>CM021731.1:100844480-100970001 GCA_011075105.1 Heteronetta atricapilla
AAGAAAAGAAAAGAAAAGAAAAGAAAAGAAAAGAAAAGAAAAGAAAATCCTGGTATAAATCCATTTGTGCTTCCCTAGCACATGGCTGCTTGTCCTAGTTAATTGTAGTGCCTCACACAGGCTGGTGATATGTCCCTATATACTCCTGCAACTAAAGCAGCTGGGCCACCACCTGTTAACATGCTACCAGCACCACTTTGTTAGCCCAAGGGGCTTTTGCCTTCGGGTTTGTCTGAAAAGAATGGGAAAGAAATGGCAGAAGATGTAGAGCAGGAGAGGGCTATGAGCACTGGCCTAAGAAGTACAGAGCAGAGCTAAGAGAAGGCAGGATGGGGGAGGTTCAGAGAGGACAGAAAGGTTAGGAAGCATCAAAGTCTTCTTATAGTGCATGCTTATGTGCTCGCTGATAAACGTTAGGTTTTGAGAAATGTTCAGCCAGAATTGTTGCTATAGTTGTGTGGTTTCCTGTATGATGGATCCCACATAGAACTTCAACTTCAGAATTGGAAAGCAAGTAATACAGATCTAAAAAAAAATTAATAAAAAATAAATGTAAAAGATGGTAATCCCAGCATTTGCTGGGCCTGCACTAAAGCTGCTGCTGGAGGAGAAGCCTAGTAGAGAGGGAAGCAGCACATGGCCCCTCATGCATTGCCCCACCCCAGAGGGACAGGGAAAGAGGAGAGAAAGAGTAAAGGCAAGAAAAACTTGTGGGCCAAGATGAAAAATATTAATAAGTGAAAAAGAGAGACAAAAAAAACAAAACAAGTGATGCAAAGGCATCCACCTCCCAGGGGTGGGTGGATGACCAGCTGGTCCCCAGGCAAAACAAATGCTTGCTCCTAAACCCACCATTCTCTTCCATTCCTATTCTCTGAGTGTGTCGATGTATGGTATGGGTGGTTCAGCTCATCCCTGCAGGGCAGAGTTAGAGGCAGATGTAGCCCTGACACCACATGAACACTGGTCAGCCACAGCTAAGCCACTGGTGCTCTGCCAGCGGTGCTCTTGGTCACAGGTCCAAAACAGCGCACCACACCAGCTACTCTGAAGAAAAATAACTCCAGCCCAGCCAGACCCAATGTGTTTGTGGGCTCTTCCATTTACTGTCTGTTTCAAAAATAAATATGTGAGATGCAAAGAGATAACTTACTGGCCACAATCTTCTGCATAGCTGGAAGTCTTCACTTAATTGTTAGTGATTTAAAGGCTGTTATCAAATGTAGCATGGAAATGAAAGGAATGAAAGGTGTTTAAATAACATTTACTACTGGGTTTCTGTCAGGTTTTTAGTCAATATGCACTGTTTTTGAAGACAATGGAAAAAAAAAAAAAGGTGCTCAAGTGGTTGAGTAGAAGCTGTATTTGTAGTTGTTTCAGATGAATCTGACCCAAAGGGTTGTTTTTTTTTACACCATGATGTATATATGTTCTCAACAGAAAATTCTCTTGTGCCTAATCGATAATGTTTCTGTACCTGTGCATAAATGTACATTTTTTGTTAGAAAGGGTACTGAGTTGCTAGACTATATTTGAATAAGCTATTAATAAAAAGCATCCTTACATTTTTATTTCCAATATACTTGAGCCGAATCTTCAGGTTAAAACCATTATGTGAGAAAAAATTCTTGTCATTTTCCCTTAGCTTAAACCTTTCTTAACTTTTCAGATGAGGCAGCTGAGCAGTGTACATTTTAATGACGAACTCCTTAATTACTTGCAGATACCATCAGCTAGTGAAAATGGTCACAACTCCCTTAAGTAACCTGATTTAACATAGTTAGAGGGATGGCTGAATGCGAGTGTATCTCTAGAAAGTTGTGCTGTTAAGTCTTTTTAAAAATAATAGAGTATTTCCCTTTACCTAATATGAGACATTGATAGGGATATCCTCCAGATTAATCAGCCATATGCAACATAGGCTTCTGATATAGAACTGTGTTTGGAAAGCTGTGATGGTTATTCCCAATTCTCCCCATAGCTTGAAGTTTTTCCTTTTCATTCCAGATCTGAAGAATAGGTCTAGACACTGGAAAGTTTGTCTGTACTTTTTCTGAATTAATGTTTAATCTTATGTATTATTTTCCTTCACAGTAGTGAATTATCACAGATGCATTAATTTAGTTTAAACTATAGATCTCACTTAAGTACTATCTTTACTTAACTTTGCTTTGGTAACATAAGATGTTTGGTCATTATAGATAACCAAATGATGAAATAGAATTAAGTATCCCTTAAGACATGTTATATTATTTTTCTAATGTAACTCCAGTGAAAGCCTAGAATAAATCACAGTACTGAAAAAACAAGCTACTAATTTATTTCCTCATCTTAGTCTATGGTTTGTGGCCAGAGCTGATTTTTTTTTTTTTTTTTTTTTTGAAGTCTCTTCCTGAATTCCTCTAGATCACTAGAAATGAATCAATGGGAATCGATCCAATTTGTAGAACACAATTCTAATATTGATAGTAGTTTATATTCATTTGCTTCACCCTAATCTTTTATTAATTTTCATTTGCAAGATGCTGTTTATGCCGTTTCCTCCAGATGTTGTACCCCCAGGCAGATGATGACAGTGAATGTCAGAGAAACTTAACAAAAAATAACGAAGTTGTATATTTTGGAATTAAATAAAGCAACAGTTTTGTAGTCAGACATTTTTCAGGAAGTGGCTTTAACTTCAAATAAAGTATGATTACTGTAGTATTTCAGATACATGCTATTCCTACAGTAGAAAGAAATCGTGCCTGTGAAGGTCTTTTCAACATTTATTTGTGTCACAGAGGAAGATGTGCTGGGACATCAATACATCAATAAATCATTTGGGGACTTTTACGGATGCAGCTACAATAAGACATGGCATCTAGACATCTCTCCCTGGTACGAAGTAAGCAGTGGCATTACTTTCTGTTACTGGTGGAAAAAAACATCAGTGGTGACCTTGTTGTTGCTTAACCCCAGCGGACAGCTCAACATCACATAGCTGCTTGCTTGCTCTCCCCATGTGAGATGGGGAAAGAATCAGAAAGGTAAAAGTGTGAGAACTTGGGTTGAGATAAAAACTGTTCACAAGGTAAAGCAAAAGCTGCACACCCAAGCAAGGCAGAAGAATGAATTCCTTTGCCGCTTCCCTCCAGCAGGCAGGTGTCAGCCACTTCCCGGAAAGCAGGGCTCAGCACGCGGGATGGTTCCTCAGGAAAACAAACGCCATCGCTCCAAACGTCCCCCCTTCCTCCTTTTTTACCCCATATTTATTGTTCAGCACAACACCACGTGGTGTGGGACATCCCTTTGGGCAGCCTGGGCCAGCTGTCCTGGCTGTGTCCCCTCCCAGCTCCTGGTGCACCCCCAGCCTCCTTGCTGGCAGGGCAGCACCAGAAGCTGGAATAGCCTTGGCTCTGCGTGAGCACTGCTCTACCCCAAATGAAACACTGCTTTATCACTGCTGTTTTCATCAAAAATCCAAAACACACTATTATGTGAGCCTCTATGAAGAATATTAACTCTGTCCCAGCTAAAACCATGACAGACCTTCATATAAACAGTTGAACCATGTCTAAAAGAATGTTTAATACAATATATGAGGTTAGGATTGCACCAAGCATGTAAATGTAAGTAGCTGTGAAAGTAAATGTGAAGGATAGGTTTAAAGTGTTAGGAGGCAAGGCAATGAAAAGCAAGTATTTAGGATTTAGATTTTCTGATAATTTTAAAGATAAATAAAGATGTGTAAATGAAATCCTAAATGGTGTTTATCAGCTACTGTGGCAGTCCAATAAAATACATTAAGTTACAGATTTTAAAGTGGAAATTTCATTGGAAAAATTTCCCCACATTGACATAAATCTTTGGTGCTATCCATCTTCAGTTGGACAACCTAAACTTGTTCAGAACTTAATGTGATTAAACCAAATCATCCTGCTGCTTCACAGGTGATGTCTATGCTTGGGTTGCACTAACTAAACCTGAATCTCTTCCCCTAAGAATCTAGACCACTCACTGTTGGGAAACCTAGCACTCTCTTATTAAGTCAAAATATATATACATATATACATATTTTATAATGCCATAAAGTACTTGCCTAACTGAATGAATGGTGGCTCTGGAGATGGCCATGGAAAGAGTAAAGGAGAATTTTTTCATCATGGTGAGGGGTTCCCTCTCTCAAATGAGGCGTATCTCAAATGCTTCTCTTGTGAAAGAAAAGTGTTATAGCAATTGATTTAAAAAAAAAAAAAAAAAAAAAAGTCTTTTTCATTTTTTTCCTTTTTCTTTGGTGGTCGAGGTCTCACTTTTCATCTTCCTCTTCAAAAAGTAAAAATCAAAAAATCAAAAAATCATTTTATTTAAAGCATTACATACTTTAAATAAAAATTGTTTTCTGTGTAATAAAATGCTACTTTTTATTTTTATATTTTAATGAGTCAATGACTAATTACTGAATTACTGATTAGTCATCTTTTAAAGTGTACGTTTTATTTCTGGCTTTTCTGAGCAGTTGGTATGTCAGAGATCTTGGTTTAAATTCCTTCTGTCTGATACAGATACTCAACCAAGGCATATAATTTTACTGAAGGGTTGTTTTGAGGGACATCTCTGTCAGTTCTGTGAAACCTCTCCCCCTTTTTATTATTTTGAACTTGGCAAGAGCCCAGCTGTAGAGTGGCATTTCTCTGAAGGATGGGACTCTGAGTTCAGCCCCTGCTTTGAGTCAGACTGAGCTCTAAATTTTTCATACCTTAGGTGAATTGTTCCCGGCTATCACATTCATTTCCTTCACTTAGTGGTTCTTTTGTTGTTGTTTTTGGTTTGTTTTTATTTTTAATGGTAATTAGTTCAAAAAGCATAGTCATCTAAAATTATTCATAATGTTTATTTAGCAAAGCCAAATGGAAAATCACCTGATGCTACAGCAAGGAAGACATGAGAAAATAGATCACATCTTAACATCCAGGCCCTTTGCTTCACAGTCAATAGAATGCCTTTGTGGCAGTTTAATGGTGAAATGTGCCATTTCAGTCAATGGTACTCATTTCTTTTAACAGGGACTCAGAAGCAAAGGAAAAGCATTCAGCTCAGTGCAGGGGGCCAAAGCACTAAATGCAAGACTTGAGTGCAGAGTTATCCTTCATGAAATGGGGAGAATTCACCCGTAGCAAGTACTGAACTTCAGTGATATTCCTTGGTGAAAGCAGTTTCCACACGTAATTTAGCATTAGCTGAGTATCGTGTTCTTTATGACCAGGCTGAAAAGTAGCATTTCTCAAAGAACGTGAGAGAGAGAATAATGTCTTGTGTGTTTTTGAATCATAAATAGTAAGGGTATTGTCATTAGCAGATATCATATATGTATGAGTAGTGTTAAAAAAAGAGACTGATCTCCTCATTTCCATCACTGGGGGGGGGGGGGGGGGGGGGGGGACGACACTGAAGGCAAGATTTTCATATCTACATGGCTGCAAGTAGTTTTAGCCTAGTTTTAGAGCTTCTGCTTTCATGACCTGTTGGCTGGAGTAAATGTGGAGAGTTCCTGAAATGGAGACTGCTCATGTTTAAAGCCCACAGTAAGCCCAGCTATAGGTCATTAACAGTGGCTGTTTTGTGAGAGGTCTGCTACACAGAGGGTTGACCCACTGTTGGCAATGCCATGTCCTAGGGAGCATCTTGGACAAAACAGGCCAATTCATTTATTAATCATATTTTGCACATGACAGAATGCCTTAGGCTTGCATGTAGAACACACCAGGAGATTTCAGAGCATCTCGCTTCTTAATCATTTTGTGTAGTGTGCATCTCCTAGAAAACAATTCGTCTTTCAGAATGATGATCGGCAGATTAACTGCCTGAAATCTGAGCTTTCTATAGTTGGTTATAAACAGTTGCCCAAAAGAAAGTATGCACAGGCTCTGCCTCTTCGTTTAATAAAAAAGTCCCATCCTTCTGTCCTTTACTGCTGTAATTTTAAAACTCTGACCCAATCAACCCTTGAATGCTAATAAGAAAGCAATCTGGAGAAACAGAGTGTTGGACCCGTTACTCTACAGCAATTTTCAGAGCAGGCTTTAAAGATGTACGTGACATTGGCCATTAGTGAGCCAGCAAAGATAAATGGACCAATAAATGAACATATTTCACTATTTTCATCTGCCAAGATGAAACAGTCTTGGCTTTTTTTCTTTTCTTTTTCTTTTTTTTTTTTTTTATTTTGCACAACAGTAATTTAAAAGGCATGCTGTCAATTCTTTTAATTGACTATTTTTTAATAAATATTTTTTTCCAGTGTGTCCCTTCAACTGGATTGATCCTGAGGATTTTGGTTTTCTTTTTGCTTTCCTTTAATAATTCCTTAAAAAAGCTATGGATTTGTGAAGAAGCTGTCTCTATAAGAGTACTTAGTGGACAAATGGAGAATATAAATGTTCAGCATCACATTTTAAAAAATAGATTGACAGAGTAAGTAAAATTCTGTGTCCAAAAAGAAAAACTGTTTATGTTTTTTTGTAGTTTAATTTCATACGTAGTTGCTTTAGGAATTTTGTGAAGCCACAATGATTTTTAACAGCAAGTGTGTTTTATTGAAAAGGAACATTTACTTTGAGTCATTATGGAAGTCCAGAATACATTCCTCTGTGTGAAAATAAGACAGATCTTTCCTATTTGGGGTGTTTAAAATCATTAATAAATTGTCTGACACTTGTCAGCAATAAGAAGAAATGCATCCTATTGTGTGAGTGGTATCTTGAGAACAGATTTGCTTCTTGCAGCATTTTTAAACAAAATGTGAATGTTGCTTTTTAGATGTTACATATTGAACATCACGCAAAATCAAAAGTAAATTAAAAAATATAATTAAAGTTTAATTTGTAGTTTCACAGATGCAGACAAGTCAAAAGATCTAGTGATATTGACAACAAATTCCTTTGGGTTGTGCTGTTTTGTTTTCAGGGCCACTGGGGTTTTTATTTTATTTTTTGCTTTGAATTATTTAGTTCATTATTATGAGTTACCTTCACAGTGCTTTGTGGTGTTTTGATCAGCAATTTGTCTTGGAGACTTAAAACACATGTCTATTTGTATTTAGCTGACCAGCTGTCTTCCTTTTCTTTTATTTTTTTAATGTGACATTAAAATTGAGTGTTTCTCTGCAAGCATCTTTCAGCCCAGAAAATGCATCTCACTTCCTATGCTGCATAACTGTTGCCCTTTCACAGAGGAGCCCTGCCCCTTTCTCCTGCCCCATCCTCCAGGAGAGGTAGAGCAGCCCCCCTTGCTTGCCAAGGCACAGTCGTCCCCCCTCCCCATCATCCCCTCTCTGCAAAGAGGTGAAGTCCCCTGGGTCTGTAATTGCCAGGAGATGAAGCGATGATGGCGAGTGATCACAGTCAATAGCTTTGATTAACAATAAGGTGGAAAATTAGCAATGCTAGCATTCAGCTCCCCTGCCTCCCTGTCCCCATATGCTCACCACAGCCTGCGCAGGCTGGTGGGCTGGGTGGCCACCTCACAGCTCAGGCAGCAAAGTGGGAGCTGAGGTGCGGGAGGAGAGCTGGAGAGGGCAGAGGGCGACAGAGGCAGCATTTGGGGACTTGGGGCCATGCTCCCGGCCACCTTTTGCTGGGCAGCACCACGCAGGCAGTGGAAGGTTGAAGCGTGCCGCGTGCTGGCACTGTGGCTCTTGCTGTCATGTGTGGATTTAATTGTGTCTGGACGTGTTTTGATCGAAATGGCAACTCCTGTTACTCCTGTGACCCCATCAGCAGCTCTGGTGTTGTTTCTGACAGACTCCGACGACCTGGAGAGGGGAAACGACAACGGGACACCACTCCCCACCTCTGATAATAGTGACAATTCGCTGAGCTACACAGGTAGAGTGCATCTTTCCAAAATATTCCTAATTGCCTACTTCTGACACTTTCCACCTGCATCTGCCATTACCACCTGCACATAATTTTTTAACCATCATTGCTAGCTGGCTTTCTTTCACCATCACCCTAAAAGTATAATGTTGTTAGAACTGCTGGGAATTACTGTGCTTCTTAACTAACCAAGATGACTGTCTTTTATTGTGTGTTACAGCACGTTTCAGTTATTTAAATGTTTAAAGTCTTTTTATTTTGTTGAAACAATGCACTCATTATTTTTCTTCAGACTGTGTATACTAGTGCAAAAGGCAATCTATCATCTCAGAACAATTTTTCCAAAGACCAAAAGCAGGGATTTCTCCATAAGTTTTTTTTTTTTTTTTTTTTTTTTAACATACACACACTGCCTGCACTGCTTAATTTCTGTTGTAAACTGAAGTGAAATATATTGCAGTGGGGAAAAGAAGTCCAAATGAAATTAAAATGTGTTTGGAGAAGAATGTGTTTCACTGACTTCTGTTTTGCATAAACCAGAGAAACGTGTCTCTAGGCCAAATAAAAGCCACAGATAAGCAGCCTCCTGTGGTGTGGTGCAGCAGGGATCTTTCAGGGACCCAATTCTGCAGTTTCTCTGCACAGTGAAGTGACACCCAGCTCCAGGAGGACCACAGAACTCAGCTACAGAACTCCTGAGCACAGATTTTTCTTGAAAGACGCGTGCTCCAGAGTAGTAGAAGGCTCTAGACCTAAATTACTCTTAGATTATAAAGGTACGTCTTAAGTCGTCTTTAGTAGGAGCAACTTTTGGAAAGGGAAAGAAGGGAATGAAGAAGGAAGGAATCTGTTGGATAATCAACTGAAAAATATAATGTAAATATTTTATCGGTGTTTTACTAGTGCTACGACTCTTCTCACACTGTATAAAACTGTGGATAGCCAAGGGATTAACAAAAGTGTTTGAGTCAAATATGCATAAATAAGAGAGTCTTACATGATACAAGGAGAGAATAGGCAGATGTAAGAGAAAGGGAGTGATTTCTTATCCATTCATAAAACTTTATGTCTGTTATAAACCGCTTACATGATTATAGCTTTCAAGATCTACTTGCAATCATTCCTGCATGTGGTCTAAAACCTTGACAAATAATTGTATTCCAGGGTAAAATACCTTTCTAGTAAAAGGGCAAGAAAGCAAAGCAATACAAATCTTCTCTCAGTCAAGAAAACTAATGCCTTCTTAGAAAAACATAGCAGGAACCATGATGTATGTGAATTATTTGGACGTTTCTACCTTCTGAATATTCCATTTTTTTTCTACATGTACTCCCTTTCTCTGAGTTTGGAACATCAATGCTTCCCTGATGTACAGGGACTCATTCTACTCAGAAAATGAAAATTAATATAGGTTAGAGGCAGATTCTTTTAACTCACTGTTAGATTTTTTTTTTCTTCAGAAAATAAGGCTGGGAACTGTAATCCTTGGGTCCTGTGTTGCCTGTGTTAACCAGCCATGTTTGAGACCACGAGCCTGCCTGTAGTGTTAATCAAGTCCTCCAGTTTTACATGAGGGAGCCCTCTGGCCTGGGCAGAATCCTCCCACACAGGATGGTCACAGGTGACTGCCCTGGTCCCACAGCCCATGGACCTGAGAGAGTGAGCCTCCCCCCTCCCCCCCCCATGAGTGCCCTGTTGACAGAAGTAGCAGGAATGGGATTTAATACCCCACCAGTGCCTTTCTGAGAGGGGCTGGAGGCTTTCTCCCTTCCTCAGCAGAGGACCTGCCACTGCAAGCATGGCCGGGTGGGTGATGGATGTCAGGCGGTGGTGCAAGCGCTGCCTGGTTCCCCCCCCTCAAAAAACAGGAATGTATATAAGATGTATAAAGCAGTGGGTAAACGGGAGGGTTTCCTGAACAGAGCACAGACCCTTCTACAAGAGAAGCTTTCTCCCATACCCACATGCACCTGGCTATGACATCCAAGGCCAGCCTTTGCAGGGGATTGCCACCACCGAACCTGCCTCAAAGAGACTAATGGGGGTCGCAAGGGAGGACTTCAAAACTCAAACCCCAGTCTGGTTGTTCCCTGGAGGCTGTCAGGATCTTACTGAGAGACCGTGTTTTAATAGGTGTTTTCCAAGAAAACATAGAAGTCAGGACTGAGTTAGAAGCAAACACAAGCTGAACAAAAAAGAAAAGAAAGGACAGCTCTGTTTGTTTCATTGGAGTTTTTGTGCCTTTATTTGAATGAAGACTGAATGAAGGAAAGACCAAATTTTTCATGTTTAAAGATTTAATGATCCATTGTTTTTCCTCCCCTATGTAATAATAATCAGTAACACTATGTGTGTATGCCCTGGCTTATGTGGAAAAGCCCTGGGGTATTTATTAAAACTAATCCAACAGGTTTCTATAGCAATCAGTAAGGATTTATAAAAATAACATTAACTGTAACACTGTCTTACAGGTGAAATTGCTTCCCCCCCCCCCCCCCACTTTGTGGGTGGATCCAATTTGTGTAGCAATATGAAATTCCTGGATTTTACAGAAATATTATTGATATTTTTTTTTGTTCTCTCTTGCCTATTAGAATTGCATTCTCTGAAGGGAAAACCATTCCAGAAGTTGTTTGTACTGAAAATTCTCTGACTTATTCCTAAAATCATTCAGATTAAGTGCAGGATGTCTAGACCCATTAGCAGAAAAAGTGCATCCATTTCTTTTTAATTCCATATTTATCTTCAGGTGGTGTCAAAATGCAAACAAAACAAACATAAGCTGATAAATGGTGTAATACAGGTCTTACTGTAGGAACATATTTTTTTAAGCATGCTAAGAGTGATGATACAACTATAGGGTGCTTCTCCCTTCCAGTTCCACATAAGTTTAGCTGTGAGGCAAAGAAGGAAAACACTTGTTCATGTGGCAAGTTTCAGCGTTCATTTTTTCTACATATTTTTCTTTCCATACACGCTTTTCAGGATGAATATATGCAGCTGTTTCATACTGTTTTTAAGTGGATATACATGACTCCTACAAAGTGTTTCAGTATGTTCTCCTGAAGCCACTTTAAATCAGGAGAAATATTTTGTCTGTCCCACTGGGTTCTAGTGTCTCCACTCTGGATCTGAATACTTGCTTTGAGAAGTAACCACACAGCAAGTAGGAAGCACATCACTTTAAGGGAGGAGAGAGGAATGACTAACCCAAGCTATTTCAAATAAAGATTGCAGTTGTTGATAAATTTCAAGGCAGTTATTGTGGGAAAGTGATGAGTTTGTATTTGACTTTCCATGATTCTTAATACGTTACAGGACTCAACTCTAGTGTGTTTTGTTTTGTTTTGTTTTGTTTTTTTCTGCTAATCAGTATTGTGGTATCCAATATATTGTTATACTTTTTACATATCGTCAGTTTTTTATTATAATGATAATTATAATTAGGCCCAAATGGAGGGGCTATATACACATATATATTAAAGATGATCGGTATTGGAAAGTATTTACAATGTAAGTAAAAAGGGGGTGAATAAAATCAGAAAGGAAGAGGTGTAACTGTACCCACTCAGTTATTGAAGCTTATTCCATATGCAAGGTACTAATATTACACTTGAGGAGCTTATATGAAAATTTTCTATTGCATATTTGATATGAGAGAAATATTAAGAATAAAAAAAATATTTAAAAACTGGTGTGATCATCTATATAGCATAATGAAGATGGTAGATATACCTGGATTGATTCAGCAAAGGTTTTATGGTTAAAAGCAACAATGACAACTACAACAAAATACCAAAAAACTGTAAATAAGTGAGCTGAAAGAATTGAGTCAGGAAGACTATCTTGCCTGCATCTTCGCAAACGACCAATTCTACTCTGTCAAGGTCAGCATGGAAATTAATTGCATACTTAAGATAATCATAGAAATCTGAATGACTATTTTAACTATGTGCTTAAAGAACAGGCCAAATCAGAGCATGAAAGCATATATTTTAAATACATTATCTTGTATTTAATTTTACAGGGAAGGATACCTGAAGCAGTTTTCTGAAATGCTTTATAATTATACCTGATTCTCTGTAAAGACTTTAAGGGAACCTTAGGTGACTAGCAACAATGTAGATATTTAAAGATGATGGTAATTAATCCTACCCACTCCATGAGTTTGGATCTAGATGCTGAAAGGAGAACCAGGTGGTAGGACTGAGCATCAGAGTATATAATGACATCTTTGTTAATGAACAGGGAAGGCAGAGGGATGGAAGTAAGGGTTCAGTTCTTTGTCAAGCTTAGGATGCAGAGATGTTAGACAAAGCCTATTGTTTGGACAGTTATTGTATTTAGATTAGAAAGAAATGCCCAAGTTACCCATCGTTATTTTTGTCATTAGAATCCTGGAGATATGTACAGAGACAAACAGAAAATGAAGGGAATCAAGGAAAACGGTGTAGGAGACTTCCCACTGAATATCAGAGGGGATACACAGAAAATCATCAAACTAAGATAGAAGAGAAACTCCGTATGGGAAGGAGATAGATAATTTGGAAGGAGGTCCATAGAAGGAAGGGTGTGAAATAACATCAGGATTTTCAAGACAAGAACTTGTGGTTAGTGGTCAAAAAGAACAGATGACGTGCTGAATGATGTCCCCGTATGCCTGAGAAGCTTTGAGAGCCACAACCCTGCAGCAGGGAGTGAGGAAACCTCACTGAATAAGAACATAGGATAAAGCAGCCTTGACTAAAACTATCAAATGTATTTTTCTATGTAATAGTTGATTAATGCTTGTGTAAGAGCAGATTTTCAAGAAAACAGTAAAGTAATCAATATTTCCACATCAGAGTTCACATGTTTTGCCAGCGTGATCAGTTAAGTAACTTCAATTTTGGGGCTTCTTTTTTCATCCACAAAATAGCACCTGGACGTTTAACATCAAGTATGAGCCTCAGTAGTTTTCCACATAATCAATGGCTGCAAAGCAATCTCTAAGATTGCATTGTGCTGTGTTATTGAAATGTGTGTATGCATTATATTCCAGGAAGTAACACATTTCCTGTTAAATCAGCCATGACATAAATATTGGGGATCATTAAACAGATCACAGAGTATTGCTTGTGTTACAGAGACCAGGATAATGACTTGTTAAATTAACACTATATAGTCAAATATTTGCAGACAAGGATCACCACTTCTCATTAAGTAGATGCATGGCTTTTTAAAGGAATCTTTCCTAATAATAATTTTATTATTATTATTATTATTATTCAGTTTTCTCAAAAGCCTCTTCCAGTATTCTAAGAAATCGTGTAGTTCCCACATGTGACCCAAAAGTTAGCCTTTACTTTTTTTTTTTTTTTTTTTTTTTTTTTTTTCCCTGATTTTAGTCACAAAATCATTGTATCTCCATTCTTTCGTATAAGAAGGGATCCCATCCTTTTTCACACATTACCTTTTTTCTTTACTGCTATGTTACATGATCAAGAGAGTTGTTCATAGTGCATTACTGCTTGTACCATGTTAAATGGAAAGATGCCCTTGGGTGAACATTTCAAGAAGCAAAGTGGATATCTCTCTTAATTGCATAGCCATTTGAGGTATTTATTTTATTCCAGTAATTTTACACAGATTATCATTTTATTTATTTAAATGTACTTGTTTTGAAAAGTGGTAGTTTTAAAAACACATTCAACAAAATACTTCTAAAGCTTCTTTGATATCAGAAGTGGAAATATAGAGTAATACTTGTTAGATACCTGTTAGATATGAAATGTGTTTTTGACATCTTTCTATCAGATTAATAAAGGTAGTAAATCTGTGTCTGAGAGGAAGAAATGAGAAGTGAAAAAGCTGTGGACTGCAACAGGAAAACAAATATGAATGCTATAAAGAAATAGTTGTTACTTGAATTGACATTCATAATAAATTATCATCTTTAGTTTAAGGATTGGCTGGAAAGAATGAGCAATTTTAGGGAAAAAAAAAAAACACATGAAACAAAAGATGAGTTTTGATAATGGGATGCAAACAGGTGGTGAATAGGTTGCAGAATGTTGGATTGAAGGGAAGAATGAAGAAAACCGTATTTCAGAAGGGGAGCAGATAGGTAACAACATATACAAACAAGATCTTATTTTGTTCAGACAAGTATTCCAAGTACAATATTAGCATGTCTCAAATTGTATTGAGTTCATGAGGTCCAGCAACCTGAAAAAAAAAAAAAAAAAAAAAAAACACTTGTTAGCACTGTAGAAACAATGCACACATGACAGAGGTGGATAAATCAGTAGAATAGACAACAACAGCATTTTTTATTTAATTGCAGTTTCAGAGTTCTTAGTGCTGGAGGAAATACACAGAAGAATTCTGCCTAACCTTTACATCTTGGGATACATTTGCAAAGCTAGCACTGGGGACATTTTTCATAATCTTCCCCTTTTTTAAAACTCTGAGCAAGTGTGCTCCCCAGTCACTGAGAGAATGAACACAGAGCCCCATGGTACCAATGTTAAAAAAAGTTACTTCTTAGAGTACATCTGCAGTCTAAATCCAGGAACAGATGGTTACTGTTATTCTTATTAAAAAAAAAAAAAAAAAAAAAAAAAAGAGAGAGAGAGAGAAAAAAGAGAAAAAAAATCCCCTGCTCTTGTCTATCAGCAATCTCTCTGTTCACCATGTCAATCTAAACTGTGAACAAGGTCTTTTCAGTTTTATGCTTCTCTGCATGCATTCTTCTGACAGATATTTATTTTAGTGTTTACTTTCTTAATATGTATTAAAATATTGATGTAAATATAACACCAATCAATAGAATTGCCTCACAGCGATAGCAATGTTCATAATAAAATGTAATAATAGCCAATTAAAACATGTAGTAGTAATATTGGAGCACAGATACAGAATCACAGAATCACAGAACCACAGATTCACAGAATCACAGAACTGTAGGGGTTGGAAGGGACCTCGAAAGATCATCGGGTCCAACCCCCCTGCAAAGCAGGTTCCTCAGAGCAGGCTGTCCAGGTAGGCATCCAGATGGGCCTTGAATATCTCCAGAGAAGGGGACTCCACAACCTCTGTAGGCAGCCTGTTCCAGTGCTCTGTCACCCCCACCGTGAAGTTCTTTCGCATGTTGGTGCGGAACTTCCTGTGTTCTATTTTGCAGCCATTTCCCCTTGTCCTATCCCCACAAGCCACTGCGAAGAGGTTTGCTACATCCTTCTGTCTCCCACTCCTCAGATATTTATTATATCTGAGACACTTACCACTTACATATTTATTATAGACACTCCCACTTACATAGATACTCCCACTTACATAAATCTTGCCAGTTTTCATTAAGAGTTTATAGAAAATCTCCTCCTCTGGTTATTGTGTTATACTTCAAGGAAGACCTTTGATTAAAAGTGGAAGTAATGGCAAAGTGCAGTGGTTCTCAACCAGCTTTCCAGTGGTGATCAGACCAATTTAAAATAACAAAACAAGGGGGGGGGGGGGGGGGAAACAAACAAAAAAGACAGCAATAAATTGTCTGGAGAATTTGTCTATTAATGATGTTAGAAGCAGTGTTGCCCCTTGTATAACTGAGATATCTCAGGAAGATGATTTTGAACTAGAGAAGAGACAGGTAAGGACTATTAAAATAATTAGGGAATAAGAAGCTCAGTTTTAGAGAGACCTTAATGAAAGAGGAATTCAGTAAAGATTGGCATTTATTGCTAACCTTACGTCCTTAGGGAAAATATAGAAACAATATTTTAACTACAAAGCATGTTGACAGTATGACTTGAAGCAATCCAGTTGTTGGTAAGTAGCCCATCTTCAAAGTGTGCTCAGAATGTGTGCTCATATAACGGCTGATTCGGAGCTTTTACTCATATGTTACTACTTACCTGACAAAAGAATAATCAGGCATAAAATGGGACACAGTTAATTTAAGGTACAAATTTAGAGTGTTCTACAGGTGTAGATTCTAAAAGTTTTCGAACAGGAGTTTGAAATCCCTTTTGCAAAGATTGAAATTTGTGATAGGCTGTGCTAGGGTATATACACTAGAGTTATTCCCTAGGATGAGTGTTTTAGTCTCATGTTTGTGTGTTCCTAACTAATTATGAGACAAAATAAGAACAAAAGACATTCTCGGCATATTATACTTTTCCATTTGGACTGTCACAGACAGGAGCCCCTGGAGCTGATGAGAGGCTTTCTGCTGAGGGTGTCCTAGCAAGGGTAAAGACAGAGCAAATTGCCCTCAGATATTTCTTTCTGCTCAGTGAACTGAATATGTAAAGCAATTTGTGGAGATGGTCAGAAGTATAGATTTCTGCCATTAGGTCAAAAGATCATGAATTACCACAAGATGAGAAGGGTAAAAGGAGAAATTTCCCTGTTCTCATCAGGGTGTGTTATACAAGTTAGTCTTTCGTTTTACCCAGGTAATTTGTTTTATTTAAAGAAATAAGAAGTTGGTACTTCATATGGTCTCATTAAATGCATAACATGAAAAGCAGTGTAGAGATGACAACATTTTGACAACTTTTTTTTTTTTTTTTTTGTATCTATAATGATGCTAAACTATCTTGATTATTAGAGGAATAGAAAAATGATGAAAGCATTGTTGGTCATTTTTCATAGTATTACTATATAGTATCATAGACTTACAGGGCAATTCAGGTTAGAAGCAACTTTTGCAGGTCTCCAGTCCTGCTCAAGCAGTGTCAGCTGTGAGGTCAGACCAGCCTGCTCAGTGCTTTATCCAGTTGGTGCTGAAAACTTCCAAGGATGGAGCCTGCACAGCTTCTCTGAGTAACCCACACCACTGCCTGCCTGTCTTTATGGGGAAATTGTTTCTCCTTATATCCAGCCTGAGCCTCCCTTATTTTGACTTTTGCCTGCTGTCTCTCACCCTGCCGTGTATCACAGAGCCTTTCTCCGTCTCCATCCCTGTCAGTACTGTCAGGTAGTTGTTAGGTTCACCCCACAGCTGTCTTCCGCAGGCTGAACAAGCTCTGCTCCCTCAGCCTCTCCTCACACAGCAAGTCCAGCCCTGATCATCCTGGTGACCCTCTGCTGAATTCACCCCAGTTTGCCAATATCTTTGCTCTACTAGGGAGCCCCAGACTGGATGCAATACTCCAGATGAGTGCTGAGGGATAATTCCTTCCCTTGATCTAGCACCTGTGTATTTGCTCAGCTGAGGACACTGCTGCCTGTCTCGGTTGACAGGGCAGACTGTAGGGTCACAGAATCACAGAACTGTAGGGGTTGGAAGGGACCTCGAAAGATCATCGGGTCCAACCCCCCTGCAAAGTAGGTTCCTCAGAGCAGGCTGCCCAGGTAGGCGTCCAGACGGGCCTTGAATATCTCCAGAGAAGGAACTCCACAACCTCTGTAGGCAGCCTGTTCCAGTGCTCCATCACCCTCACTGTGAAAAAGTTCTTTCGCATGTCGGTGCAGAACTTCCTGTGTTCGGCCATTGCCCCTTGTCCTATCCCCACAAACAACTGAGAAGAGGTTAGCTACATCCTTCTGTCTCCCAACCCTCAGATATTTATAGACATTGATAAGATCCCCCTCAGTCTCCTCTTCTCCAGGCTGAACAGACCCAGGTTTCTCAGCCTGTCCTCATAGGAAAGATGCTCCAGGACCCGTATCATCTTTGTGGCCCTCCACTGGACTCTTTCCAGGAGATCCCTGTCTTTTTTGTACCGGGGAGCCCAGAACTGGACACAGTACTCCAGGTGAGGCTTGACCAGGGCAGAGTAGAGGGGGAGGATCACCTCCCTTGACCTGCTGGCCATGCTCCTTTTAATGCACGCTAGGATGCCATTAGCCCTCTTGGCCACCAGGGCACACTGCTGGCTCATGGTCAACCTGTCGTCCACCAGGACCCCCCGGGTCCTTCTCCACAGAGCTCCTCTCCAGCAGGTCATTCCCCAGCCTGTACTGATACTTCTGGTTGTTCTTTCCCAGGTGCAGGACTCTACACTTTTATTAAACCGCATCTGGGTCAGCTCAGCTTGCAGCAGGCCCAGAGCCCCAGGCCTTTCTGGCAGAGCTGCACTGAAGCCTGGCTGCCCTCAGCCTGTGCCTAGGCATGAGGTTCTGCCTTCCTTACCAGGGCAGAACTTTGCATTTGGCCTTGTGTAATTTCATAAGGGTTCTGTTGGAACAGTCTGCCTCTTTGTAGGTGGTAGCCCTGCTGTTGGGCAGATGGACTGGTTTCCCTAGTTTGGTTTAACTTGCAAACATAATGACCATGCCTCTCTTCACCTCTTCCAGATCATTAATAAAGACCTGAAGCAGGGCAGGTCCTGGGACAGACCAGTCAGTCCTCTACTTATTACTGTCCTCCAGAGAGGCTGCCATCCATTAACAATTAACTTCTAATGATTCATCAAGTTTTTACCCATATAGTTGATCTCCCATCTAGACCATAATGTTCTAGCTCGGAGACAGGAATATTATTGGAGACAGTGTTGAACCCCATACATGGAAGTCTAAAAGCAAGAGAATCTATCAAGTTAGGATTTCCCATCAGAACTGATCTGTCTTTTTAGCAGTATCTGTAATTGGAACTCTTGTCCCAGAATTGCAGCTTCATACATCAACAAAGAATAAGAAAATAAAAACCAACATCTGTCAGAAGATCCAGAGTTTAATTCCATCAGATCATTCTGGAAGTACTACCAGACATTTATTTACTTCAGCACTTTTTGTGTGTACATGATTCTTGTACATAACAAGTTGAACCATTACCTACAAGTGTTAAAACGTTGTAGAGAGCTTTTCAGAAGGAACCATATTGATTTTCAGTGATCCTTGTATAAGAAAAGAGACATTTTCCTGTGGTACAATTTACTGGACAATACATTATTTATAGGGTTTATGTCTTGTACTTCCTAAATGGCAGTGAATAATTACTACTAAAACTCACTACTGCTTTCTTTATTGCAGAAAAATCCTGAAGTATTTTGCAGTCGTAATTGTAGGCAGAATCCCAATCTTAGTTCTTCTTTTTTTTTTTTTTTTTTTTTTTTTTTTCACACTATGCATCTTATGAAGTAAACTCTCCCATATATCTACACTATCTTTTTTTCTAGGTTCTCTGCCTGTTCTCAGACTCTTCCTATTATTTCTATCAGATGGTTCTTGTAAAGTAATAAACTCCAGCTGCTTCAGCCTCCTGCTTGCCCCCCTTCCTTCCTCCCCCTTTCCCCCCCCCCCCCTTTTTTTTTCCTAATTTCACAATGCATTTTTAAATACTCAACAGGAAAGGAAGAGTTGCAGTTCAGCTAAACTTGGAATGGAGTAAACATCTGACTCAAGCACTCATAATTTACCCAAAGCCCACTGAAAAACTATTTTCTTTAATTATTTCTCTCTGATCTTTAACAAAGTAAGTTTGTCTGTCTTGTTTCTGGATCACTACAAAGCTAAATTAAAGACTTGGCTTTTTCTGTAAAGAGTAAGTATTCCTATTTGTTCAAGGAAAACCCAATTGCTTCTCAGTAGAATTAAACATTTTGATAGCAAAGTATAATTTATTTTTATTAGGAATATTTTTTTTACTTGTACTCTGATGTGCAGTGAAGTCTTTCATTATTTCATATGTAAATTATTATTATTATTTTTTGCTTAAAAACAAATGGATAATCTTGCACTCTTCACATCAACGGAAATGATAAACTGACAGGAGCACAAGGAAAAGGAAGGTGAAGCTATCACAAATTTACTGATGAAGTGTTTCACTTCTAACACAAAGTTAGTGTTTCAGATTTTTTTATAAAATTTCAAATTGCAAATTTTGCATAAAAGTTTGGTAGGGAAAGAAGATGCCTGTTTCTCTGGAAAAAAAAAAGGGGGGGGGGGGGGGGGGGCCGGGGGGAACCACAAAATTACTGTGCAGTGTTTAGATGTTATATAGAGTGTAAGGACCATTTTTTAATGTACCATGAACACCAAGCTCACACTGGGAGGCTGCAAATGGTTTGGGGGTTAATTTTTCCTCCAAAATCATAGTCATTTAAGTATATAAATATCTTCTGGATGACTATGAAATGGATAAAATAGGAAGAAAAATTATTCAGAAGACATTTTGTAGGAACTTATGGGAATAATGTTAGCACTGCACACAATATGCACATAAGTGGTTAACATGATTTTCAGTTGTTGTCAACACAGTATCACCCATGGGATGACTGGATTTTTGTATGTAAATGCAAACACTTATACTATTTTAATGATTTCTCAGGGTTTATTAAAAAATTACTTAACAAAATTATAGGCAAAACATAATTAAAACTATCAGTGTGCAATGAGAAATAAAAGACAACCTCTCTGAAAAAAAAAATAAAAAAAATCTACCTATATATATCATTATAAAATAGAGCTGATATAATAGACCTGATGTCACACTTAGTATTTGAATGTTGAGAGGTTTGTTTGTTGGTCAGTTGGTTGGTTGTTTTTCACATTTTGAAGGCTTTGCAAAAATGTATTGAAGATTTGGAGGAAAAAAAATAATGAGATATTCCATAATCAAATCATTTTGATTACAGACAGACCCTGAGGGAAATTCTTCAAAATTCAGGATCTTGTTAAGAGTACATAAGACAGATAAAGAGTATAATCACCTGAAAGGGAAAGTTATATCTTGAGGGGAAGAACTTTCAGAGGAAATGTTTGTTTATGTAAAGGAGTTGTGCATTTTTCTTTGCAAACATTACTTGTAACACATTACTAACACCAGGGCAGTCATAATCTAAGCTACACTCAGTATGTCAGCACAGAGCCAGTTTTTAGCTTATGAAGAATAGACAATATTGAGCTAAAAGTTCACATTAGTTTGTAATAGCACAGGGTATCTTATCAAGGCATATAAATATATTTGAGGGGAAGTGTAAGGAGGGTGGATCGAGGATCTTTTCAGTGGTGCCCAGTTGTCAAGAGGCAATGGGTGCCCATTGGACTGGAACGTAGGAGGTTCCCTCTGACTGTCAGGAAGCACTTTCCTGCGGGGGTGATGGAACACTGGCACAAGCTGCCCAGAGAGGTTGTGGAGTCTCCCTCCTTGGAGATGTTTAAAAGGTGTCTGGACATGGTCCTACTGGAGCAAGGGAGGCTGGACCAGATGATCTCCAGAGGTCCTCTCATACCCTAACCATTCTATAATGTAAGAACTTAAAAATAAATAAAAATAAATAAATAAATCAAAAAGCTTTGCTGAATTTAACCTACCTGAAGGTAAATGTTTCTTCTTGTCCAAAAATGTTCCTTGAAAAACTAGTAAAATGTAAGAATAGTGAGCTTATTGAGATGCCCTTAATCTCCAGAATGCAGGGGTTTTGTCTTTTCAAATGAAACAAAAAACATGGAGATTTGGAGTTGTCAGCTCTCCCTTGCAGAAGCACAACCTAGAGCTGTAGAACCCTGTTGACAGGAATATGCTTTTGCCTTACAAATGCATTAGCTTTTTAACTATATAATTTGTAAACTATATTAATTTGTATAGAAATTTAATATAAACTAATTATATACTTATATGCAGAGATACACACGAGTGTGTCAGGCCAGCTTGTTTCTGTGTTTTTGTGCTTGCCCACATGCTGGATATTGATCCAAACTAGGACAGCTACAAATATAAAGAGAGTAGGGACTCAGTGGGAAACAGAATAGAAAGTCTAAATGTTTTTTTTTAAAACTTGTGTGACTGTAAATATAATGCCTAGAAAGAACATGTAGTGAGATCTCATTAATATGTCTGTAAAAGTTCTCTGAAGAATGGATGCAGCTATAGTTTTAAAATATGAATCATTAGTTCTTTTGTAATACCCAGATGTAGTGTCATCCTTATGTGATTTTTACTTATCTTGTTGGAAAATGTCCTTGTGTTATGGTGAAGGTCTTTCAGTAGCTGCAGATGCTCTTAAACTCTGCTGTTCAGAAGCTGAACTGAGATAAAGAAAAAGTGTCACAACACATTTATTTTGGCAGTCTTATCAAAGAGGGATGGCTGCATTTAGGCAGACAAGTGTATCAAAGTGGTGCATTTTCAAATGGCTGAGTTAGCTTTCCTATAACTGTGTCCCTGTGATAGGCTCTACAGTGGTACTGGCAGGGTAGTGTAGTGTTAGAAAATGTTGTACCTCCCTCAAGACACAGCTTGAACTGAATGTAGTGAGAAATTATGATTCACTACATTTTTTTTGCTGCCTATATTAATTTCCCTGTAGCCATAAGACATCTGTTCATAGTAAGGCTGATCCAATGCCCATCCAACTATAGTCCATTTACTTCAGCACACAATGAATTCATTTTTTCCCCTATCTGGGGGAAGACTTAAAAATAATTTAAAAAAAAAAGAAGAGAAGACTAAAATCTAAGTGAAGTGCATGAGTCCAATTAGAACAACACAGAATCCTAAGATAACTGCAGGTTTTGAAAAGCAGTTCTCTTTTTTTTTTTTTTTTTTCTGCAATGATAATGGAGAATGCAGTCCTGCAAAGTATGAAGTATTTCTTAATTATATTTCTTTGTTTGCTTGTTTGTGTTTTACAGTAGGATAATGAACACATTTTCAACACTATGTTATGCTCAAATAATTCAAAAAGACAACTTTAAATTTGTCATTTATCAGCCTGGTTAATTTTGAAGTCATTTATCTTTCAAGAAAGTATTTTAAAATAAATAGATAAAATTTTCCTCAAAATTTGCTTTTCAGTATCCGAGAATTGGTGGGTCTTGTTTATTGCTTTACAAAATGAGATAAATAAATCTCGTAAGTGTCATGTGGAAGATAGTGTGTGCAGCAAAACGAATACCCACTTGTCTCTTCCACTGAAATGTAGCAGCAATGGAGTTAGGAGTACCTCAGTGATTAGCCTGCCTTTTTCTCGCAAAATGGTTTCTTGTAATTGATTTAGTCAGTATTTCCTGCTGACAGAGTGAGGCTGTTTTTTTAGTGCCACTACAAACATGCAGGAAAGAAAATAATATGGATGGAAAGAACATGAGAGTCTGGGAATGAAAATTAGATAGACTGGAACAGTTTGGATATTTCCTGTATTTTGGAATTCAGGTGCAAGTCCAACTGGAGAGTTGGTTTTAAGCTGCTGAGAGGATAGAATAGTTAATAGAGGATAGGATAGTTAATAGGATAGAATACTGCCTTTCCTCAATTTTCATCCTGAGGAATGAAGGGACATAATCAATTTTCATATCCTTACCACATATATTGCTCTACTTTCTTAGAAAAGGTCTTCTCTACATGAACACCCATGTTTATAGAGCAAAAGAGGTGGGAAGGACTGATGAACTGATAAGCCACCAGCACTGTTTCCATCTCATCCTTTAGCACACCACCAGGCCACAGGTTCTAAGCTTAGATACAACATACAGCTTATTTTGGGGTAGAGCCCCAAAGACACTGCAGACATAAGTCCTAGCCATGCATTCTTGGTCTCAGTCAAGGACATTTCTCCAATGTAAGTGAATGGAGGAGGGCTGGCAGGCGCTGGTTACTCTCCTGCTTTTCCTGCCATTAGACTCTATGGTACCTGCTGCTTCTGGCCTCACCCCAAGTCCCCACTAACGCTCATCCCTGTCCTTTCCAATCCACAGTTTGTTAAGCTGTACTCATGAAACCCAGATTCAGAAGCAGCACTATTGGTAGGAGAGTCAGTACTCAGAGCCACTGAGTCACTTTCCTGGGATCTTAGGCCAGTAATAACAGCATGCTACCCTGTGTATTGGACTGATGGAGAGGAACAGTTTAACCTACATGATTTGTAAGATTCAGTGCACACACCTCAACACAAAGCCCAGACAAACTTTATTAGTTAAAAATGACTACTGTACATGGAAAACCTACCAACATTCAAATATTTTTAACACTATACAAGTATCTTCTATCCCCAACTGAGTTAAACAGGAATTACATTTGAAAAAGCACTGACAATTACAACTTCTTGTGTCTTTCCTTTGCATCATTATTAATAACATCCAGTTCTGCTCCCATTCTTGTCTTCACGATTTCTCTTACCGATAAACGTCAATATTTTAAAAGCAAACCTACAAGAAGGTTATATCAAAAGCAGTCTTATAAAGTATATTGAAGGCTCCGAGGGTTGCACTTATAACTGTTTATTCCATCTGAGAAAGAGACACCAAATGTGTGAGTTGTCATATTAATGGCTTATTGCATTTTCAATCTCTAAATAGCTTAAGGCTCACCAATTATACTGGTTCTGGGACTCTCTTAACAACAGAACATATTTCAGATGGTCAGCACAGAAGAACTAGGCCATGGACCTCTGGGGATTTAATCAAAAGGTTGGCAAACCTAGCACACTGTGATCACCAACACTGATGATAATGAGACCTCATTTAAATAGTTTTCTAGAGAAGAAGAAAAGATTACCTTCTTTGGGGAAATTAAACTTATGCTGGTATTTTTATCATGTATCTAGTAGAACACCATTTCCTCTATTTTATTTTCTTTACAGATTTTCTTTAACCTGGCAAGAAAATTAAATTATTAGATTTATCTAAAATATCTTGCCATTAGCACAGTAAACAGTGCATTGATGAAAAAAAAAAAAAAAAAAAAAAAAAGTTATCCACAGCTGATGCTTTTTCTTTAGAATAACCTAATCTTCTATGATATTGATATTTGCTAAAAAATGGAAACAATAGAAACATAGAATAGTTTGGGTTAGAAGGGACCTTAAAGATCATCCAGTTCCAATGCCCCTGCCATGGGCGGGGACACCTCCCACCAGACCAGGTTGCCCAGAGCCCCATCCAACCTGGCCTTGAACATTTCCAGGGATGGAGCATCCACAGCCTCTCTGGGCAACCTGTTACTATTTCTCACCACCCTCAGAGTAAAAAAAAAATCTTCCTTGTATCTAATCTAAATCTCCTCACTTTTAGTTTAAAACCATTACCCCCTTGTCCTAAGTAAGACTCCCTGATAACAGTCTCTCCCCATCTTTCCTGTAGGCCCCCTTTAAGTACTGGAAAGCTGCTATAACGTCTCCCTGGAGTATTCTCCTCTCTAGGCTGAACAACCCCAACTCTCAGCCTGTTTTCATAGAGAAGGTACTCCTGATCATCTTTGTGGCCCTCCCCTAGGCTCACTCTAACAGGTCCATGTTTTTCTTATGATGGGAGCCCCAGAGCTGAACACAGTACTGGACTAGGGTCTCACAAAAGCAGAGTAGAAGGGGGGCATGACCTCCTTTGAGCTGCTAGCTACACTTCTTTTGATGCAGAGCAGGATGCAGTTGGCTTTCTGGGCAGAAAACACACATTGCTTGCTTATGTTGAGTTTTTCATCAATCAACACCCCCAAGTCATTCCCTTCAGAGCTGCTCTCAATCCATTCTCCACCCAGACTGTATTTGGGTTTGGGATTGCCATTACCTAGATGGAGGACCTTGCACTTGGCCCTGTTGAATTTAATGAGTTTTGCACAGGCCCACCTCTCAAGACTATTTGGGTCCCTTTGGATGGCATCCCTTCCCTCCAGCATGTCAACCACACCACACAGCTTGGTGTCATTGGCAAACTTGCTGAAAGTGCTCTCAATCCCACTCTTTTCTAAAACAATGAATTCCTTGATGAAGAACATTCAGAGAATAAAACGAGTAAAGACTGAAGTATATTATCTATGATGATAACATTTTATAATATCAAGGTTTTTAAGTGAAAGGACTGAATTCTATTATTAAAAAAAAATGGAACATTAAACATGTATTAAATTAATATCATTTGGTGCATAAAATATTAACATATTAAGTCTTTATTAGTCTTTGTTTTAAAGACCACAAATAGATCTACCACATAAATGGTCTTTAAAATAGACCATTTATGGTCTATTTATATGACACGGAAGATGATCCTTCAGTGCTTTAAGCGTAGATAGGTCTTTCAGCAAAACCTAATGCTGAAAAAAAATACTAGGCCAGGGTGTCTTTAATACCTACATAATCTGAGAATGATTTTCTATATGTGTTCTTTCTAATTTAAAGTACCTCTGTCCAATAGAAATATCAACTTTCAATGTCATCTAATTCTTACGTGGCTTAAGAAAGAAATGCAGAGAAGCTAGACACAATATTTAAACAGAAAGAAAAAATTAAAAAGGAAAATAAAATAAAATAAAATAGCACAGAAAACAAGCAGTAAGCAGTAGCTTCCTGCAAAGACTTTGTGTCATTCTGAAATTCTTTTTATTTGCAATTTATCCTTCCATGTACGGCATAAATCAGAAGGGATTTGAAACAATTAAATTTGCCTTAAAGAATGATCATCTAATGAAAGCCTGGGAAAATACTACTAAAATAGTAGAAACTAACTGTACCACTATACTCTAACTACATTTCACAGCTTTATGTTCCCCAAAGGTACCTGATATATGCGTTGTATTCAGCCACTTTCTGATTTATAGATAGAAATTCCTCATGCCTACTAAATCAAGCATAATACCTTTTTGTTCTACATTGTATGGCTCTCTGTGATACAATGGAAAATTCTAATTCACTGAAGATTTTTTGCTGTAACACCTGATATATATCAAAAACCTCTTTCAAATATAACCCATTCAGGATATTCTGAATTTTATGTGGTAGCTCTGTATCATTCATATTCTTAAATGACCTCCCTAGAGATTTTCATTGTATTCAGGTGAGTGGAGTATTGAAGGTATTATATTATTAGCTACAACTTAAAAGTAAGAATTGAAAGATTTCTCAATAATATTCTTGAGGCTTTCTTTTATTTTTCAGTTGAAAAACTAGAGCACTAAATACTGGGATATAATTTTAAACATCTTTAGGAAATGTTTATTTGTTTGAAATGCCAATAGATGAAGCATTATTTTGGCAAAGGTAATTACACATGATTCAAACCTTATTAAAGACCCCCTTTGGCACTGGTAAATTTATTCAGACTCGGCCTGTTGATTTTTGCCAAGTGCTGTCTTGAATTATTCCATACTAAAATGTTGCATACACATTACTAAAAGCTATGGTCCCATTTATGTTGATTATTTTAACCTATAGAGTTACAAATCAATTCATAATTTTTTATGAAGATGTGGTTCAGTTCACAGTGGCCAGCAATTCAGAGGGTATTGCTTTTGATTATGAGTCCTTTATTCAGTACTGCTTAAAGCAAGGATTAAGCCTTGTAGTGATTTATATGGATCCATGCCTGGAATTTCATCTACTTGTGGATCTGACCTCTGCCTAACTCCACCCACCTTCTTCAAATATACTCTATAGGGAAAACAGTGGAAATAGGCCTAGTTGGATTTTAATCATTAGAAATTCCACTGAGATAGCTGTGTAAATATGACTAACTAGTTGCTCGATTACAACAGCGAACATCTCATTACTCTGCGGCTACCAGTTATGTACAACCTCTAAGAGCAGAGAGAATTGATTGTCCAGCAAACTGTTTAAATTATACAGTAAACTCTGTAACATTTTTGCATGAGATTAAATAAGATTTCTCACTCCTAAAATAAATATTTTTTGTTTGGAAAAAAAAATAATATAGAAGGAAAATATAAATGCCTAGATAATCTCTATAGAGGCCAAATAAGGTTTTAAAGTAGTTCATTTTCACACATCCTCTTAGTTACAAGATAGGTACATATATTATTGGTCCAAAACACTAAACAAATGGAGTAGTGGATTAAAACATGTTGAATTTTGTGGATGACTGCATTACAGAAATACTTTTCCATTGATGAACTGTAAAAATAAACAGAAATCAATGATGAAACAAGTATTGTTTCTTCGTGTGTCAGATTTAATGGATTTACATTTTAAGTATTGAATGTGTTACCGTAGATGGAAAAAAAAAAAAAAAAATCTGTCTATATTAAAAATATGAGGCATGCTTTTCCTAGATAATCACATAAAGTGATAAGATAGATCTATTAAATTTCCCAAATAAACATTGTTTGAAATGCAGCGAATAGAAAATTTCATACTGCTACCATACTTCAGAATGAATCGATACAAATCAAGAATAAGTTTCTCAAGTGAAACAAATATCAGGAAACATCCTAGGTCCTTATTGACTTCAGCAGCCTACCAGCAATCTAATGATGATATACATTTTATACAATATCAAGTCACATAGCAAGGTATGCATTAAGAAACTGTTTGTTCTCTCTCTAGAATACAGTGTCTTGGGTTCTAATTAAATAAGACTGAACTCTACGTGGAATGAACTATAAGGGTTCATAAGAAGGTTGTGTTTCACAATTTAATTCAATCATAGTTGTTTCAGTTTTTTCTTGAATTAATGATACATGTAATTCCAACTGAATAGGAAAGAGCCTTTCATATTCATAGTCATAAAGGAAACTATTTTAAATGACTGTTACAAATATTGCATCTTGGAGAGTAAATATAATCAAAATGAAAGGATAATATTTATTAAAGGTACTTTACATTTTAATAAATTACAGGCAGTTCTCATATAAAGCATGGTTAAGTAATGAAAACAGAATAAATGCTCAGCAGCATGTTGTACTGAAAATCATGAGGCTTCCCTAACATTGTTATGCATTTCAGCCCTTACTAGTAAATCTCTGTTGAAAAGTAAGGGAAGAGGGCCAGAGGGGTCTTCTGTACAGAACATAAACCATAATAATCAGATATTTTGGAATCAATAAAATGCTAACACGATATCTTAAGTAGCAAAGGAAAAAAGAAGTGAATGCAGTACTTCCTTCAGAGGTAGAATAATGCATCAAAACAGTATGAATATTTTACATTGAAGGGCAAAAGCAGTCTTTATTTGTCTGTATTTCTAAATGAACAAAATATCTGTGATTGCAGCGCTCCTGTGAACATTTGAATGCCAACTAAATTCGACAAAGAGGAGAAAGATCTTATCTGTTCTCCAGAAGGCAGGTCTTATTCTGCTTTGACTGCTTGACAAATCAACAGACATGTAACTGCAGACTGACTATAGCATGGGCTGATTCCTGGCCAGCCAACACCTCTAAAATGGTAAATAGAATATATGAGAGATATAATATTATGATGTGTAGGGAAGACTATGGGAGAACTGATGACTGCATTACACACTGGTAAGCAGAGAGATCAGGAGCAACACCAAATTGTGGCAATGTGGCTGGGAGAGGAGGCAAGAAACAACTCCTTGGGAAAATAGGCTTCACTGATCTGGATGTTCAGGAAACCATTTGTTTTCATGCTGGGTGCTGTACTAGTCATGTATTATTCATTGCCAATGACACGGTGTAATTACTGCATAATTTGAAAGAAAACTAAAATTGCCATCATTCTAAGGGAAATAACTTTTCCCATTGCCAATTTTAGGAACTTAAATATATATATTATTTCCAGAAGCATTATGTTACTCTGTGAAATTCATGCTGCAAAGCAAATAAACAGACAAAATATCAGGAACTGATCTCATAATAATAATTGATGGTTTGCTGTCATTTGAGAAACAGTTTCTGTAAAGTACTGTTTCTTACTGTGAAGTACCTAGCTAGCTGAAAATACCTTCAGTAAATAAAATACCTTACTAGCTGAAATATCTTCAGTAAATAAAACCATTTTACCACAGCACAGTAGTAGTTATGTAGAAAGCTCTCTCACTTGAAAGCACTAGAGATTCAACTGTCCACTCATATGCTTTTTATTTAATCACAGGGACTATCATAAAGTTCCTTCACCTTGTTGACATACAAACTTTGGTAGGCCTAACAAAAAATTTTGGCTCATTCCACAAGATTCTAGCTGAAGGATGAAAGGTGTTGATGTGATTGTCATTACTGTTACCCTTGTTACTGGTCAAGCTCTCTGTTAAATCCAGAAACACTGAAAATCTCTGTATGAACAGGTTTTTAAAATGCATTGACTTCAGAACTGAGTCAGTAATGGCAGTGTGGAAAGTCAAGGTAAGCAAACACATCACTTGTCCTAAATGGGCATCACTACCCTAACATATTGTAACCAACACACATGCTCTACCCACAACAGAAACCATCTGTCAGGATGGCTTAGTGCCTGCACACTGCTGATAAAATCTTTATCTCTACAGTATGGGTGCCAACAACAATAGACTTACTCAGGGAACCAGTGCAACCCTGTGAATAACCTCTCATCATGTAGGAAGTCCTACTCTCTGTTAGCCTTGAAGTATTGGTACCACATGCAACTTTTCAGATGTTAACAGCTGCTAATTAGCAGTAGTTATATTCCTAATCTCATTTTTCAGATTGCATTTTGTCTAACCACTCAGCATGGTCAGAAATAGAACTGCTAGGAATAATATAAAATTGTAAAATCTCTGGAGCAGAAATTGCCCTTTTAAGAGCATCATATTGCAGTTGGCTCAAACTAAGTTTTTGGGTGTTACTGTAAAATGAACTAATCACATGATTTTCTTGTGAAAAGGACTCCTTGAATAAGAACTTCAAAAAAACTATGAAAAATATATTAATAATGAAAAATTGTCAGTTTGGGGTTTTATATTACCTTGGTCTGAGAAGGAGCAAGAGCCAATACAGAAAATGAAACCTGACAACAGGAACCTAGACTTCAAAGCTTCAATTCCAGATAAAAGCCTGATGCAAAACCAAAGTCAGTTGCACAGTGAAGAAGCTGCATCCTTTTTATGAAGACAGAAAATCCTACAACCTTGTTTCTCATTTTATACATCAGAGATGAAGACTAGATGAGCAAGGTCAAAGTAGAGGCAGACAGTCTGCAACTTGACTTAGGTAAAAGTGCTTCTTTTACAGAAAGTACATGAAGGAAATTCTTCATGCCTTCTCTTAGTATAAGTACAGAGTTCAGTCAAGTTTCCCGTTCATTGGAGTTTTGTTTGTTTGTTTGTTTTTCAATTTATTTATTAATGGTCATACTTGGGTCCTACTTCCTCTCCATTGGAGTAAAGCTTATATTCTGAGGATCTGTAATTCTTAAAATTCTTCTCAGACCCTGATGTGTAGGTATGTACTTGTATGTATTTCTCTTTTTGTGTTATACATTAGTATAGTATCAATGACTTCTAAAATGTATCTTGCGGCATTTAAAAATAATATATTTTTCATCACTAAGATGCTGTAGTTAAACATAATTTGCTTGTTTACTATTTTTTGTTTATATTAAAAAGAAAAATCCATACTTGTCGTGTAATTAGTCCCCATAATTGGAAAATGCATTTGAACAATGAAGGAGGTTCTAGGCAATGTATATAGCTCTTCCTAGGTTGTATAATTGTAGGGCCAACAGTAAAATAAGATTGTATTTATTTAATCAACCATGTTCCTAACTGCAGCGGCAAGGGAAAATTATCACTTAAAAGTTACACATGTTCTTCACAGAAGCTTATATGATAAATTTAAGATGTTCCCAGACAATGTCCCTCTCCCTGTCTATCTGATGTTTCCACTTCACACAAGAAATAAAAGGAAATAGAGTGAAAAGTAACCAGAGAGACAGTGAGCAAGATTATGCTGAGCTGAAGATCTTGAACCAGTCCTTTCCTATGTTGCCATATGGTATCTCTGCTCCTAGCTGAGATAACAGCAGGCTTTGGGGGCAGGACAATTTTTGAGTTTATAATAAAACAGATAATCATGTGGAAAAATATGTTATTCTGTGATAGCTTTATAGCAGTCTGGAGCTCCATTAGATGTTGATATAGCTGATCAAGTCTGACTCTCGTAGGATAAAGGGTTGGGAAATCTGGCTCTAACACAAAATGCATTAAATGACATTATCTGTAATAAGCGGGAAAAGCAGAGCTTAAACAGGTGTTTAGTAAACTCAGGAAGGTGTATATCAAAATCTGTTTTTCCATACACATGAATCAATTTTAGCAAATTGGCTAATCATCCTTTGTCAACTTGATTCTCCTTCTATTCATTTTTTCATCTAATATGAAATCAAATAGAAACTTCCTAGTTTTATATGCCTTGTTCTGGCATATGGAGAGACTTTCATTCTTACAATTAAATCCGCTGTATATTCATCAAACCCAATTTCCGCGAAATAGATACATATTCAAAGGGTAGAACTAGAATCCTAGTGTATTTGAGAAGCCTAGGCTTTTAGATGTGCAGTGTATGGATTAGAATTCAAGTGAAACACTCCACCCATGAAACACAAAATGTCTAGAAGGTAAGAGCTGCATAATAAATACATTTAGGGCCATTTGAAAAGGTGGAATGAAATCAGATTCCTATTTAACAGTAGACTCTCCCAAGAGCTTTGAGCAGTACTTCATTACTCGTTTACAAAAGCAATGAAAACATTAATTGACCTCTTGATTACTATTTAAATAATAAATACCACAGTGGATTAATGTACTGGCCTTTTACCTCAAAGACATAGTTTAAAACTGACTTGACAAAAAAATCAATTTAATTACATGATACTAAAATTACAAGTGCCAATAGGTGAGAGTTTCCATACACACAAGGCCACACATCACATAATCATGCCAAACTGGAATTTATTCAGTGCTTTCTCTATTTTTTTAATGAATGCATGTGTGGTGTGTGTTGAAAAAAAACAGGCTGCCACCTGCCACAGAAATATCCCACACAGCAGCTCCCATCCTTGTGAACTAAAATATTTGGTTTAAATGTAAGAAACCTGAAAACTGACACAGTTCCGTTATCACACTCAGCTAATGAAAACAGATGCATTCTGGAAAGAAACTTGAAATGTTTTCTATGAAGTGTTTATTTTGTAGAATTGTTGCACACATAGATTTGTGAAAATAAACTCAGATTTCATTTTTTCGGAAGATCTTTAAATGCAAACTTGACATTGACCAACTCAACAGTGTCTGGATATAGATGTTTATATTATATTAAATTAGCGCACGGGTTTCATTATGACTTTGACAGCTGGGAAATATCATAAACTGCTCTTAGTAGACTTCTGCCCTAAGGAGTGGAAATCTCATGAGGTCATCTATTCCTCTGAGTTTTCTTTTATCTTAGTTTGAAACTCTGTGAAAACAGCTGGCCAAAATAGAACAGGAGAAGCATCTGCATCCACATATGGATAGGTCCCAGAATAAAAATCTTTAGACACAGCTCTGACATTTAACTTCTGTGATGAAAGCATTTAGATGCACACTATGCTTTAGGAAAATTAGATCTGAACCCCCATACTGTGGTTATCATTCTTTTTTTTTTTTTTTTTTTTTTTTTTTTTTTGGCTTGTAACAGGTAATTGAAAGTAGTTTTCCCCAATACATTCACTAAACGTGTGGAAGAGATAGTTCTGGTTGTGGTTGTACTGATCTGAGGATTTCATTGCAAGCATTGTAGAATATATTCAGACTATAATTCTGAAACATATTTGTTAAACTTTGCTTAGATTTATCAAAAACCAAACTGCTTGCTGAAAGAACAAACTCTGCTTTCATTTATACATACCTATTTTTGATGAGTATGATTATGCCTTTACTTTGGCTGACATTTTCTTACAGCACTGTTTTTAACAAGATTGTGTTTTATGCTATTTTTGATAGAAACTGTCTCCTGAAGAAATCTTTGACTTCTCATTGAAAAGATGAAAACTTTAGTCCAAAAATTTATTTTGACTGTGTTTAGTCTAATTTATAATCAGAATCTTCCATATATAGTTTTCTGTTTTGTTTTGTTTTTAATGTTGGAAAGTTAGGAGCAAATCAGGTCTAAGTGCGCAGTTTAATGATACACACAAATTGATTTTTTTTTTCTTAAACATTATTTTTATAATTACACAAGTATAACAGAAAGAAAAAAGAGCCTACTAAATAATCTGTATATCCAATACAAATACTGAATAAAATTATAAGTTGCTGAAGTTTTTCCTTAATTGTAGTGAGCACAGAATTTCACCACCCCATTTTTTTTTTTTTTTTTGACCAAAAAATTCTCAAAGAGGAATTTAACAAATCATTTGGTGTGATTAAAGCTGTTTGCATAAGTGATTGTTAGCAACTAAGATTTTCTATGGAAGAACTGTAGACTAATCAAAGTAATCAGAAGAACTTGAGGATGAATTCGTAACATACTTCTTAGTGATGGCTATCATCCATCATTGCTTTTCATTTCTGTGTATCTTCAGGACTGGGGATTCTGAGACATCAGCTGAAACTGAAGTGTAGTGGCAGGTTGCAGGAAGACTAAAGGCATACATTTTTTTCTTTTTATGTTTTATTTTCTCCATTTTTCAATAACTGGAGGTTCAATTATTTTTACTAAAGGTCACTCCTACTGATGAAGTCTATGTAGAAGGACAAACCTTTTTTGAAAAGGAAATTCTCATGATAAACTCATTTCTATTTTGTAACAACTGTACAGATTTTCATGATTTGCATTTGCAGGAATTTCTCTAGCACGTTGATATTGTTATTTTTTCTTATTTTATTTTTGGTCTCTGTATATGTTCTAAACTTTTTGATTCATATAAAAATGGCAATGAGATTCTGTTAAAATGCAAAAGCCAATTAATTGTTGTAGAAAAAAAAAAAAGTTTACTTCAGTTTGATCAATCTCTGCTATGTTGGTTCACTCTACAATCTTTGTGTGGTAAACATACAAATTTTGGCCATTATTAAAAATCTTGTTAAAAAATACAAGAATTACAAATTTTCACAATCAACAATGTGGTTCTGGCAACTGGAAATGTTTTGTGGCAAAGAGACCACGAGACCACATGGTAATTCCCTTTGTAATCATTTTTCCTTCCCCCAGTGCTGTTCATACTTGTCTAAAAGATTAGAAATTCTGTAGAAAAAGAATCATAACTTTGTTAATTGCATAAAACACTTATGAAAGCCTTCTATGGTACCATTTATAATTTCCTCTTCAGGCCTCAAAAGTCTTGCTAAAGCTTGGACAGCTTTGGACTCCTGAAAAACTGCAGTTTTTCTGTGCTATTTCATTCTACAAAAAGCGCATTCAGAAAAAGCTTTTTTATGTCCATGGAAATGATGCATTCTTGTAAGTCATTTATTTAATTAAAGGTAAACAAAAAGAGGCCTGTTTTGAAAAGATGGATCTCACAGTTTTGGAATATTATTGCTTCTTTTGCATAAGCTGCTCTTAGGTGGAAAAACTCAGTTTTTTTTTAATTAACTGTTGACACTAACGAACTTTATGCTTCATCGCAAAAACTGTTCTGTATGTCATAGGTGTTTGTTCACTGTTGTTTAACCAGTTTAACCCAAAATCCATAATCTATCTACAAAAGCTACACCTGCTCTATAATAAAAGTGAATAGTCATTTAACTGTACTCATGCAAATGACATACAGCTACAATGTACAAAGGAGTGTAGAAATGCTGTATTTTAATTTTATTCAATTGATACTTCTTACCATTAGTCAAGAGGCAGATGCCCTGTAATTTGGAAGGATAACGGACACACTCCACCCTAACAAGCCCAAGAAATCATAACCATTCTGTAATTGCAGTTTGTGTAAGTGCATGGGTGTGTGAACAGTCATGAATTATGTATAAATTGATTTTGAGTTCTGTGTTTTGTGTTTTTGAAGTTCTGAACATTTGACTAGTCAGAAAATTTGACAACTGAAGCCCCAGTTCACTGAGACACTAATTCCTATGTACAACTTCAATTGTGCAAATACGCAGAGACCATTTACATGGAGAAGTATCTTGCTCGTTTGGAAAGAGATTTCTGGGCTTGACTGAAAATGTACTGATAATTTATCTGTTGATACCAGGCATGTTTCTCTCAGACCCAGAGTCACTTGGAAAAACAACAACAAAAAAAAAAATATGACAAATTCCTGTCTAGATGATGTTTAGGTTGCGCTTACTAGGTCTCATATCAACAGTAACTACCACTTGAATAACACTATTCACATTTTTCCAGACTTTCATGTATTTCAGAACCTATGAGAGATAATTATAACAATGCAAGTGTTAATTTTTGACAGGGGCTATGAAGCTCATCATCTATAGAAAAGCAGTATTCTTCAGAAGTGGTTGGTAATCAGCATGACACATTTTAAAAACAATATAATGCGTTTTGGCAGGACATAAATGAATAGCAATCGAAAACAGTGCTGTTCTATTTGATCTGGCAGATGATTCAGTGTTGTGGCTTAAAGTTCATACAGGTGTTCATTTTTGGTCATTTGGTGTTGGGACACACATCATGTTATTAGTGGGCTAGAATTTTCACAGCTTTCTTTGAAATGTTAATTATAGTTTATGTTAATAAATAAATGTTAAGTATAGATTAAAACAGGACTACACCTTTATTAAAGAAAAATAAAATATTTAGGTCAGTTGGCCTACTGGATAAAAATTGACTTTTTGGGAAAGTAATGTTGTATTTCTGGAGCATGGTTCAGAATCAAATGGCAACAACTTAATTATAAACAATTATTATGTCTCAGCTACTCCAGTTTGGAAATCAGTGCCTATTATCAAAACACTTTTTATGGGATAATCATGGGAACATCAGTCTCCATATAGAAATGCTAAGAAGAGAAAGTGTAAGCTGAATTAATTTTGCTATAAATATAAAAGCAGAGATAATAACAGGATAGACTATACAATATTCAATATACAATATTCCTAGTGCTGCAGCCTGTCTAGCAACTCTGGGGCAACTGTATTAGTAATTTTGTATTAGTAATGCCTGTCATTTCAAATTGTGTACTAAAGTTCTTCAGGCAAAATTATAGGGCTTTGCTTGAAGATTGTGATTTTCAGTCATCAGCATTCTTTTTTTTTTTTTTTTTTTGACAGATCTGCATATATTCTTACATTCTTATATGGCACAATAGGAACAACAACGACAAAAAAAAATCTGAAAAACGGGATTATTTTGATGTTAACACTTCTCTGGGAAATTAGAAATGTTAAGTACTCAGACTACTGAAGTCAATGTTTTTTTTTCCATTGATTTTGATGAGTGTAGTGTCCCAGTCTTTATTCTAAATTTCCATGTTCAAGCTATAGAACGATCCACTCCATATGCCTGATTATAATTTTATATTAGAAAATATAGTTATTTGCCCATAAAATGCTTATCATTATAGTTGATACCAGTCTCCGAGTCATGGCTTTAATAGGCAGATGGGTGGAAAAAATGTCTCCAGTTTAAAAGCTTATTTCAGAATTTGAAAAAGATAGAAAGCCTGATAAACCGTCCTTATTTGTAGCCATTCACTCTGCCTATGATATATTTTCTGTAGAGCAGCATTCTGTATGCAAGCTTACAGGATGGAGTGAGTCCTATGTTTTGCTTTTTTAAATGCTTGTTTTATCAGAAGATACTGAAAAAATGGATGCAGGAAAATGCTAAACAGGCTGTTCTGTGTCCCTCACTGAAAGACTAATCATAAGGCTATTTTAACTTAATTATTAGAAACAAGATAAAGGAGGAATTTTGTCAAAATGTGTTACCATCCTTAATCTATGGCACCTGATCTAGAAGAAGGCATATGGAGGAACAGTGAATGTCAGTTAAAACCAGGCATTTGACTGAGGAAAAAGCAACACGTTTGGATATAACGGCCAAGGAAAAAGTGAATTCTTCATCTTTCATTGTCTTCAAATGCTTGAAACATGAGGCCATGGCAGTGTGGTTCATTCAGTGATGCCATTTATCAAGCAGATATTGTAGAAAAGGCCTAAAATTATACGGCGTTTCTTATACTTCAAGTAAATTAGATGATTTCACAGTCCTCAAGCTTAAAATCCAGTTAGCATTCCGGTGTTCCAGGTAAGTTTAAGTGACCTAGGCTTGCATCAGGACGTTTGACTGGGGTCAGACATGAGGTCCCTGACCATGCACAAAGCAACTAGACACTGCCAAGTGATCATGGCACAGACTGTGAGCTCATGTTCCCCTGGGATCACATGTGCTTAGCTTCACCACAGCTAGTCTACACCTGACTTGTACATTCCTACAAAATCCATGAAGACACACTGCTGAAGAGGCAGGAGTATTTGCTGAGGCAGCTATTTCTCAACACTTACATTAGTCTCATAATTTGCTAGTGGTGACAACTGAACCTACCTGAATTGGTCAGACTTGCTCATACATCCTCAGCTTGCAGTTGTGTTAGCTGAAGAAGTTGGCACCTTCGGTCTCACTTCTCTTTTCTTTGGTTTGCTTTGCTGGAGGTATGGTCCCCAGCAAGCTGATGGCTCAGCTGCTCCCGCAAATGCTCCCAAATCAATCAGAGAGGGAGAAACACACAAGTCGCTGCTCAAACTCACATCATTCATTTTCACTGAAAGAGGTTATAGGGGACATGTAGAGATACCTGACTTCCAGCAGGGAGGCATTAGGCAGTGACAAGTGGATAAATCTTCTTCAGTTGGCACAGCTCCAGCTGGAAGACTTGTGAATAAGCAAGCACTTAGTGCAAGCTAGATGAAAATCACTATGTAAATTAAACTAGATGTCCCTCCTAAAAAAATTACTGAAACTTGTTACTCTATCATACTTTATCTTATCATGGCCTATTATAGAGGTTTTGTGCTCTCTAGAATATGTAAGCTACAGTATAGAACCATATACAATAATCCAAGATAATGAGATACCTATGTGAGTGTAGGGTAATTTCAGTACCCTACAACGGGGAAACGTTCATTTCATGCTTCTAAAGACAGCAGCTCACAAGAGACAGCAAAATAGTCTGTGCACAATCATGGCCATATAGTACAAGAAAGACACCTTCTTCCAGCTGTACTTAAGTTATTTTCACCCCAACTTTCCCAATATACTTGTCAGAATGAAAATGTTTGAAGTGTCATCTATCTGAATGTGCCTGTGAACATAAAAAGATATAGAAATGAATCTGCACTGTATACATGCACACTAATTTTCCCAGGTTAAAACTGTCACCCTTTAGGTGGACTAATGATTTGATTTCTCTCTTTGGCGTTCTTTTTAAGGCTTGTCTTGTGTATAATAAAAATTCATTGGAATCTGGAATTTTATGTAATATAGCAAATTGTATTTAGGAATTGTTTCTGGTTTAAATTTACAACCAGCTTTGTATTTCTGAATTTTAAGAGAAATTCTAAGAAACTTCTAATTCTGAAGTGATAAAATTTGAAACATTTTTTTAAAAAAAGTTTCAAAATAGATATTTTTAAATAAGAGCTAATAAGAAACAAGAACTTTTCCTTTTAGAAATCAAAATATAGAATACCACTTGAATATCAGTTTTCTCAGTTCTAATAAGCAGAAATATTAACAAATCTACTGCTAGCTCAATTTATGCTATTGTTTGATAGAGACAAGAAAAGACATCTAGACAGAGATGTAAACTTTTGAAAAAATATATTCATATGCCAGCATGAACCCAATTTACATCATGTGGCTTTGTCTGACAAAACCTTAGCCACTTGTTTTCTAGAATACATTCCCCCCGTGATAAACTCTAGTTTTCTAGTTATGCCCTTAAATATAAATGGTGAATTTTCTCTAGTTAACTTAGTTGCTGTACTCTTTTTGAAGAATGCATGATAAAATGCATTGCCCTGCACACAGCTGTAGCTGCTCTGAGACAGAGGAGGACAGGTGTATCCCCTTAATAGGTCTCATTAGTGGCACTGGTGTCTGACTCCTAGGGCAGGCTGGAGGCCCTGCCTTGTGTAGGAGCCAGTCAGACCCTGGGATCTCTGAGAGGAAAGGACAACTACTGAATTTTGAAGTTCATCTTGAGGGGGAAATTGATCTTGCTACAGAAACATGATGCTATACATCACCTGATTGCCAGTATTGTGAGGTAGTGTGTCTGCCAAGTTCGAAATTTTACATCCCTACATAACATATCCCTCCCCCACACCTTTTTTTTTTTTTTTTTTTTCATTATACTGTGCTACTTAATAGAACAGGAATGGTGCCTCTGACTAAACATCTTGGAAGAAGGACACAAAAGATTTAGAGATGTTGGTGAGGTATAGTCCACAGGGTGGGAAAGCATGGACCTAATCTCTACTAACACTTGTAGAAGTATGACAAACAAAACACTCATGGGATGTCAAGTAATGACACATATAACTGCTACTTCCATTTGTTTCATAATATACATATTTCAAATCAAATATATTGTGTGGTACATAGACTGTGATCTTGCTCCTTTTGTCTATAGTGGTTAAATATCCCAGTTCTATATTGTTAGTATTTCACTCTTGGTTTGCAGTTTCTAGGCATAGAATAAAATGTTATGATAAAGCTGTTAACTAATAAGAGTCGTCATAGTGAGGCCAGTACCACTGCTTTTAGGAGTAAAGGGTATTCTTGTATGGATATCATAAAAACTTGTAAATACACACAGACTCCATGGAGATGTTCTGCTCTTGCAAAGCAGAATACTAACAGCATGATTGTAACTGAGTGGTAACAAAGAGTGAAAGTCGTAAATTGCAGGACATGCAATTTACATATAATACATGGAGGCTGGCATGGCTGACGAGGGATCTTCTACTGGAAACTAGGCGAAAAAAGAGAGTGTACGACTGCTGGAAGGAGGGTCAGGTGACAAGGAAGGAATACAGGAATGCTGTTCGTGTTTCTAGGGAGAAAATTTGTGTGGCCCAACTCCAACTAGAGTTGAAGCTGGCCATGTCTGTGGGAGACAATAAAAAGGTTTTTTTTTTTAGATAAGTGAACAGAAAAAGGAGAACCAAAGAAAACATAGGTCTGCTGTGTGATGGGGAAGGTCTCCTCACAGACAATGACATAGGCAAAGCAGAGATGTTTAATGACTTCTTCGCTTCTGTCTTCAACGCTGATGATGGGTTTCGGGATCCAGGGTGCCCTGAGCTGGAGGACTGTGATGGCGGGAATGACAAACTCCCAACTGACCCTGAACGTGTGCAGGATTTGCTGCTCCACCTGGATCCCTACAAGTCCATGGGTCCGGATGGAATTCATCCCAGGGTGCTTAAAAAGCTGCCTGACGTCATCGCGGAACCTGTCTCAATTATTTTTCAACGATCTTGGGCATCTGGAGTGGTCCCGGTAGACTGGAAGCTGGCAAATGTTGTGCCAATTTTCAAGAAGGGTCAGAAAGAAGACCCAAGCAATTACAGGCTGGTCAGTCTCACGTCAGTGCCTGGTAAAATTATGGAGATGATTCTTGAAGTTATTGAAGCACACCTGGGGGACAATGCCATCATTGGTCCCAGCCAACATGGGTTCATGAAGAGTAGGTCCTGCCTAACAAATTTGATTTCCTTTTATGATAAGATCATCTGGCTAGTTGACCAAGGAAAACCAGCTGATGTGATCTTTTAGGGCTTCACCAAGGCTTTTGACAAGGTTTCCCATAGGATCCTACTGGACAAAATGTCCAGCATACAACTAGACAAAAACATCATACGATGGGTGAGCAATTGGCTGACGGGCAGGGCTCAAAGGTAAATGGGGCCACATCAGGCTGGTGGATGGTCACTAGTAGGGTCCCTCAAGGCTCCATTTTAGGGCCAGTCCTCTTCAATACTTTTATAAATGATTTGGATGTAGGGCTAGAAGGTATTTTGAGCAAATTTGCTGACTACACCAAACTTGGAGGAGTTGTGGACTTGGATGAGGGTGGAAAGGCCTTGCAGAGAGATCTGGAAAGGTTGGAGAGCTGGGTAATCACCAGTCGCATGAGGTTTAACAAAAACAAGTGCTGGGTCCTGCAGCTGGGATGGGGCAACCCTGGCTATACGTACAGACTGGGTGATGAGACGCTGGAGAACAGCCCCACAGAGAGGGATCTGGGGGTCGTGGTTGACAGCAAATAGATTATGAGCCAGCAGTGTGCCCTGGCAGCCAGGAGGGCCAGCCTGGGGTGCATCAAGCACAGCATTGCTAGTCAGTCAAGGGAAGTGATTGTCCCGCTCTATTCTGCGCTGGTGTGGCCTCACCTTGAGTACTGTGTGCAGTTCTGGGCACCACAGTATAAAAAGGACATTAAACTGTTGGAGAGTGTCCAGAGGAGGGCGATGAAGATGGTGAAGGGCCTAGAGGGGAAGATTTATGAGCAGTGTCTGAGGTCACTGGGCCTGTTCAGCCTGGAGAAGAGGCTTCCTCACAAGAGGGAGTGGAGAGGCAGGAGACCTTTTCTCCATAAACACCAGTGATAGGACCCGCAGCAACGGGGTTAAGCTGAGGCAGGGGAAGTTTAGGCTCGATGTCAGGAGGAGGTTCTTCACCAAGAGGGTGGTTGCGCACTGGAACAGGCTCCCCAGTGAAGTAGTCACTTCACCGAGCCTGACTGAGTTCAAGAAGAGATTGGACTGTGCACTTAGTCACATGGTCTAAACTTTTGGGTAGACCCGTGCGGTGCCAGGAGTTGGACTTGATGATCCTTAAGGGTCCCTTCCAACTCGGGATATTCTATGATTCTGTGATTCTATTCTATACAACATTCTTTGTTTTCATACACTATGTCTTCATTGTTCAGGTTTCTTTTTATCAGAGGTAATATAGTAAGTTATCAAGACATAATTTCAAAATCTTTTTGCTGTTTTAATGTTCTCAGTGCTAAAATGATTAAGCTGCTCTCATCTACTTCTTTTCATGAGATAATCTGAAATCCTTAAATGCAAAGTATTTTGCATACTTAAGCACTTCCTTAGATATCAAATTACAGTATATATAATGAAATGTAGAGAAGTTGGGGGTGGGGAATGGCTATATCAGTGTGATACTGTAGTTGTATTCTTGAGTATTATGTTTTTAAATTGTAAGACACAAAACCTAAATGCAACCTTAAAAAATAAACATGAGTTGGTTGTATCACCAACTTCAATTTAGAAATATTGCATTTCATACAGAAGACAATTTTGAAATAACTGAATACATACATTCTTGCATAAATATGCAAAGAGCTTGAAAAATAAGTGTAGGTGGATTCTGTTTACTTTAAAATGCCTAAATAGTAACATACCTAAAAGCACCTGTTTAAGGAAAAACAGTATCATGCTGCTATCTTTTTTTTTTTTTTTTTTTTTCGGATACAGAATGGTTTTCCTGCTTTCTACTGATCTCCCTCTAGTGGAGACCCGTAAGTCTGCATGCGATGAAGCTCGCTTTTCTCCCCACAATTTTTCATGCAACTCAGACATGTAACACATGATGCATGTGCCACAAACATCTGTTTTCAGTAATCAAGACGAATTCTGTCAGTTCCTGTAGGGAAAAGTAGTTTATGCAGTGTACACAGGGACCAGAATTGCAAAGCCTTGAAGCTCAAGGTCCCATTAGAGAATGGCTAGGAATATAATTTGTTTGCTAAACCCATTCCTTATGGCTTGCAATTTTACTTTTTAAAAGAAATTGGATTAATGTATGGCTAAATTCTTCCCAGATATGGTAATAGTGCAGAAGGAAAAAGGCAAAATAGAGAAACAGGTGTTTACAGAGACTTCTTTATCCCTCATCCTTCTGGGGTGAGCAGGCTCTCCAGGGGATAGGAAATAAAGTATGGCCTCACCTCCCCTAATCTCCACACCAGCCTGTACTCTGGGTTTGGTATGCAGGAGGAGTACATTGCACCCCATAAATCAATGTCATGCCAAATATGCTCTTTGCATCACACCCATGTTTTGTGCCTCAAGTGGTGATCTCTAACGCAGAATGTCATCCAGGTCCTGCTGTAGAGTGCTCTTATTCAGCTGCCTCAGTCTTTCTTTCCTTGGGTGGCAGCAAGTGGCATGACAAGCTGCTTGAAAAGCATGCACTGGTGGCTCACATATGTAAATAACAAGATTACTTGTACACTTATGGTATATGGCATCCTTATGCATACACAGGCAAATCTGTATTATGGATACTGTGGATAAATACATGAAAGACAGAAGTAAATGCACATGTGAACTCGGTCACTCATGTATACCCCCAAATGCAAATTGGCATTAATTTTAAAGAAGACAAAGTAGTTGCAAGATAACAGAAGGTTGTTCTTCTGGTATCAGTAGCATTAATCATATATTTCACTGTGAATACACCATTAAAACATAACTTTGATTAATGATAGTGTCAGTATATTTAATCAAGTGCAAGCAACACAGCACCAGTTCTTTGTGATTATTTCTCCCCTTGACCTCATCTCATTGACGAGCAATGTGAGTGGAATCAGTCTTACTGAGGTGAGCCCAGCATGCAAGGAAGCTTCAGTGCCCATCTTTGCCTAGATGACTTCTAAGAACTTGAGAGGAAGAAAAAGGGGAACAACTCTGAATATTTGAACCCACATCAAAAATTGCAGTGATTAATTATAGGTAATGAAATTGTATCTCTGGATCCCAACTATGAGTAGTTTCTTCCTGTCCCAAACCCTGCATTTGCGTGTACTGAGGAATCGTCCAGAGGGTTTTCAGATTTTGTAGGCAAAGGTTAGGAAATGTTTACAGGTGGAAAAAAAAAAAAAAATTAAAAAAATGTTATTGATAGAGCTGGACGTAGACGTCTGATAGACAGACCTCTCATATGCTAGACTAATCCTTTATTAGATCTGCATGGTTGGACTGTAGCTCTAACTTTGGCAGGGTTTTGAGCTTTCACAATTGCCTTTTTTTGTCAATACAATGGAGTCTCACAGCTCTCTGAGGGTGTGATTCTACTAGCTGCATGTAACCACTAGTGAACTGACACTAGCAGCAGAACAAAAACAAATGGAATGGTTTGCAAGTGTAAAAAAAAAAAAAAAAAAAAAAAAAAAAAAAAAAAAAAAAAAAAAACTCCAGCTAGCAAATCTCACAGGGGCAGAAGAAAAGGGGAAAGAACAATCAGAAACAATGGGAAGAAGGAAAGGAGATGAAGACAGACAAGTGAATTGCAGTGCTTATTGCTGCATGTAAAGGAGATGGAGATGAAAACCATGTACAAATCTATCTGAAAGCAGGGGGAGAAGTCTTTTCTTGGAGAGCTTGTAAACCATTGCAGCAATCCCCAGACCACCTTTCCTTCCACTGTGTTCTGCTTAGTCTTGCTGCTGTATTGGCTTTTGTGTGCTTTCAGTAATTTTTGGCAATTGCAAGAGGAAGTGTTCTAGAGAGCTGTGGGCATGGCATTATGTCAGCTAGTAGGAAGTAGCTGGAAGAACATCACGTGCCTGTGGCAAAGATAACTAAGGTGCCTCCTAGGGCACTGTGCCAGCAACCTTCAAAAGCACCCCTTCGACTGCACCTTTAAACTGGGCAGCTTGTGCTGTTCCCTGTGCCAAATACAAATTCTCTTGGTTTCTTTTTAGATAGCTTTTGGTAAAGCCAAGGAAGAAAAAAAAAACCACACACACAAAAAAAACCCTCCAGTAAGCGCTATTTTTTCCATTCACCACTAACACAAAAATGCTGAACAGATTGAAGGCAGGGGGATGGGAAGGGAAGAGGGATGAGTGAGGAGGAGTTCCATTGTGCTGAGACCAATTATAGAGGTCTCAGCCCAAAAAAAAGACTCTTTCAGAAAGTCACAAACAAGTGAAAACAGAAGACTGTGATAAATCGTGGCACAGCTTTAACAGCCATGAAACTCTTGTTCCCCCCAAAGCTATAATAATAAGCAAATCGTAATGGTTCATATCCCTCTGAGGACTGTAAATTCAAGCAATATATGAATACTTTGCATCTTCACTGTGTTGGATTGTTTTACTATTAATGAATTATAAGGTTTTCAATTAAAAAATAGTAAAAATATGCCACTTGTTTAAATGTACTCATCTTTCTGATACCCTAATATAGTACTGACAAAACATCCTTGTGGCGTAATGTTGGAAACTGTAAAACAAAGCATCAGTTGAAAATAGGGCTTGTTGTGTTGATTATTAATTCATACACCTCCTTGAATTTTGAACCCACGCAGATTCACACCTCGTCCAGGTTCTCCCTTGTATTTGTCTGCATATTCATGCATCTTTATGCTCACTGAGCCTTACGTTTCTTTTGCCACCTTGAACGTGTTTGTTAAATATGTTCTTCACATGGTATATCCTTCCTGAGTGTCTACAAAAACCAACACATGCAAAGTGCTGTAGAACCTCCACTTTTTTTCAAGCACAAGAGAGAAACTAACCAGATGATAATCATTAGGATGCTGGAGCTGAAGGCATAAGACATACATTTGTAAGCACAGCTTTCATTAAAAGTATTTGAATGTCTAGTTGGAGTGGATAAATCTGTCTTGAAGTTATTTGGTGATACCTATCATAGGCGATCACAACATACAAGTTACAGTCTGGTGTTTTCTTGTCCATATCTCAAGGCAGTTTGGAAGACAGATTATGTCACCACTCCATTTCTGGTTGCCATTATTCATGTTTCTATTGAATTTCATCTATTTCTGTTCTCATCATTGTTCAAAAAATACTGGATTGTGCCACCACAGTTGGGAATCAGTAAGGAGGAGTGTGCCAGTTCTAAAAAAGGAAAGCTTTTTGCTTTCACAAAAAGGCTTTGTTAATTAGTGCTGCACAAGAAGGGAAATGACAAAACTCCATACTTTTTCATTTAAATGTTTGTAAAATTGATTTTGTTTAAATTTCACTGAGTGTAGCAGGAAATGTTAAAGCTGAAAGTGACCAGACAGAACATAATAATATCCTTTGAGGTGGGAGTGAAAGAGGGAAAGGGCCTGAAGGGTATATTTTCATTATTTATGCTCTTTCCATTAGAATACTATGTTTTTTTGTTTGTTTGTTTGTTTTTACAATCTTTAAAACTATTGATTTGACAACCCTAAAGATAGAATTCTTCTTTATATAGAGAGCTAATATAACATCAGCACAGTACCAAAATTTCTGTTCCCTGCCAATATGAGGACAAAGGGAACAATTAAGGAGGCTGACCAACATCTATGGAAGATGCATCCTTGCATTCATTTAGCTTACTGTTTCAGATGACCCTTACACCAACATACATCTCACCTAATTTTTTGTATTTAATTTGAGGCACCCAACTTAGTTATCCTGTGCAGGTGATAGCTGAGAGATCTTTCTAGAGCATAGGTGAAATCTGAAATGGATTCTTCACTGGCAGTAGAAAAACAGTAGGATGCTTACACTACCAACTTAGATTCTTCAGTTATATGTCCAAAATTAGGTGGATGAACCTAGATCTTAGCACTTCCATACAAGGAATTAGTGCTGAGTAGCAAGTATACTTTTAATTCACATGCTAGTTCATAGTGCATTCATTTCCTCATATAGACAAGATATAACACACAAATGGGACTGTTGTTTATTAGGATGGATTAGGAAGATTCTGTTGCAGCTATAAAAGATAATTTCTGGAAACTGTATTACTCTACTATCAAATAATTCATGCTCCGTACACAAAAATAACATGCCTAAGTACAAGACTGTAGCTTTTTCTTCTATAGAAGAAGGGCTGCCTGTGTCAATAACATTGTTTGTATTTGACTAGTCCTAAGAATATTATTTATTTATTAGTGGAAATGATAATACTTATTTTGGCAACCAGTATTGACCAAATAAAACACAGATGTGTGAATGGAGCTATATTTGCATTTGTGCAGGGATCTACAATTTATGGTCACCTAGGGACTCCCTGTATCCACAGTGATCCACAGACATTGGCTCCACACTCAGCAAAGCCACAGAAGATTTTCTGTACAGACTTTAGCATCAGAGAGGGAAAATGTGGATGTAGCTTTCATATAATTAATTTCCCTTTCTCTGCCTCTTCACTTTTCACTTGATTCATGAGAATCCAAAACCAATCCCTTGTGGCCAACTAACTTTCCTTTTTGGGTCAGAAATTGTACTGCTAAAATAAAGATTACTTTTTCTCTTTTGAAACCAGGAAAATAGATTATTCCCTTAGCCTTTCCTATCCAAAGTGGCCTCTCTTCCATGAGGTAATCAAACATTTTGTCCTATATCAAACCACCAACTTTATGACTGATGGTCTGTTTGGCATGAAATCTGTCTATACCCTTTAAGCTGTCTATTTTCCATCACAACCTAGAGGACTTCCAGGATAACTCTAATTTATGTTCAGTTGCTCCGTCTCAAGGGGAGCGTTCTGGCAGCCAAGGAACATGACCTTGCTTCAGCCACGTTCATTCTGCTTTCATCAAATATTTACTTCTGCTACACTACAGCAGGGCCTGCAACTACACATGACATAAACTTGCCTTTAGAAATGTCAAGCCACTTGGTGATTTCGACACCTATCACATCATTTGGTGTTGGTTTGCTCCAAATAAAAGCCATTTTGGTGCCACAAGAGCACTTCAGAGCAAACTCAACTGGGTTGGTAGTTCAAGAATTTTTATCCCACATAAGGGCTAGAGAATAAATATTTTCCACCTGTTCTGCAAGTTCATCCTCAGCGTTTGCATGTGGATAACATACAAATTGCCTGCAAAATTCTAGGACAAATTTCATTATCCATTAGTAGTTTATTGCATTAGATTGTTTCCTCTTTTCTTCAAAATTTCTGTTTTGTTCTGTTTGGTTTGAGGTTGTGATAAATTAAATGCCACCATCACTAAGACCATTTCTACCTTAGCTATGTATGTTGGAATCATTCTTGAAAGTCAGTTGTATTCCATAAAAACAGGCTTGGTTCAAAATTCCCTGGGGAAAAAAAAAAAAAAAAAAAAAATCAAATGAGATCAATTGGCTTGGGCTTGAATAGATGCCATAAATTCTAGGGAAAGTCTATTCCAGTAGTCTGACTGCATTAGAAATCTGTGAATATTGACTCATAACACTGAAGACTTTGGTTTAATTCTCTAGAAATTATTGAGCAAAACTGTATATTTGATTTTCTAGAGCAGGACTGAGTTAATGTTTTCCTATGAACTTTTGGGTCTCAGCAAATATTTGTTGCCAAGCAAAACCCAATTGCCTGTAAAATGCCATGTATAGTTTATCCTTTTTCAAGTATTAAAATCTGTATCCCATGATTCTATTATAGCTTAGAATGAAATACATTATGGCTGTATATTCCTGTTTTTTGTTGTTGTTGGTGGGTTTTTTTGTTGTTTTTGTTTGTTTGTTTGGTTGGTTGGTTGTTTTTTTGTTTTGTTTTGTTATTTAATTGACTTAATTGACCATCTTGTCCTAAGTGAACAACAATTTACAAAGATGGGTCATGAATTTGGTTCATGACATATAGGTGTAAAGCTAGTGTAGCATGAGTTCTCACCTGGCTGGCTAACCTCAGGAGGCATCAGTATGTCAAAGCACGTTTGCTTCACAGCAGAGCTTTTCATATGAAAAGTTAGTGGTATATAAATGAATATATGATTTTATGTACACAAAGCCCCAAAGCACTAAAAGTAGAGTTAATTTAATGTTTCCAGATTAACCATCATGTGTATTTCTCATGGATGCAATCTGATCAGCCTGTTTTGATTGGGTTATATGAGTAAATATCTGTGATTTCTCATGAGACCATAAAGTATATTCATTCAAAAAGAGACAACAGCATACTACTGTGTTTCAAAACAAGCAGCTGCATTTTGGGCTTGCATATGCAAGAGTCTGTTACTTCTGGTTCATTTATTATTTGATATGAAGTACCTATCACATACAAAGAATAAGTGTGCTGCTTTGTCTTATGCAACTGTAGCAAAAAGCAACTAACTGTAGCTTTTGAACATGTCCTTTCCCCTGAGTGTCTCATTAACACTTCAGCTTTAGTTGCACTGTATCTTTTTAATTTTTAATGTGAAAATCCGGAGTGAAGTGGAAAGGAAAAGGAAAGTGAAGGGGGATAAAAAGAAAAAAAAAAAAGAAAAAAAAATAAAAATGAAAAAAAAAAAAATAAAGATACCAGTTCAGATACCAGTGTCGATATAAGCACATGCAGATTTTATGTGGTATCTAGAGGAGGTAACAGTTGAATACTGTTATATGAATACTGTTCATATAGCCTGACATAAGTGCATTGACATGTTCAGTTGTTAGATTAACGTAGAGACAAAAATTCAAAAAAAATAACTTAAAATTATTTACTTTATGTCCATACATAGGTAATGTGGGATGTAGTTAATACATAAAATGTTTTTTTATTTTGGTTGGATAACAGAAAGCCCTTCAGTTCATGTGTTATCCATAGGACTTCTTTAATTTGACTTTTGTCATTTGCTCCTTTAAAAGGTATCTCTTATACTGTTCTGTTGTTTTAGGGTCTACATCTTTGTGTTTTCACTGTGAATCCCTTTCAATATACATATCATTAATATATCATTTTTGCAATTTTGTCTTTCTCAGTTATACCACAGTTTCATTCACAGTTTCACTCTAAGACATTAACATTTTCTAAAAATACAAAAACTAGAATATTCTCAAAGTAAAGACTATGAGCTTATCCTACTGTCCCTTCAGGAATTCCATTGACTTCAAAAGTTTATCTGAACAGTAAAATTTGTCAGCAATTTTAATATGCTTTTGCTACTGATAAATCAATAATAATTTATTTGCTTAGATAAATCAATAATAATTTATATATATATATATATATTTGTGCCAGTTAGTACATATGCACTGTGTATCTACTCTGTATAGTAAAAAGAGAGAAAAAAGACCTGAAAGCCCCACAGTTCATTAAAGATGCATTAGGCTTTATTATTATTCAAAAAAAAAAAAAAAAAAAAAAAAGGAGGGAAGAAAAAGAAAGGAAAAAAAAAAAAAAAAGAGAGAGAAAAATGGGTGAAGAGGCCATCCTCTGTAGTGTGATAGAAGCTAGGCTCATATAAAACAAGCCAAAGAATTAGTTCCTTCATGAAGGAATGACATGAAACCCTAGCCACGGTAGCTGTAAAAACAGTTAAAGGTCTTCTTTGTGCTCATTAGCACCACTGTGCTGGTATTCTGTGTTGGCAGCTTTTGGTTCTGCTGAGGCAGTCCTAAAGAAAGTTGTTACCAGCCTATAATCTACAGTTCACAGGCTCTCAAAAAGGACACATTAAAACAGTTAGAATCCCCAGGGCAAATGGGGAGATTAAGTAGCCTTCTCCCTCAACAGAAGCCCCAGCAGACAAAGCTTGGCATTGTGTATTCAGTACACTATCTCTTTCCAGCACTGAACTTTGCTATTGTCCTCCCGGATTCTAGTTTACAAAGTGTTCGGGGGACTTTGCGTAACGGTTCACTGGCACCACCATTGACAGCCATCTGAGTGTGGGAACTTTTTTAAAGGACATGATGCCCCCCAAAAGATTGGCTTATTATATCAGTCCTTAGGCAGACGCCAGTGGCATGGTTGTGAGTTTTTATTGTTGTTGTTTTTGGTGGGGGGTACTTTGGAATTTTCCTGGGGTCTCATCTTGCACAAGAATACAAATTCAGACAGCAAGCAAACATGGCTTATTTGTTGCCAAAACGGTCAAGCTTTTTCAGAATTTTTAACTGTTGCACCATGCTACAGAAACCACCATCACAGGATACCTTGGAATACTTCTGGGTTTTTATGAGCTATTCAGAACAAGTTATTGGGAAAAAATAAAAATAAAATAAAAAATCAGTGCAGCATTAAAGTGCTGCTGTTCCAGTTACAGCAGATACGAAAAAGATTCATTATCTGTTTATTTCCATTTGCTTCTGAAAAATTGACATCTTGTGCTGAAATGTTTCAAAATGGTTTTTAATTAATTTAATTAAACAATAGTAAAAGGATCTAATCTGATCCCAAGACCCATTTGATATGCTACTTTTGACTGAGCCTTAAGGGGACACTAGTATGAAAGAAGCAACCTTCCAGGAAACACCAAATTTAGAAGACGTACTTTAGCTGAATGTAATATTTTATTTTTAGCTTGTTTTATAATCCAAATAGCCTACCCAGATATTTTTTTCCAGACTCTACAGATGTTAGTATTGATGCTTGGAAAATAGAAGAGGCTCAGTCCAGGCAAAAGCATGTTTAGGCACAAAGTAAGTTCTGCTGAGGGACACAAGCTTCCTACTTCCCACAGCTGCTCTACTGCTTGTGCCTCAGCCAGCCTGAGTAGCTTCACCTGTAGCTAAGGTTACATAAAGAGGAGCCAAGGTAGAGCAATGCAAAAGTTTTGGAACATGGTACTGGTAAAATAGAACTGCTGATGGATCAGGAAGAAACTAATATAGACTTGGTAGAAAACATAGTAGGAAGGAGATTGTAGAATACCAGAGACAAAGTAGAAGGGTTTGATAGGAAACTGGAGATCTGGGTTAAAAACCCAAGCTGTGAGATGGCTTGCTCTTACCCACACCTGTCTGACACTTTCATGACTGTGCACCGTTGGCATTAGGACTAAACTCAAACTGTGCCTTTGGATGGGTTTTGTTTATTGGATGGTGGATGGAAAAGACTGTGCTGACAAGCACATTGATTTTTACTCTGAAAAACACTGTGATCACAGTAGTGTAAAATGAGATTCTAATTTATGACTGTGAAAGGCAGGGGGGAAAAAGGAAAATGGAATAAGATTTTCTGTAGTTGATGACTGAAGACAATTGATGAGATCTACTATTTTTCTTTGATAACTTATTCCTTGAGATGAGGGAAGAGCAGGTATTCAATATAGCTGGACTAGTGTAATTATTTTTTCTATTCTATGTAATCAAAATATTAAAGTACATTGGAGAAGATTGAAACTAGTATAAAACCAGTAAATCAAATAAGCAACTCAAAGGGTGATGCTAAAGAGGGAACTATAGAGATATAGAAGTTGAAGACAGGTTACAGTGCAAAGCTATATTGAACACAAGGACTAGCAAGACAGAAGCGGGATTGAGTGCAGTATGTGAAGAACAAGGTCATAAACTTGGGGACTTAGATTATCTACCACAAATTTGAGAATTCATGATTGTGAAATGATAAAGGGAAAGCACCTGAGTGTATACATCGATCACAACATGACAACTGGTAAACAGTGATGCCAAAAGAGAGTTGTGGGAGAAGGTTTACTCCCAAAAACATTCATCAGGAAATATTCATCAGGGAGAGAAAAATAGTGATCAAACAAAGATGATGTTGGACCAAGCTAAAAAGGTGTAAAATGGTGATAAATAAGTTTATAAATTAGGAAAAAAAAACAACAACAACAAAAAACATCTATACATCAGAGGAGTAAAATTCTGGCACAGCCTTCTAATAGGAATAGCTGGAGCAAAACCAAACTTAAAATGTACTTCCTTTGAAGGAAAGTTAATGTGTGAAATGGGAGTTAATGTTCAGAAAAGCATTTTTCCTCTGAAATGGTTATTTATCAAAATCAAAACATTTCAGATGAATGAAAAAAAAGTCAGTTAAAAAGAGAAAATAAAGAAATGCTATAATAAGATAAGGAGTTGAGTCATTTAGATTCTCCTGTTTTAACACTTCTCATAGAACTTATACATACTTCAGTAGTAAAGTCAAAATCGCAGAACGTGCTTTTCAGCAATCATATATTTCAGGTTTTGTATGTTCTTTTTATTGTGTTCCTGAACAGGAAAAAAAAAAAAATACACACACACACATAAAAAAAAAAAAAAAAAAAAAAAAAAAAAAAAGCAAAGTTCCTTATGAAGCCATGAGTTCATTCTCCATGCACTTCTAGTAAATTCTGCTACAAGCAGCAGGTTTGCAGATGGTGATCTTGCCAGAAGCAGTCAAAGCACGGGGACTACTCTCTGGCCTCGGTCCAGCTTGCCACAGATTCCCCAATGAATATATGCTGTGGTATTTGGGAAAAAATAGTACATTGCTATTAAGAGTGTGCAATGCACTGGAGAGCACTAACCGACTGTCTGCTTTGGGGGAGAGCCGCCTCAAAGCAGTCGTTTTAAGGCAGGTGGTGTTATTGTGGACACAAGGAAAACCACCAAATGAATGCTTGCTCTAGTAGATTCTGAATCAAAGGGTCTGTTGTAAGACTCCCCTGTCATCAAACCTTTATATCCACAGTCTTAGCAAATTTTTAGTCTGTAAATACTATGTAAACTATGACTACAAGACAATATTAGGAATTCTGTAAAATCTGTATAAATATATATATATATATATTCTATATATTTGCCATTTGCCGAGGCGATCGGCTCCGGGGCAGACGCGTTCTGCAGCGGAGCGGGGGATCGGGCCAGGCAGGGCTAACTTTCCGGCATCGAGCCTACTCGAGGGAGCCGCCAGGACCCGGCAGCCCTCGTGAGGGAGGCTGACGAGGCGAAGGCGGAGCCAGCAGCGCCCCCTCCCCGGACGTTCAAAAAGCAGCCCCTAGGGAGCGCGAGCGTCCAGGAGCGCGGCGACCAGGGCGTGGCGAGGCAGTTCGCGCAGGCAGGGCGGAGAGCAACCCCCTGCCCACACGAACACCTCTTAACGACAGCCGATAGCGAGGCGATAATGGTCTCCACCAGGCACGGTGCTCTCTCCAGGAAGTCGGTATACACCCAGACTGACTACCCGTTAAAGAATGCAGCGGTTCAGGTCAGCGGATGCAGGGAGTGTCAGAGCCTGCTGCTGCCATCGGCGGGAGGCAGAGACGCTGCGTGCGTGAGGTGCGAGCAGGTGGATGACCTGGTCCGCATGGTGGCGGAGCTCAAGGAGGAGGTGGAGAGGTTGAGGGATATCAGGGAGTGTGAGCGGGAGATAGACTTGTGGAGTAACTCCCTGAAGGGCCTCGAGGAGAGGTACCGGGGTGAGACACCCCAAATGGGGGTGGACCCCCTGCCCTGTCGCTGTCGGGCAGAGGGAGGGGATCTGGGAGTTGAGGAGGAATGGACACAGGTCCCTGCTCGACATCGCAGGCGATGCCCTCCCCTTCCGGCCCCACCTTCCCAGGTGCCCTTACAGAACAGGTTTGAGGCCCTGGAGATTGAGAGACCGGCAACTGAGGAAGAGATAGAAAGTGTTCCCAGGAGGATGCCTAGGGCGAGGAGGTCGACTCCACGCATCGGGACTGCCTCCACCAAGAAAGACAGGAGAGTGATCGTTGTGGGAGACTCTATTCTTAGGGGAACAGAGGGCCCTATTTGTCGGCCTGACCCTACCCGTAGGGAAGTCTGCTGCCTCCCTGGGGCCAGGGTCAGGGACGTTGCCAAGAAAGTCAAGCGCCTGGTACGGCCCACTGACTACTACCCGCTACTGGTCTTTCAGGCTGGTAGCGATGAAGTAGCAAAGAGAAGTCTGAAGGCGATCAAAAGAGACTTTAGGGATTTGGGGCGACTACTTAGAGGATCAGGCGCGCAGGTTGTGTTTGCCTCTGTCCTTCCGATAGGGGGGATCGAAGCTGAAAGGTGTGCTGTTCACCTAAACTCGTGGCTTCGAGACTGGTGTGACCGGCAGAACTTCGGGTTCTTTGATCATGGGAAGGTCTATGCTACACCGGGCCTGATGGCACCGGATGGGATGCGCCTCTCTCGGAGTGGGGTAAGGATCTTTGGTCAGGAGTTGGCAGGGCTGATAGATAGGGCTTTAAACTAGAGTTGAAGGGGGAAGGGGCTAAAACCAGGCACGCCGGTGAAGACCTAAGGGATGGTACGCTAGAATCAGAGGGGCTGTGTGCCAGTGAGGTCCTTCGGTTAGATCCACAAGGTGCTGAGTGTAAGGAGACACACCTGAAATGTTTCTACACAAACGCACGCAGTATGAGGAATAAAATGGATGAGCTAGAAGTACTGGCCCAGTCCCGCAACTACGACATCATCGGCATAAGCGAAACCTGGTGGGATGAGTCCTGTGACTGGGGTGTTGCGATAGATGGTTTCAGGCTCTTCAGGAGGGACAGGCAGGGAAGGCGAGGTGGTGGGGTGGCGATGTATGTGAAGCAGGGGCTGGACTGTGTGGAACTTCAGGTCGGCGATGGCAAAGTTGAGAGCCTCTGGGTAAGGATCAAGGGACGAACGAATAAAGGGGATGTCGTTGTGGGAGTCTATTACAGACCGCCTGGCCAGGACGATAGCGCCGATAAATTATTCTTTACAGAACTAAGAGAGGCCTCGAGATTAACTCCCCTTGTCCTTATGGGGGACTTCAACTTGCCAGACGTAAACTGGGAGTGCCAAACGGCTGACACGAGCAAGTCCAGGAGGTTCATGAAGCACCTAGATGATAACTTCTTGGTGCAGGTGCTAACGGAGCCAACTAGGAAAGGTGCCCTCCTAGACCTATTGCTAGAAAACAGAGAGGGCCTGGTGGGAGATGTGGTGATTGGTGGCCGCCTTGGTCATAGCGACCATGAAGTGGTTGAGTTCAAAATTTATGGTGACAGAAGGAAAAGTGCCACCAAAACCTTATCCCTAGATATGGGGAAGGCGGACTTCAGGCTGCTCAGGGAACTAGTCAGCAAGGTCCCCTGGGAAGCTGCTCTTGAAGGCCTCGATGTCCACCAGTGCTGGTCATTCTTTAAGCGATGCCTCCTAGAAGCACAAGAACAGGCAGTTCCTAAATATCGCAAGTCAGGCAGGCGGGGCAGGAGGCCGGCGTGGCTGACCAGGAACATTCTAATGGAGATTAGGTGGAAACAGAGAGTCTTTCGCTACTGGAAGGAGGGCCAGGTGACATGGAAAGAATACAGGGATGCTGTTCGTGTTTGTAGGAAGAAAATTCGTGTGGCTAAAGCACACCTAGAGTTGAAGCTGGCTGTGTCTGTGAGAGATAATAAAAAGGGTTTTTTTAGATAGGTGAATGGAAAAAGGAGAACTAAAGAATACATAGGGCCGCTCCTTGATAGGGAAGGTCTCCTCACAGACAATGACATAGGCAAAGCAGAGACGCTTAACGCCTTCTTTGCCTCTGTCTTCAATGCCGATGATGGGCTTCGGGACCCAGGGTGCCCTGAGCTGGAGGACCGGGACGGTGGGGATGACAAACTCCCAACTGACTCTGAACGTGTGCGGGATTTGCTACTCCACCTGGATCCCTACAAGTCCATGGGTCCGGATGGGATTCATCCCCGGGTGCTGAAGGAGCTGGCGGACGTCATCGCGGAACCTCTGTCAATTATTTTTCAACTATCCTGGGAGTCTGGAGAGGTCCCGGTAGACTGGAAGCTGGCAAATGTTGTGCCGATTTTCAAGAAGGGTCAGAAAGAAGACCCTAGCAATTACAGGCCTGTCAGTCTCACGTCAGTGCCTGGTAAAATCATGGAGAAGATGGTTCTCGAACTTACTGAGGCGCACCTGGGGGACAAAGCAGTCATTGGTCCCAGCCAGCATGGGTTTGTGAAGGGTAGGTCCTGCCTAACTAACCTGATTTCCTTTTATGATAAGATCACCCGTATGGTGGACCAAGGGAAACCAGCTGATGTGATTTTTTTGGACTTAAGCAAGGCATTTGACACGGTTTCCCATAGGATCCTACTGGACAAAATGTCCACCATACAGCTAAATAAAAACATCATCCGATGGGTGAGCAATTGGCTAACGGGCAGGGCCCAAAGGGTTATGGTGAATGGGGCTGCGTCAGGCTGGCGGGCGGTCACCAGTGGGGTCCCTCAAGGCTCCATTTTAGGGCCGGTACTTTTCAATATTTTTATAAAAGATCTGGATGTAGGAATAGAAGGTATTTTGAGCAAGTTTGCTGATGACACCAAACTTGGAGGAGTTGTGGACTCGGATGAGGGTGGAAAGGCCTTGCAGAGGGATCTGGATAGGTTGGAGAGCTGGGCGATCACCAACCGCATGAAGTTCAATAAGAGTAAGTGCCGGGTCCTGCACCTGGGACGGGGAAACCCTGGCTGCACGTACAGACTGGGCGATGAGACGCTGGAGAGCAGCCTAGAAGAGAGGGATCTGGGGGTCCTGGTAGACAGCAAGTTGAATATGAGCCAGCAGTGTGCCCTGGCAGCCAGGAGGGCCAACCGTGTCCTGGGGTGCATCAAGCACGGCATCGCTAGTAGGTCGAGGAAGGTGATTGTCCCGCTCTACTCTGCGCTGGTGCGACCTCACCTCGAGTACTGTGTGCAGTTCTGGGCACCACAGTATAAAAAGGACGTGAAACTGTTGGAGAGTGTCCAGAGGAGGGCTACGAAGATGGTGAAAGGCCTGGAGGGGAAGACGTACGAGGAACGGCTGAGGGCACTGGGCCTGTTCAGCCTGGAGAAGAGGAGGCTGAGGGGAGACCTCGTCGCAGTCTACAACTTCCTCGTAAGGGGGTGTCGAGAGGCACGAGACCTTTTCTCCATTAACACCAGCGACAGGACCCGCGGGAACGGGGTTAAGCTGAGGCAGGGGAAGTTTAGGCTTGACATCAGGAGGGGGTTCTTCACAGAGAGAGTGGTTGCACGCTGGAACAGACTCCCCAGGGAAGTGGTCACTGCACCGAGCCTGACTGAGTTTAAGAAGCGATTGGACTGTGCACTTAGTCACATGGTCTGAACTTCTGGGTAGACCTGTGCGGTGTCAAGAGTTGGACTTGATGATCCTTAAGGGTCCCTTCCAACTCAGGATATTCTATGATTCTATATATTCTGTATAAATAAATGGTTCCTCAGAGGGATATTGTTTATTATTATTAGTGGTATGCAGAATTAACCTAGTCATCTTCTGTAGATACTCTATCTTCTATTGTACATTTTCCTGTGAGGGAATATTTATTTGTAGGCTCATAAATAAAAGCTTAAACTGGTATTAAGTTAGAAAATATGCCACCTCTGATCTTGAGACTAATTGGTTTGTATGGACTGTGTTTAATTTGCATAATTTCCTCAGCATGTCTTTACTCTTCTTTCATTTTATAGGGGAAAAAATCTTTATTTCAACAGTAAATTGAGAGTTTTTAAAAAATGAGATTTCTAGTGATTATAGGTTAGGTGTAACATTTCATCTTGTAGTAAACGGATATATTTCTGTCACTTACTTTTTGACCTGGAATTCAGTCACAGGCTGAAAATATTATTCATAGACACGGATCCTTGTTAAATAAGCGTTACCTTTGCTCTATCCCTTCCACACTGGGGATGTACAGCACAATATACATTCTCGTGAGTCCCCTCTTTCCATGGTAATTACTGGAGAAAACCTGATTGGGAAGTGGAGTCCATTTCTCCCCATGCTATCTCATTGCCTGGGGTCTCCCCTGCACCAGATGAGATGTAATCTCAACTCCCTCTTTATAGTAGCCTAATTCCTTTGTATGCAGCATCTAAGAAAACAACTCTAGCCAAACTGAAACAAAATAAGTAATTTGTTGTCTGTGAACTATTTTTCAGTAGCTTGCAGTTGGTACCATAATAATTTACTTAAGTACCAGACGATTTCTGACCTCCCATATCTGGTTAGCAGTAGGACTTAGCTGTACTGCTTATCAGAGGCACTTTTCATTTAAAGTAGTTTTAGAAGAACTAATGCACTAAAACTTAAGGTTTAGGGAGCAAAATGTCTATAGCTGTAATGCTGCTTTTTACTGCTTCACTTAAAAGGGTATTGACATTTTCTAGCACTAATTAAAGTGGTGGTTTTTTGCTTTTTGTTTGTTTGTTTTTGGTTTTGTTTTGTTTTATTATTCCAAGACAAGCACAAAATGGTGGTACAAATAGAGTGAGTGCAATTCTGTTTCACATGGAAGTGGAGAGTTGTATAATTATACACTCGTTTCGTTTAATAAGTAGTAGATTGGTGCTGCTTGTTAGCTAACTGAAAAACGTCCTTTGGTTTTAGATCTCTTATTTGTATTTCTTCATGTTAATTCTGTGATGATCACAGTGTGTATACACATGAAATAAGAGTCCAAGAGTTGTTGAACAGCTCTCCTGTGTTTTGTTAGCTCAAATGTAAAAAAAATTGCTCTCATTCATTGTTGGAATATAAGTTATATGACCTGTTGTCATGTAAAACTAATGTGAATGTGCCTTGGTTTATCTGAAGGATTAAAATATGTATTAAGCATGTAGTGTAGTAAGTGGACTGTTAGGCTTATATGCAAATTGAAATTCAACTTATATATATATATATATATATATATATATAATGATGTTGTAAAATTTGATTAGCATTTAAGATGGTGAACTGTGATATATTAGGTCTAATCCCAGCCCTGAAACTATTTTTTTTTTTTTTTTTTTTGTCTGACACAAGGTATTAAGCCACTTCACAGAAACCTTTCTATTTATACTACCTATCTGCTTCACTCAGTGTTAGAAAAGCAGATTAGGAAACTGCTGAAAAGCCTTATGTAAATGAGAAGTATTGCTACTATAATTTCAGAATATGAATAGAAACTATAAAAGACTCATACCAGAAGAGAGAATAATGACTGATTTATCACCTCTTGTTAAGTTACCTCAACTGAGGTGGGGGGAAACCACAACTGAAAAAAGCAAAACTATTCCATAGGCAGAGCAAAGAAAGTGCTCACCCACATGCCTCTGCTTCAAGGGAAAATCTGTAAAAGGCTTAGTTTAAAAAGGGCCAATATGTGATGAGTTGACACTAACTGAGATTAGCACACTTAAAGTGAGAAGATTATGCAGGAGTACAGACAAACAAAAATTGAAAGGACGTATATAAATGTACGCATACTTTGAATGTCTGGTGTCTACTCACAGGTGAATAGTAGTGCTCAGAATGTGGGAATGTGTGGCAACTCCTGACTTCGAGACAGTTTTTAGATATCTGTTTCACAATTTCATGTAAAGACAGTTCATTTTTCCAAGTTTCATGTAATCTGACCAGCATGTTGAATTAAAACAGCAGCATATTTCAGCGTAAAGCAGCAAGAGTGAACAAATAAAATGCTCATTCCAGTCATTCATCTCCTCATGTTGCACTCTGATTAATTTATCTAGAAGTGAATAGTGGCACTAATTTCTGGGCTTTTGTCCTAGAAAGGTGACAGTGAAATACAAAGATCTTGATTTTTGTTTTGCCATTGCAAAACACAGTTCATGTGACATATATTAATCCTGAAGTAGTATTGCATATTCTAACATACAATAGCTGAAAAGTATCTCTGTGACATTTGTGATTGTGCTAGAATACATGTATAATGCTGTGAAAAACACTCTACAAAGCCCTTGTTAAGGCAGCCCTTACCCCTAAGGAATTTACAGCCTGGGAGACAGAGAGAGATAAGATAAGATGCACCTGGTAACCAAGAAGTGATGCTATTTACATTTTTATTTTCTGTTTGCTTTCTTTTCCTTATGTTTCACCCCCTGTTTTATAATGAGGTGCTGGATTGGTTGATGTGACACTTGTGAGTCTCTAGGAAGAATTTGACTGAAAAAAGAGTGGTGTCTGGAACTGGGTTTGGGAAATCATATTTTACAAGGTAGGCAGTTGAGAGGAAAATACAGAAGTGATGATTGGAGACAATTCTTAAGGCCCAGTCCCTGTCAAACGCTGAACACTTTGACTCCTGTCAAAGAAAATAAGGAGGGAGTAGTCTTCAGAAATGGATAGGAACTTCATGTGTACTCAGAGGATGAGTTTTTTTTTTTTTTTTTTTTTTTTTTTTATCAGATATTTAATGCATAACCCAGTCCTCATCTCAACAGTGCAGCCTTTTGATGAGCAGCAAGTGACTGTCATAACACTGGAATGAGAACTCAAATGGTGCCATTGCTAAAAATTTTCATTTACCTCAGTAGCATCCAATTTACCCAATAGCATTTATTTATCCAATTTATCCAATAGCATGTCTTTGGTTCTTCTGCCTGTTCTGCTACCAGCCAAGCCCCATAAGAAAATGGGGTAAGTTTGAATATGTAGCATAGGCTACATTCTTGCAATAAATTGCAATAAATGTAATATGCAGATACATAGCAATACTGAATATGTGAGGCTGAGATAGTCACCTTAGAAATACTTATTTTTGCATAGTTACATGCACAGTACATGAAAATTATTATGAATAAGCTTGAATGTTACACAGATGCACTATGGCTGTATTTATTATAGTTTTGAAATGGTATAGTATCTACAATCAGTCTAAAAACTCTTAAACATGCCCTCAAACACCATTAGGAGTAATTTATCTGAATAGAACATGAACAGATAAGCACCTCAATCGACAGTTGTACTCATAGGAAAAAAGAATTTGATTAATATAAAGCACCTGTACTCTTTAAATCATTTTAAAATGGCATCTGTTTTCTTTTGAGATAAAATCTATGTCATATCATTATTTTACCTCTAGCTTGTGTGTCTAGTAATCTCAAAAGTACTTTAAATGAACTGTACAAAGCAGTGGATTTAAAAGAAGAAGCAGAAAGACAGCAATATGTTTTCATAACATTTTTTTTCCATTTACCTAAAGAATTTTGGAAGCACATATCCATGATTTTGAAAACAAGCACTAAGGGTTAAACACTTGCTTGGGTGCTAAACCCCAAAAGAGATGTGAAAATGAAGTAAGATGAGAAAACTTTTAGTTATTAATCATCCTTACTATCACAGTTCATAAGCACTATATGGAACATTGCGGAACATGAGGAACTCTTCTAGTTCGCATTGAGAATGATCACATTTATTTTTTTTCTCTTAGTCTTAGTGTCTATGTTTAGCATGTTTGGAAAATAAGACTTTAATTTGATGTTTATATTGTCTAAAGATAATTCACTATAATTTCTCTGTTATCTTATAAATTTCAAAGGAAAATGCATATTCTAAAATTGGGCACAAGAAGCAACATTGCACCTGACAAAGGATACCCTGCAAAGAACCCATTCCAAGGTCATGGAAATAAAAAGTTACCCTGGCAATTTTTACTGGAAGGATAAATAGTACTATTATGTGTTCTATTTGTTTTATTATACTATTGATGCAACTTTGATGCAGCTTTTGCACATTGACAATATAATTTCTATAATCCAAGAAGTGATGCAGCTTCATACTAAAACATGAGAAAGTATTTTTGGTGATAGACTATTTTGATGTTGAACATCAAGGAGACGGTCACCTTAAAACAAGTTTAACTAAGCATTTTGCTCAAAGAGAACTTATAAGGGAATTGAGGCCCTCTAGTATGGAGGGCCTCAAAAAAGATCTTTAGGACAAGATCTTAATTGCACTGAAAGTTCATTATGGTTTCATTTTGAAAGACAAGAATGGGTAAAATGTGACAAAGAAAGAAGTGCACAGACTGTTCAGTCCATAGCAAAGAATTTCATTGTTTCATGTGTGTACAATCTCCTCTTGTACTGCAAAATCGTTCAACAGGGAAATGTGGTTGTGTTTGTCAACTTGTCCTTGGATAGCAATAGGAGAAATGCAAAGCTGTAACAAGAAAATTCAGAGTAATTTGTCTATCCTTTTCTTATATTCACTATTTCACTATATTTTTTTTTCATTTTATGAATTTATATATGTAAACAGCTGATTTAGATTTCTCTGTGAAAATAACCAAAGAAAATGTTTGATTCAGATGTTTTAGTCAGATGACCAATGATTCAGTCAAGCCATTCAGATTCAGAGCTTGTAGTTAGAGCTCTCACAGCTTCTTCACAGACTTTGTCTACAGATGAGACTCCTAACAAAGACTTGTTTTAAATGTTTCTAAAGTTAGGTATTGAAGTGTGAAGATCTTTTCTGAGTCAGACAAGATCCTTCACAGAAGTATACCTCAAGGATTACATATAAAGATTGGATTTATCTTGCCTAAATTCAGGTGTATAAAAAGTGATAGACCAAGTCAAACCAGTCATGCATGTCTCTCTGAAGTAAGTGGACAGAAATAGACAATTCTAGAAGATGCTTTGTTAGTCCTAAAATAGGTGATACAGATCTCCACGGATCTGTATGGTATCTATACGGCAGAGTTTCTTCCACTACTAGACAGTACTATCTTCAGAGGCTTTAATAAAGCATTTCCACCTGCCTGTTTCCAATGCATGGAACTGGAAAAAGAGAGGGGTTATTAACAGAATTAACAGAATGTTAATTCTTGTGAATAGCACCGGTACTTGAAGAATCATGGCAACTTCTCTATAGTGTTTCTATTTTAGAAAGTAAAACTATGTTTTAATTTTGAAAATACAATCCATGTAAAGGATTTTTTTTTCCTTGATTTTAGTAGAAGCACTAACACCACTGGAAACCTAACACCACTGAAATTACTGTTAATGTTAAATTCAGGTGATATGCTGTAGTTTTGTTTCAGGCAAACATTTTCCTAATCAATGTGCTGATTCCACTAGAATGTATTCTGTCCTGGTTTTACTCTTTCCCCATGCCACAAGTTCCACATCAAAACATTCTAACTTTACTGCAAATTAGCAATTTGAAATAAATGGAATCCATCATTCTAAAATGGGAGACGCGAAACTTTCTCTGGAATGCCTCTTGCTGTGATTTAGCTTACAAATTCATAGCCTACTGACAAATGCTTCTTTGTCTGATGGCTGTAAGTTTTCTAGTAAGTTGGACAGTATATACAATTTAACATATAAAGTTTGTTATTGAGAGTAGTTGACAGCATAAAACTAGGATAATGATGTAGAAATATAAACCTCTGAATGCTATATCTTCCAAAAAAAGGATTCTTTGTTTCCTAGTCTTAAAAATGCTGCAGCAAAAAGATCATAGAATCTGAACATCATCAAACATTAGCTGATGTCACTTTATACTTCAAATAGTTCAACTTGACACCCTGTTTGGTTTACCCTTTGCTAAGATGGAAGTTTTACCCTGAAATGACCTCTTTGGCTTTGCAGTGAATTGTTTTAGTAAACAGATGGATCATTTGACTCAAAGAAAAAAAAAATATATATATATATTCATTTAGGTCTGCAAATCATTTCTCTGAATGAGAACAGTGAATTTGAAGTGCCTGAGGCTTCAAACCTTTCAGGAGTTGGAATTCTGCATGAAATTGGGCTGTTAGTGTCTTGCCTCTATTTTATGTGATTTATTCATTGTACTCCATGAAGCTGCGTACTAGAAAACCTTTAATTACTTATTTCATGGAAACATTTCAGGAGTTGTATTTGTTTCAATTTATTGGCAGCCTTGCTAAGCAATGTGTGACTGTATTTAGTTCAACTGTGGTACATGTTTCATTAAAGGATTTGTTTTCCAATCTTACTTGTAATCAACTGAAGACATAACTGTTGAAAGATATGAAAATTTCCTTAACTTTTGTAATTAGGAACATGAATGTAATCAACTTTTGTTGTAGCCTATAAACCACAACAGAAGAGGTGTGAAAGCAAGAACTGTTTCCCATTTTGTGGGTATAGACTATCGTGTTTTGGATCTATGTTCATTTTTGTCAATAGAATTAAGAGAATCTCTTGCAAGCTGTGACATGGTTACAGATGCAAACAAAAAGAAAATATTTTAAATTAGTTGTAATATATAATTTAAAAAATACTTATTGGCATCTCCTAGATAATGTATTGTTTAGTATCCGCTGCATGATTCCGCTACATATAAGATAGAAAAGACCACTTGATCAACAAGTATAAACTTATTAAAGCCATTTAAATTTCAACCATTAACCCCTGTGTTGGGCTACATAAAGCACACTTGTGTTTGCTTAAAGCTTCAAGAAAAGCATCTTAACTTGATATGCATGCATCAAGAAATGAAGATATCACTTCTTCCCTTGATTATTCAGTACCATGTTATTTTCAAATATTTTATTGGTAAATAAATTGGACTTGATATGGCCTGTTGCCATATAAGTTGTTTGTAATTACATATATATATATATATATTGTAAATATCAGCTCCAGAAGCTGGTATCTGATTTTAAAAGTAGAGATTTATTTCATGTGATTTACTCAATTTGCCAAGAGTTTGGCAGAAATGCACCCAAAAAACGATTTATCTGTTATTATGCTCTGATTTGGATGTGTTTCTGATGGCAAATGTTTGAAGAATGAGTGGACTGAACATAAGTAGCTTACTGCAACTTGGTATATGGACCTGGATCAGTCCTTATGGCTATGGAATATCAGTCAGACTTAAATGATTGCTACCTGTGCAGTAGCAGAGCGCTGAAGGCACACGTCCCTTCAGCTTTTCTTTCTGTCTGTTGCTGTTCATATGTGCTTAATTGTGAGACAAAGAGAAGATTGCTGTGTCATGGAAATGGCTGCCATTTTACTATTTACCATGTGAGCTTTTCCAGAACTGACATACATACTTGTGTAAAGTGTCATAGCAAGAATGGAAGCATTTGGGCAAGGAAATCTCCTTGCTATACTTTATTGCTACGTGATTGCTATACTTTAATTACATTGTTAGCAAACTACAGCAATCTGTGTACATTCATGTACCAAGATGCTAGAAATAAATCTTTTCCTCTCTGTAGGATGTATTTTGCACTGTTTGCTTACTTCAGTCTCTCCACTGTTCAAGTGAGAAATCAGTGTCAAATCAATGCTATCCTGAGTTCAACAGATAACAGAAGAATATGTTGTGTGTTGAAGATGTCTTGTTTTAGCCAGTGGACAGAACACTAACATCTTTAGTGATTAATCATTACATATAATTACCTATAACACATTGCTTAATAGAGAAGAGTAACATTAAGAGTGTATGGGGTCTGCCTGGGGTGTTAACTCTCCCTGTAGCGGTCCATACAGTGCTGCGCTCTGTACTTGTAGTTAGACCAGCAGTGGTATCACACCAGTGTTGTGTCTGCTTCTGAGAAGTGCTGGCACAGCATCAGGACTTTCTCTAGGGGTGGGCAAAAAAGTGAAAAAGAAACATCATCAGGACAGCTGACCTAAACCAACCGAAGGGATATTCCATACCATATGATGTCACACTCAGAAATAAAAGGTGGAAAAAGGAAGAAGAGGGGAGGGGTGGGCTCTCATTGAGAAAACGTCTGTCCTCCTCCCAAACAAGTTATGAGAAGTTATGAAAGATACTTCAAATAAAATAGCACTGGCACTTTTAAAACTGTTACTTGATTAACCTTGCAGTATAGAAGATTTTGGTGTGTTTGATATTTATTCATGAAAAGTATTAATTAACTCATCAGGAATGGGTAACATCTCACTAAGCTTTAAATAAACCTTCAGCAAGTTGATTTTCAATATTTCCTTCCTTTCATTTATTCATGCCATAAAGGTATTGAAGCAGGATTCTTCAGTATATTGCACTTAGTATATTACACTATCTAAATTATCATTCCTGTTTTCCTGAAACCTACTAAAAATATTGGCCGAGGATATTACTTAAGTCCTAGTGATATCACTTGAGTCCTAGTCCCAGATTCAATTTCTTGCTTTAATGTTGGCTTCAGTCTATGGTTACTGTTTTGTATGGTCTTGTTTTGCTAATGCGGAATTAACTTCTTGAAGTTAAATGGACATCAGTTGGTACTCAATAGTTTCTTCCTTTAGCCCTGGATTTTTTTTCACAGAATGTGAGACATTAGCAAATATTCTTGCTTGAGAAACCTTGAAAGATCTTGAAAACTTTGTAAAAAGTTTGGGATTTTTTCACATCTATTTGGTTAGTCTTACTTAAAAGTTCCTTACAGATTCTTACCAACCTAGTGCACTGGCAGAAGTTCGTAGGGTTTGAAGCTTTGGTCTTTAAATGGTTCTTACACCTCTTTAAGCAACCTAAGGAAATCTAAAGCTGGCTTTTGCCTACTTAATACCAGCAGAGGGCATAACAGCATAGTTCACTACAAACTAAAAACAACATTACTTTTTGAAAACAATCCATAAAAGAACAAAGCACGCCAGAGTTTTGCTGAGTATTTTACTGAAAGATATGTAGATTCTAAAATGATCTTATTGAACTGTCTGGGAGGATTTTGCCATTGTAATTATAAAATTCTTTTTTTAAAAAACAAACAAACAACAAACAAACAAACAAACAAACAAAAACTCATTTGCCTCTTGAAATCAAAATGAAAATGTTGGAACACAAATAGTATTGGGTACCAGAAAGTGATGCAAGGAATAAATGTGACTTATTTTCTTCAAAGCTGGAAAGCAAGTTTAAAATTTTACAATAAAATAGTAAAGCTGTTAGTAAAAAGAGAACCAACTGAATATGTTTGAATGTAGCCTCTCAAACTCCTACTCATGTTTCAGTATTGTAGCTCCTTGCAATGCCAATGCCTGGCTGTTGCTTTTCTACCTACCCACCTAAGAAATACAGCTACAGGGATCGTAAGTAAAAGGGGCAATACCTTTCCCTGCTGTGGTTTTTAAGAATTTTGCCTGAGACTTTCTTTGGCCTGAGTATTTTTTCAGTCTTATATTACTATCAGAACTACCATTCTGGTGCTGTCCCCTTCCAGTATTGAGATTTAAAGAGTGATTTTTCTGTTCTTGCTGCATTCTTTGAGGTTAGCTATGAGTCTGTGCAGCTCTGGCTGTGCCCTTGAGCTAAAAGTAGGATGTTTACCCAACACTATTGTTGAGGGTAAATGCAGATGAATTGTGTCTACTCAGTAACAATTTGGGAAATACAAAATGTGTCCATTTATATAAAAGAGAAGGGGGAGTTTTTCACTTTTTATTTGAAATCAGATGGCTGTGTTTTTTTATTCCTCCAGTGCTCACTGTAATTTACTCTTGCATCTTCTATGTTAGGAGGTGAGAGGAGAGGAAACTGGAGGTTGTACGTGTGATCCTCACTTAAGATCATGCTTTCTGCTTTGGTGAACTCCATTGTGGCGTAGCAGGAGTGAACCTCTGACCTGCCTGAGGCAGCCAGCCCTCCACAGCCTCACACAAACGTGCTATTTTTTTAAATGTTCCTTTTTTATGCCAGAAGATCTTTTTGAGAGAAGCAGCTGCTGGCTTTAAATTAAATGACAAAACCTACAGGAAGAAGAGGAGGAACACACTGACTGCATGTCTACACAGTCAGGAGCAGATACTTAAGCACCCTGCTCCTCACACACCACAAGCCAGGCACACAGAACCAGCTGCAGCACAGCAGCCATCTAGCCATGTTATTACAGTAATGAGCCTCAGTTAATAAGGCCTGTTGAGACACAACCTGTGTTAGCTCAGGCTTGGCACTATGATAGCATATTTACTCAGCTTCTGGATTGGAGCTGGCTTGTGTCAGGCCGTCTCAGAGAGTGGGAGGAATAGTTGTGTTACTGGATGCTAACTGTGTAGACATACCCTGACAGATTTGTCCTTTGGGAGGTTTTAAGGAGAACACATGCAAGACCAGTTTGCTTTTTAATGAAATACTTAGCTGGGGCCCAAGGCCTTCCCTCTAAGTTGTTTTTGGTTGGTTTTGTTTTATTATTATTTTTTTAAATCTGAAGACAGCCTGACCTCCTGTGAGGAGATGCACGCAGTATGTGAGCATGGTACTGCTATTTCCTGCACAAAGCTGGAAGGAACTCTTTTAAAAGAAAATAGCTTGCTATATGAATGGGTACATAAGACTGACTGGCAGCATCCTCTTTCTCAGCAGTAATCCTTACTCGCTCTGCAGATTTTGTTCTTTAACAGTGTCCACAACTGAACATTATAATACATTTGACCTGGGCATTTCTTACCAGAATCCATTAGGACTTAGACCAACTGTTTGGATAACATAAATAAATAAATAAAGAGTAAAATGAAAACCTGAAAATAACTCCAAATCCCAAAGAGGATGGAAATGTTTCTAAGGCCCAGAAAATATTTAATATCTAGCAGAATCATATCTCTGCTTTCTGTTTTGGGGGTTGAGGAACACATTTTTTGTTCCTTTTTTTTTTCCTGTACCACCTACCTCATGAAGCAGGGGTAGTTTGGTTTTACCCAAACACATTAAACACATTTATACACATTTTTGGTTTGGTAATTAAACTAAATAATACAAATTTTCACAGTTCTCTCAGTGTGGTTTTGAGAGCTTTTAATATGGATATGGTTTACTGAAACCTTTTCTCTGATATGCAATGTGCAGAAAAGGCTAAGACTGGGCTAGCTATTATATGTAAAGGAAGGCAGTTCCACTTGTTCATTTAGATAGACACTTCAAGCAGGGTACCAAGAGCAAGGCCAGCAAAAGATACTGCTAGCATTAGATTTTTGCTGCTCCTTCCACTAGTGTACTGTGTCTGCTGACCGGTGGTATGTACTTCTGCCACCAACAAGCAAGCACACCATCATGGGGCAAAGATGTTTCTCCTCTTCCCATGCTGGTCACACAGTGTACGCTGAAAAAGATCAGGAGGTGTAGTAACCTATATGGTCTAGGCACTAATACAGGATGTCTCTATCATTTGTATTTCCATCCTTACTTTTTCCCTTCCTCCACTCAAGGGCAGAATATAATATTAAAACTATAGTAAGCATTTTTTTTTAATTAAAAGAGGTTAAATATATGGGATCAGATAGGCTTTCATCATACTATTATAAATTGTATGCTGGTTATTTTAAATTTCAACATGCAATTGAAACTTGTACTGGGTGAGCTGGCTTGGGTATCTGCTTTGCATTTGACTGAGTTAATTCACTGCAGGTATTCAGCTCTTAAGTGGCGTCTGCTTTAAATATGTGCAGTAATTCAATCAAAGAAATAAGATGGATAGTTTATGTAATCCTTTTCATCTCCAGATTGCTAAGGTTAACCTTAACTATTCATGAATTATAAATGCATGCAGCAATCTCAAACTAATACACGTAAAAAACCTTTTTTGATGGCCTGTTGAAAACCATGCAATAGTTCATTCTTTTAAAATATAATTGATGGAACCTACAGGCACTGTATATCATTTCTTCCACTTATTTGTAATCTCAAAAACAAAAGTTTTGTGCAACTCATTTAAAATGGTCGTCTGTGGTAATATTAAACTTCTCCTCTGAGCCAGGAACATAGGTAATTTTCTCTTCAAAATTTTGGATGCATCATTCTTACTGGCTTTGTCAGTTTCAGCAGATTCTATGACATGAATGGGAACCAAAAGGCAGATATTATGGAACAATAACGTTTTGTTGAAGCCTTCAAAATTCCTGGAGTAATTAAATAAAGAAAAAAAGAAACCTTTCTGTTTCATTTTGTTAGTTCACTCAATGCCATTTGGATGGTTTTGCTTATTAGCTCTCTTACAGACAGTCTGAACAATCCACTAGGTGACACCCTCAGACTCTTCCTATACTCTGCATAGAAACAAGGGGATAGTGTGTATCGAATGGCTCATCTGTTAAACATCTAATCCAAATACTGAGATTTCAGGGACAGGTCTCTCTTTGTTTAGTAGTATCGGAGATAACACTGGTTTTGTAATAAATACTGTGTTGTTTGTATATAAATTACATATTAAATAGATTTGCATTTTGTCATTACCAAGAACAAAACCACAGAGCAGAAGTTGTACACATTATTTCCCATAATTATAATAATTTTAGAAAGGCATTTGAGCTAGTGTGCTGAGTAGACTGAACAGAAAATATGCCCTTAGCAGTTTCTACTGGAGGAACAGAAAGAATATAGCTTCAATGATTTTTTTAAATATTTTTATTTATTTATTTATTTTCCATGGGGATGTGCAATAGCATCTTTGAAATAGAAATGAAGAGCCACATACACTCCTAATATAAAAGAGTATTAAAGGATAAACATCAATGGAATTTTTCATGTTTATGCCAGTGGTGATTTTTTCTTGTTTTCCTTTCCATTGATAATGAAGCTTTATAAATCCTTCGAAGAAAGGATCTTTTGTCATGTTGCTTTTATACACCTAGAATGATGAGGCTTGAGCTTATATAGGGTCTCTATCTATAAATTCAACGTAGCAAATAAAACCTAGGATTTTATTGCTAGCATTCCTTACTCTGCAATGACCATGAGTATGATTCCAAATGTTGTGCTGCCCCAGTGTACTTCAGATGCTGGCAGTCTAAATTCACTAGTGGTGTAATTAAATATAACATCAAAGAAATGAGTTACATCCCAAAATTAATGTAAATAAAAGCCAAAACATCTTAAGGCCTTAACAATCAAATGCAAGAAAATAATCTCTTTGAATAGCAGGTTTAAACAGTAGCCATTCAGATCAAGAAAGAGATACAACTTGACTTATATGGACATGGATGTCACAATATTTTTGTTTACCCATATTAACTATCCCAATTAATTATACAGCAACTGTGGGCTTTAAAGATTTTGCTATCCACACACTTTTTATATTCAGGTACACTTTACAGTGCTTCAGCGTCTAATAACATATTTGACTGTTTAGTTCTAATGTATTTAGTACTGCTAAAACCTTTAAAAAGTACTGAAATTTTATGTTGTTCTGCTGTCATATATGTTTACTGACTTCAGTTAGGATTCCTAACATGGAATGGGCCCATAATACACTTAGAGTCAAATATATAAAGGGAGAGATGTAATTCCTTGCATTTTTGCATTTCATTTCAGATTATCAATGCTTACATATAAGAAAAAAAAAAAAAAAAAAAAGTTATTTTTTAAGGCAGTTAACTACATAATCCAAGTCATGACTTTGGTGGCGTCCTAAACAGTCTGGGAATAAACAGTTTTGGAAACTTGCTGTATATCATAGAACAATGGAATGAATACAGGGGACATTGTAGGTGGGTGCCTTTTTTAAAATGGATATTACATTCTGAAGGTAATATAATGATAATACAGTAATTTTAACAATCAGATTGTAGTAGGCCACAAGTCACTACCATTAAAATGACTAAGTTTAATGCTTCCTAAGTAGAAAAAATAATAATAATAATAATAAAAAAAAAAAACAACACACATGGGATTGCATAAGTTAGCATGGGTGAATGTGAGTTACTACTGGTGAATGGAAAATTAGTGTTGGCTGATTTTAGTCTACACAGTTATTTAATCTATATGGTTAATCACATGAAAGCAAACCCAGACCTGGGAAAGATACCATGAAGATCTTGACAAAAATATACAAAAATAGTTCTAGCTTAAATATTTTGTACAGACATCTTCATAATAGTCTAATAGGTAACAGTAACAATGTATTCTTATCTGAACTAGTTCTCTCTGATGTCAAGGGAGGCTTAATTGTAGTGTATAAAATAACATTACTGATTAGTCATATTCATTGCCAACCTCAGAATGCTTAGAATGATAAATTCTGCGTACATATGCATGCACATCATTGTATAATATACACATGCACTCATATAAGTATTCCTGGCAGCCAGCTCATGTGGAGATAACTGGAAGGCAACACAGTAGTTTTAAGACCAGGAAGGTAAGAGCCACTTGAAGTTCAAAGAGGTTTGTATGGAGAGAATGCAGTTGCCACGTAACACATCCAAGACACGATGCACATATCTCTGCCTTTAGAGAGAAGTACCCTTGGATATTTAGTAGTTACAAAAATTCAGGTTCTTCTGTGTAACCTGAAATAAATAATCTCCAAAAGCACATTCTCTTGTGTCAGGGGCAGCCTTGATTTCAGTCACTTTGAGGGAAGAGTGCCATCTGCTGAATCACAACTATCATTTCTGGAGAAACTTTTCTTTTTATTGGATGTTTCCTATCAAAATCCTGTGTCTCAAACACAGGCAGCATGTGTTAATTTGTGCATGAGTAATCCTGTTTTTTCAAACATTACATATTTGTATAAGTCTGAAAAACGGGTGATGGTTTATAAGAATATAAATACCAAACTAAAAATTCAGCCCTTCAAACCATATTCAGTACTGTATGAAACTTAAATAGAAAGGTAAATGCTGAGAATTAGAGCTAATATTTCACTGCAGTGAATGCAGTAGATGGATATTATTCTACGATCAAATGCATACATTAGGGTAGTTGGGTATTTTCTAAAGTTTCAGAACTGACCTATGCTCACTTAAAAACATGACCTTATGTCAGTGGAAATGGGATAGATCTCTATGCTTTTTTTGTAGTCAAAATTATCTATTGATATAATTTTAAATGGAATGTAGTTTTATGACATTTTTGCCTTCTCCTTTTCAAATGCCACCAAATTTTTCGTATCAAGTTATTTTTCATGCATTCATGTTTCACATACTCTAGAATTAACACAGTACATCTGCATTTAAATACAAATAGAAAAAAGTGTTCCCAAAACTGAAGAGATTAAACCTGTATGTCTTTTTCTTAAAGCATTTTCTGATTTCTGATATATACGTTTACGTCTCTCCTATATATATATATGTATGTATGTATGTATGTCTCAATATCAAGGACAATAAAGATATTTGAATAGCCCACCTTTTGTAAGAACATCTGCAGAATTAAAGATGTCAATTATAAGACATTCTGATGAACTTTTGTAGGTTTACAATTTGAAGAGATTCCCTCAGCTGTGCAGCTGTTATGTATTATTACAATCTAAATGAATTTAAAAAGATAATTAAACCAGTATATATCCCCTCCTAGTAATTTTTCTGAAGTAAGAAAACACTGACAGCTAACCATTATGTTATGAAGTATTTGAGACAGTACAAGTAGAACAAGTCTTTGAAGTGCTAGTGTACTTTCACTATAGGTGCCTGATGTGGAATTGATTCACATTTCTCACAGGATAAAGATTTCTTTACAGTGATAGAAACAGTCTTATGTCTCTGTTAAAGATGGAATAACAGAGGCACAAAACATTTAAATTGTTTTACTTATGCTCACCTCATAAGGTCGTTCAAACTTCAGACCTTTAATCCATTCCTGTATTTAGAATCTCTCTGCACTGGAAAAGTGAAATAAAAAAATAGAATCCATCATATTTAAGGCTTCAACATAGCACAAAATTTTATTTCCCCCTTTTTTTCTTGAATGACCTAAACAAAAGAGTGCATGAATCTAGTAGCTTATTAATTTATTTTTTATTTATTTTACTAATGTACAGGAAACCCCCCTTTTTTGTAAAAAAAAAAAAAAAAAAAAAAAAAAAAAAGTGTTTTGTTTTGTTTTGAGTAGACAAATCACTCTGGAAAATGGTATATGTTTTATTTACCATCTATCCACAGCACATATACTTACTGCCAGTTACAAAGTAAATGGATTGATTTATGTTCATAAATAACACACACATCATAGAAATATATGTATTTATTTAACAATTAAAGATTACACAGAGTGTTGACAATGATAGCTTCATATAAAAACTAGATACCTAAAAATGACATTTTACAAGTAAATAAATATATGTATATATAAAATATATGTATGCATGCACATTCACAGAATATGTAAACCCACTTACACCCTGTAGTGATCTGCTTGTAAATTTGCAATTCTGCTTTTTTAGCAGAAGCAGTAGATTAAAATATGTAATGCAGCACAACATAAGTGAGTCCATCAAGTATTGATAATAGCATCACTACAGAAGGAATAAAAAATAAGCCTTCAAAATTTTATCTGTAGAGGTGGTGTGTTTTCTTTTCCTCCTGGAGACTATATAGTCTAGGCATTAAAAAATCTGACTGTACAGCAACTGGAACAGATTACTTAAAGAGGATATGAAATTCCAGTTATCAGAAATTTTAGAAATGGGATTAAAATACACTATGTGGGAGTCTACATCTATTTGACTGTCTCTGAACAGGGAGGTGAATTGTATGAACTCTCAAGGCTCTTTTCAGCCCTGCATGTGACTCACATTTATTTTATTAAAAAATAAAACAAAAATCTAATTTACCGCAATCTCAAACTTCTTTGTAGGGGTCAAGGATGATCTAGGACCTCTTTGCTAGTTTTGCTGTGTGTTTTAACTCTGGGGGTGCTATTTCAGTTTTCTTTCAGAAAGTTCAGAATGATAGCATGAGGTCAGCATTTGAACAACAAGATGTATTGTTGGCTAGGTGTGGTTTTAAGAAGTCTGGTCATTTGTGGATGTATTCACTGTAGAAATGCCTGTTATTGATTCCATAGTTATGATTGTTTTCTAAATGTGTTTGAAGTAGGACACTGATGTATTTTTCTCTCTGAAAATTAATGTCTGGTATTAAAGCACCAGAATGTTTTTCCAAGTTTTGATTGTTTTAATGCTTGATCTATTCAAACTGATGTTAGTGGACAATCTTGCAAGTTTGGCTGCTACTGATAGATACACTTGCAGACCAGGCACTTCTTTTTCCAATGTTTAACGGTTTTGCTGTACATTATTGAAAATTGTCTTTACAGATCCCGCTTGGAAGTAGACTAAAATAGATTCAATACAACCCACAGGAGCTTTCTTTGTTGGAATTTCAGTCAAAGGTTGTCCTGTGCCACAATGAGGGAGGGAAAATGGGGCAAGCATAGTGGTATGCCAGCATGAGTGTGATTTGATTGATGAAGGCTGTGCACATCAGAACCTGATTGGCTGATGGCAATGGAGGGTGAGTGTAAGTCCTGCAACAGGAAATAAAGTAAGGTTCTTTCTCTGGAGCTTTATTATCCCACTGCAAGAAAAGGCTCATTTGCAATGGGGTTAACGTATTCAACATGGAATTTCTTGGAAATTAAGTTTCTTTTTTACATCTCATTCAATCCTCACAACCTAATGACAAAGCCTAGGAACACACGGAGCACCATGTTGTGAGGTGGCAGTACCGCCACGCATCGGACTCGTTTGAGGGCAGCCTTTCTTTCAGGCCCACGCAGACTTTCCACCTGTGGCGTGAAGCCTTCATGCCCCACCACCACCTCTTGTGGCTTGAGATAAGGCAAGTGGGGCCACACAGAGGTGCCCTCACGGTGCTTGGCCACGCACCCCACTGCAGAAGCAGGGACCTGACAAAGCTTATTGGGAGGCTTGGTCTTTGTCACCTGGGATGATCTGACAAACTGCACTAACTGCACTTGCATTGTTCCAGTGGGAGAACTAGACTGTGCTCTCCCTGTCCGCAAAGCCCTTTATTTATTTCGCCATCTTCCAATACAATTGGTAATTATGACAGAGGACAGGAAATGGAAACAACCAGGGAAACTGTAACAGGGAAGCAGTCTAAGGCCTTCTCTGCCATAGGGTCACCACGGAAGAGGGCGCTGAGCCCCTCAGGATTTCCCAGCAACCAGTAATTTCCACAGCACCCCATGACCACGGAGGCCTCGAGGAGCTGGGAACCCGTTTCAGGGCAGGCTTCTGGAGGCCCAAGGGGCTCCGCAGGTGTGCTGCGCGGTGGGGACTGGCAGTTCCTCAGGGGATGCTGCCCGCAACACCCCCGGCTCCGGCCACGGGACAGGGCTGGGAATAGGGATATCGATAGGGACAAGGCTGAGGCGCCCCCACACCGGCCGGCGCCTCGGAGGGGGCCGTGGCCGCCCCGCCCGTTACCTTCGGCGGGGCGGGGTCGGGGCTGGGGCCGGGGCGGGGTCTGCAGAGCCGTGCCGGGGCCGTGTAGGTGCGGCCCCATTACGGTGTCCCGAGGCGGCAGCCGGCAGGAGAAAGGGAAGGGAAGGGGGACCCGGTGGCGACCCAGCGTGACAGCAGAAAGTTGGGGCTCGGCCCCGCCTGAGCCGTGCACCCCTGCCCCGGCCGAAGGGGCAGGCGAGGAGCTGCTCCTCCTCCTGCCGCACCGAGGGAAGGAGAGTGGGGGCGTTGGCCCGGGGAAGTTTTGCTCCCGCTGCCTCTTCCTTCCTTCTTTCTCCCTTCGTCCTTCTTCTGTGCCCTCCTCCTCCTCCGGCGGCGGGGGGGGGGGCTCCGTGGTGCAGGGGGCGGTGGCGGCGATGCTGGGCAGGGCGAGGAGCCGCCGCCGGGGCTCCCCTGCGTGACCGCGGCCCCCGCCGCGCCGCGCCTGCCGCCTTCCCCCGTGATGGCAGCAGGAACTACCGCCGCCTCGCCGCCGCGCTCCGACCGCCCCTCGCCCGCTCCGGACTCCCAGTGACCCCCCCCGTGGCGGGGAGCGCCCCTCTGCCCGGCACCTCACACCCCCGACAACCGAGAAGGCTCCGGCCGGAGGAACGCGCAAGTCGCGAGCGGCGAAGCCGGGCTCTTTTGTCTCCCGCCATCGCCGTGGATGGTCCCGGGTCAAGGCGCCGCCGAGGAACGCCCGGGCCGAGAGAGGGGAGAGCGGGGCCGGGGTGCTGCCGCAGCCCCCTACCTCTGGCAGCGCCCCCCGAGCAGGCGCCGGGGGTGGCGGAGCTTGGCCGGCGCTGAGCTGCTGTGGGATTACAACTGGGGGCTCCCCGCCGCTCCTGCCCCCGCTCTTCTGGCATGAGACTGTCTGCGGGCGCCACCTGAGGACAATGATCGCGGAGTTTGCTCACTTCTACCTCTTCGGATTACTCTGCCTCGCCTCAGGTAACTGCGGGGGGCGGCCCATCGCCTCGCAGCCCAAACTTGAGGCTGGCCCCAGGAGCCGGTGGAGGGCTTGGAGGGGGGGGGGGTTGAGGTGTGTGCCGGGGGCTGTTTGCTGTGGAGGGGGCGGCACGGGGCGAGGTGTCAGAGGGATAAGCGGGCCGGGGGGAGATGGCCGAGGAGATAGGGGTGTGTGTGTGTGGGGGGGGATTAGCGGTCATTACCGCTGTGTGTGCTGGGGCACGGTATCGCGCCTGTGGCTTGAAGATAGGCTAATGGGGCATTGTCGGCAGTGGGTTTTGTCCGGGTTCCCCACCCGAGCACCCACACCGTCGGACCCCAAAATGGATGCACGACTCCCCGCCGGAGCGGAGCGCAGCGGAGGTGCTCGGTGCCCGGCCGGACTTCTGGCTCGGCATGAACTCCCTGAAATTTGGGAGGCCGGGCTGCCGGCCCGCGGGACGACCCCCCACTCCCAGCAGCTCCTTTTGTCACGCGTTAAAGGGAGCAGCAAGTAAACGCAGTCAAGCCTCGCAGAGCAGCCGAGGCTGGCGTGGGCAAACGGCTTCCACCCTAATTGGTTTTTATAAGTTCGCCGAGGACCCTGCCGAGTAATTAAAGTGGTAGTAGTACGAGGCACCTGGTCAGTAAATGAATGAATGAAGTTTTTGAAAGACTTAAGTACACCGCCTGAAGCTTTAAGTCTTAATTATGTCACCGAGTGCAATAACTTATGTCTGTTTCTAGATTATATCATAAATTTAACCATTACATTTTTGCTGTTAGGTATTAGGTTTACTCCTGCGGCTTTGAATGTGGAAAGCATTGCATTTCTCTCTCAGGAGAGCAACTCGAACCTAGTTCATTGTGAACCGTGTCAGTCATGCTACCTTTTGCTTGCTTGCCTCTCTGTCCTGCCTTCGTTATCTAGCTGAAGAAACAGCTGGACTGGGGGGCCTTCCACCATTTTGCTCTCTATAAGTTTTCCACACTGTAGAAAAGTTGACTTAATGCACTGTCTAATTCCTTTCTGGACTGGGATATCTTTAATTCCAAGTCAAGCAGCAGTTTTTCAGAATTGTTTTTTAATCTCTCTTGTATTTCTCACATAAATGCTGAATAGAGTAGAGAGGAATGTAAGGGTGTTTGTTTCTCACCCGCTTGGGACAGGGGCATTTTCCCTAAAAATGTTGATTCCAGATGAAATGTTGGGGACAAAAAAAAAAGAAAAGAAAGACATAAATGCTTATGGAGGTTTTTAATTTTGCATGGTAAGTAAAGCCAGTAACTTAGATAAAGACAAGTGCCAGAGAATTAACTTTCTTGTAGCTCTCGCACCAGAAGGATTTGTTTCCCTCAGTTATAATGTGGTCAAACAGTCGATCTTGTGTCTGGAACAATGGAGATGCCAGAAACCTGAGGCACGATGAAGTTTGAGGGCAGATGGCTTTAATGCAGAAGGAAGGACAGGAGTCACCTACAGCAGTTTCCTCATTGAAATCCTTTCAGTTCCGCTGACAGCTGATCTGCTTGCAAGCTGATTGATCCTTTCCTCCCTTTCCCACTTAAGGTTTTCACTTCCCTCACACCTAATCTGAATCAACCATTTGTGTGGTCACACTCTAAATGGGATGGTGGAAACTTTTACTGAGAGGTGGGAAATAATTGGGGGATGGGGAGGAGGGAAATCTTTATAATAATAACAAGGCATGTAGGTTAGTGTTTGTTAAAACAGTAACTGGTAAACCACTTAGTATTTAAACCCCTTAATTTTTACCCTGGTGTTGTCTCTGTAAGTACCTTCTTTGATCTAAGACTGTGGTTAATAAATGCTGAATAAATTTAAATTTGGAATCATTTTGAACATTGGCATATAGCTGCTTCCCTCTATTATCCTTTCAGTGTAATTTCAATGCTTATTTGCATAAAGAGAAGAAAAATTGCTTTAAGGGGTACTTCTTCTCAGGTAAACTTGTTTTCTTGAGTATCTATGTGCATTTCTGCCCTGCCCCCTCAATTTTGAAAGTCTTTCCTTTATTCCTTTATAATCCATACTTATCTCTTCCCCTCACCCCTCCCAATCCTCTCCTACTCCCCCACCCAAGAGAAAAAAAAAGGGGGGGCAATAAAACCTACACTCAAAAAAAATCAGCATCAGATTAGTGTGATTGGGAAATAAGAGCTTTCAGTAATCTGGGGAGTAATGTGGAACACTTTTGCTCGGAACAGGAGTGTCAAAGTTCTGTTTTTTCCAAGTGTGTGTGTTTGCTGCTCCAGCAATCTACAAGACTTAAATGTGTCAATAGTTGGCTGTCTGATTCTTTCACAACAATCTTTATATTTCTACAAGGTGTTTCATTGCATAGCTGATTCCCACCTGCTCAATATGTTTTCTGGCCCCTTCTGTCTGTGATATCCCATACCAATCATTGTACTTCAAATGGGATTGGTAAATCTGATGGAGGGATTTTTATGCTGTGTGAAATAGGGCAGCTCTTATGGAACCTAGGCAGGCATAGTTTCCATTGATAATTCTAGTCAGTGGAGGGCAAAATTGTCTCTTATATTCCTTCATGGGAGAGTCATCTTCCAGCTGTTAATAGTTAAGGGGTGTATGAAGTGTCCCCCAAATCCTTTCCAGTTGGCTAACCTGTTTATTGGATCAAATAAATCATCGATTTCTTTGACACTTTTTTTTTCATAAATTTGTACTTAAAGAGGGAAGTTTCCCTTGTGCAATAAGAGAGCAATTTGTAGGTTTCGTGAAGTGGTATTAGAGAATTGCAGGAAATGTTTCTGTTCTTTTTCCATAATCTTGGTCTGATGATAATAATAAAAACTTTAAAATATTACACAGTAATTCAGAGGATTATGAATGTCTAAGCGCATCATCTGTAATTAACCCTTGAAAACATTAAACAAACCCATGTTTTTTTATCCACCCCTAATGCACCATTTGTTGTTCTAAGTAATTTTACTGTAAAAATGTTTAAGAAGGATAGCTCCTTACACTTGAATCTGGCCAAACTTTCATTGAGTTTAAGGACTTCAGACTATAAAAGAAATTACTACATGCTGTTCAACTGGTAATTCCTTACTTGTGATGAAATATTCTGCAAATATCCAAGTGTTTGCATGATTACCACTAATTCACATGACTACTGATAGTATCTGTTGATACTGAACAAACCCTTTCTTAAAATTCTCATTAGTATGCAAATGCTTTCAACTAGAAAGAGTCACTCTTTTTATACAGTTTAGGAATTAATTTGGACACCTATTTGAAACAGAAGAACATTCAAACTGACTTTTTGACTCACTGCAGTCAGTATTGATTGTCAAATGTTGCCTTGTTTCTGTGGCTCATAGTCCCTTGCCATCATCCTGAAGTAAAATAGCACTTCCATTAGTAGTACCTTTGTGAAGGGATCATCTATTATGTTCAGGGCTTTTAACTTCAGAGGATTGCTGCGTACAGCCCACAGGATTTTGTGAGAAAACATTAATTAATGTGAAGGGTACTCCTGAACCTACTGCCCAAAGTCTGTAGGCTAATGGTTCTGATTTGGTCTACAAAGATAGATGGATGATTACAAATATTACCAGAAACTAACAACATATAGGTAACAGTGTTGTTTAAGGCCAAATGTTGACATGTGGTATCCATAGCAAATGATGTTTTAATATAAAACGTTTAGGAAATGATAGCCAAAGAGGTTTTGTGGGGGATCAAAAACAATCTTCTCTTCATAAAAAGATACAGAGAAATTAATAATCTGTTTAGATACCTATAACTGAGAAATCTACTGCTGTGCTTAAAGAAAAACCTATTCTCCTGTTCTCCCTCTCACACATAATACTAGTTTTGGTTTGGCCCTTAACCTTCCCAAATAACTGAAAAAGTTTTGTTTCACAATCCTAAACAAACATAATTGTGTCTCATTAGAGGATGATTTTGTCCAATTAATTTTAAAATAGGCTGGGGCAGCTAGCAGCTCCAGTTACTTGTGCAGCTTCTACATCTTGTTTATTAAATGCATCATGTGAGTAATGGTCACCTGGTTTAGTATCATGGTAGCTATTTTAATTCTTTTTCAATGTATATCTCTTTCATACTGAAGATCGGCCTTGGCAGTGCATCGAGAACCTGTTTTTGTTGCTTATTTATTTATTTATTTTTAAAAATTGAATGGCTGAGAGTAAGGCTTTTCTCTGTTAATAGTTAAAATTTGAGGTTATTTAGCAGTCAGGAGTTAGTAGGAACCCTGCACTTTTCAAGCAAACTCAAGAATACCGTATGTGGAAGTCCTGACAAGTTTCATTTGTATATGATGCTCTATAACCTCGTTTGATGGTGATAACCTTCCTTAACTTTTGGGCCAAGTACCTCTTCATAAAATCATAAAATAAACAGTGAAATAACTAAACTAGTGAATGAGGTGTATTAGGAGTAAAATAAATTGTGTGAGCAAGAGAAATAAGAGTGTTTTCCCCGTTAGAAACCAGAAGCTTGAGCAAGAGGTGAGCACAGGTTTGCAAAGAGATGCTCTTAGTATCTTAAAAGGAAAAGAGGTGCTTTAGTTTACGACTTTCCTTCACACCCTCTTTATAACCAGGACCTACGTAGGCAATCCAGGTGTTTGAATATAACAGCATGTTTCATGCATAGGTGAATGCCTCTTGGCTGACTATTGCATCAGCCTTAAATGAGCATTTAATTGGTGTGGGTAGAAGGGCTTTGAAGAAAGAAAATACCTTATGAGAACAAATACTTCAGTCTTAAGGCTTGGGCCTTAAGATGGCAACCAGCTACATTGAGCTAGCAAAATTGAGACCTGGAAAATAAGAACGGGTAGACTTGAGGAGAAACTGGGAGGCTGATACAGAATTATAGTTTTCAGTCAGATGTACAGGCTTCTGTTACTCTGTTGTTGTATTCTGTTTTCTTTTCCTAAGATAATAATCGAGATAATGAAAGAGGACAAGTACTGTAAGTTACCTTAACCAGGAAAAGGATAAGCTTCCTTGAAAATAACAAGGTGTTGAATTTAACTCTGGATGCCAGAATTTTTGTTAGTTGACATGGTCCTTTGTGAATCATCAGAAAAATCATATATTTATCCATCAAAATTGTAACAGTTGCTTCCAGAGTATTTTAAGAGGTGAGAGGAATTCCTCTTAGTCCAGGAATGTGTATAGCTTAATTGGTGTAAGAAGACATAAAATTAGTTGGAGGAAGGGGTAGGTAGCTATTTACTCTCACTTAGGAACCTGAAGTATCCACTTCAAGTATTAGTAGGAGGAGAAATGTCCTACACATTGACAGAATGATGGATAGAGGGTAAAGAAAGTGCATTCTATTTGTTTCCATGTCTTGTGAAAATAAAATGAGAAAGCTAACCTCGCTGGGTGAGTAGAGGAGTATATGAGCAACTAATGAAGATAAACACTACTGAGGACTATTTTAGTGTTATTTGTTAAGATCTGTAGAGATTTTTCATGCTTCTCTTGCTCAGAGACTTTCAGAACAGTGAAAATGCACAAGGCTATTGAATGTGTGCACCTTTGCATGTCTGCTGATTAAAGCAAAATAGGTAAAGTGAAAATAATTTGTATTTGCAAGTGGTGGTGGGGTCAGTCTTTTAATTAAGAGCAGTTGCTGGTAAGGGAAAGATAAAGGATTTTCTGTGTCTCAACACCCATGGACAGAGAAGTTGTTCCTCCTTTAAAGAGATTTTTAAAGAGAGAGTACTGAATGGTTAACTGAGTTGTGTATCTTTCAGCTTTTCTTACCTGAAAAGAGAAACTTTTTTTTTTTTTTTTCTGGGAGAAACAGGAACTTGGAAACTTAGAAAGGAGAATCTATGGGTAGTCAGCAGAGAACGTACTTGTAGATCTAAGCAAAGGAGATGCTTGTTTAAAAAGCAGCTTTACATCTTTATGCATTTAACACCCTCAAACTTACTCTGAGTTGCTGTTGCCACCACTATCCACAGAGCTACACAGAATTTGTGTACTTTCCTATCTGGCTTGTGGTGAAGCTGTGTCAACCAGTTGCTGCAGGAGTGTAGAACCTGAGGATATATCTTGGGCATGCACTTCACCTTCTGACACAGAGAAAAATGCTAAAGCTGTTATAAAAGTCAATGTATTGAAGATCTATCTTATTCAACTTCATTTTTAACACATTTGGTTTTGATCTTAGTGTTTTTTATGTAGACTCTGTAGTGTATCAAAACATCAGTTTTTAATAAAGATGTCTTAAGTATTCATTTTCACAGTCAGAATTCTGACGTTCTTTATAGAATACTTGTATTAGCATGCATACTTTCTCAAAATAGTAACTGTGTTGGTGGAGATTTTTCTCACTTGGCTTTCAAAGAAATTCCATAATAAACAATTGGATTTTATATCTAAGTAAGGGGGGAGTCCCTCTATGGATTAGCTGACTGATTGCTGAGGTAAATTCCAAAGTGTGCATTCACCTTGTGTTTTCTGCTGCCAGACTTCACACCTTCAGAGGGGCAAGGGATTCCCTGTGCTATGTTAAATATTCATTTGCATGAAAATAAATACTCAAATAAATAGACCATTCATATTTAACTATAACTTAGTATAAATTCAGAGTAGATGAAAATAAATGTGCAATATTATTGAATTGATATAAATAACTTTTTTATCTGAAAATGTGATTGTTTTCTGGACTTCTACAGTCCTGAAATACATATATATTATTTGAAGAAATGCATAGTCAGATATGCAAAAATTATTCAAAGTGCCCTATTCTATTAGCAGGTGTTTGCTCAGTATGGTGTTGCATTACCTCAAGTATAGAGAATGATTAAAATAATGGGAAAACCCATTATTGTAGACTTAAGATTTATAAAACTGAAAAATCAGTGCTCAGATATGTATTCAAAATCTTCAAATTAGTACATTATTTTCTACATCCTGCCTGGTGAGTTAGCTGTTTAATAAGCTGAGTTCTGGAACAATGTATCTTTGAAGACATGGAGTGCAGGACATATGAGTAGGTTTCCAATGAAATCCAAACAGTCATCCTTAACAGCACTGTGGGAGAACTGAATGGGCTATGCTCTTTTGAAGTAACCCAGTTTTGTAGTCTGTCTTCAGCTCCTATAATGGACTTCTATATAAATCAGAACTGTAATTTACTTAGTATTGTTGAACTGCATCATGAGCAAGCACACTAGCATTGCATTAAAACTTGCTTGGCTAGCATTTTTGTGCAGTCTGAAATTTGCATATCCTCAGGCAGATATTTATTTTGCATTCTGGGTTAGTTATATTGCCTCTTATCTAATTACCGTACTGTCTTTACATTGAACATGAGATATATAAAACAGTACACTCTTCAAAATTCATATGCAGACAGTTCCTTTTTTTTAAAAAAAAAAAAAAAATAAAATAAAAAGCTTCTACAGTGGCATAATAGGCATAAATAGCTTCTTACCTTAGAAATTAGAGTAACAAGGATACAGGTCCTAAAAATGTGTACAATTTGAAGTTTCTGTTCTTTTGGAAGTAGGTAGAGAGGGAGAGAAGTGTGTTTTTGATAGTGACCAAATGGATGCTCTTTAAAGAGGGACTAAACTTTCAGGAAAAAATACAACTCTTTTTTATTTTTGTAATCCAGGACACTGAGTAGTTGAAGTTGGGAACCTGCAACCTGAACTTGGAGCCGCTTAAAATCAGTAGTACCTCTTGAAATTATTGATTCTAGTGTTCAAAGTAAATTACTTAAAGTGTTTGACATTAGCTGTCAATGTTTACAGTTCATTGTATGTAATCGGCCCATCTGAAAATGAGATTGTGCTGAATATTTCCTTAAGAGGCAATTAACTGAGAAAGCCACATACCCTGGATGCATTCGCATGGGCATCTATAGCTCTGTGTAGAGTGAGAGGCCAGTCAAAGATGTGCTGGAGTGTTCTGTCATTACCTTTTTGGCTTGTCACTTTTGTAGTGCGTTTTACAATCCCTGGTCCAAAGCAGTATTTTTCATGCTCCCATTGGCCAAATAAGCCCAAACACCTAAACCCAAGTTTAGGATTGAAGGCCCCAAATCCATAGTAAGTTGTGCTTGTGAATACATAATACAGGGTTGTAAAATGGAGATTTGGGATTTAAAAAAAATCCGTTTTGGAAATGGAAATTGCAAATTCTGGATGCTCCCGCTTCACCTCCTACACAACTGAACAGCTCTGTTAGTGCAACTTTCTCTCTTGGAAGAGAGATGATGTAGCTACAGCAGTTGGCAAATACTTCACAAGGAAAGTGTTGCATGGTAGGAGGTGATAAAGTGTTTAAATGTTTAAAGTGTTATTTTTTATTTTTTTTATTTTTTATATAAGTATCTGTGAGCAGAAAAAGGAGAAAAGAAAGCTAGGCTAGGATAGTAAGACTGAATTATTTTCCTTTTTGCTGCCCAAAATAGGAGTTGCCACTACGGAGAGTAAGGTTTGTGCCTACAGTATTGTAGCAGCAGAGCGCAGGAGGTGTGTAGGAAAGAGGTGTAACTAAAGGCGATCCTACCAGGCTGGTGTTTAGGCAGAAAAGTGAGTGGCAAGGAGGCCCCGCACAAGGAATGAAGTGGAACATGGAAAATTATGGTTTTAACTTCCAAAGCTGTTAAAAATTGGAAAGAATTAGTGTATCGCTAGCGCTGATGGGCACCTAGAACTGAATGGCTGAGTTAAATCATTCAATAATGATTAATGAGACTCATTGCTTAGGTTAAACAACCTTTACAAATTAAAAGGAATAATTTAAAATCAGATGAAAAGCAGAAAGAGGGATCCATTGTCACTATTTCCTCTTGAATACAAAAGGTGGTAGAAAGTCTTCCCTATTGAGACAAGGAGAATCTGTTAAGTGCTGCTGTTAAATTAACTTCTTAGTTTCTAAACTTTGGAGCAATTGATCTGAAGATTATTCTGTGACTTTTAAACTGTGAATGCAGTGATCGGAACCTTCAAATGGGTAGGAGTATATGGGATGGATTTTTGCTGCTGGTGAGTGCTTTCTAGAGAATTTAGGAAAAAAAATATTTCTGCTCTGTTATTTGTGAGTGTTAATAAATATATTACCTGGAGGTAGTGCTGAAATATATGAAATTATATACTGAAAAATATAAAGTGAAACAAAAATAGAGACATAAGGAATACTTAAGATTTCTTGAACATGATTCTGGCAGTTACTGAGCTGAATGGTAACGTAGCTTGGTTTCCTAGCAGGAACAATGGTTGAAATGTCCAAAGGCTGTCATTCCACTGGAGGCTTATAGTACCAATGTGAATATACTTCTGTTTGTTTCCAGGTTCTTAGTGGAGGTAGTAGAGAAACCAGTGAAATGTATTGATTTTTTTTTTTTTTTTTTTTTTTTTTTTTTTTTTTTTTTTTTTTTTTAGAACTGTAAAAATAAAACAGTGGGATCATTTATGATACTGCTGTTTAAAATGTGTGGCTTTGTGCAGGGAATTCACTGGGGGGAAAAAAAAAGTCAGCTAGTCCCTTCTGCAATAAGATGTCATTCCTCGGGGGCTTATCATGGCCAATACTATAACAGCATTTAGCTTTAATCTCTAGGGGTTGAGGTTCCCTAAATTGCATTGCTGAAAAAAAATCTCACAGCATTTCTCGACTTCTGTATTGCCAGTTTTCCCACTTACTCAATGTCTGACTTGGTTGTCTTTCAAATTTTGATTGATTTATTTATTTTTTTTTACCTCAGCAGAAAGCAAGCAAGCAAGAATTTTTAAAGCTAAAGTATTGCTTCATGCCTATTTATACATTTTCATGGCATCAGTTAGCCTAATGTGTAATGAAAACATGCAATTCCCTGCTGCTAACCCCCACCCAATATTCTGTACCGGATGGGGTACAGAATTTCCTGCCTTTGCTGGGAAAGCAAACCTAGAAAGTCTGGCAGATTTAGGTTGACCCAGTGCCTTAGTGACCAGGAAGAATGAATGCTATTTATACAGAAAGTTTTGTTGGTGCATGTGTTTTTGTTGCTTTTTCCTGACTATAAAGATTATTGGTGTTGTGGACATTTAATGTTGACCAATAACTATGGATTTTGGGGGGCAAATCACTACTAAATAGTGAATTAATTAAAATGTTATTATTCCAAAAAGATTGGCACAGATCATTGTGTCTTCAGGATTGATACTTCTTTCTTTGGCAGTAATTTACATTTTATTTTACATAAATTTACAGAAAGAGGTTTACATTTTTATTTGCCTCTTATCCTATTTCAGGAAGGAAAGCAACCTCACACTAAAAATTCATGGTGAACAACAGTCCACCAGTAATTCGGATTAAACCGAGTCATTTTGCTTGGTCATTTCATCACAATTCCTGTAAGCTTGCAGCTGATCATTTTGAATCTCGTAAACCTAAATTTTATTTTACTCACCTTATGCAGGTCAAGTAAAAAGCCACGTCAACTTAATGAATCCTTTTCTTTTCAATGAGCCGAACGTGGCATTTGTTTTTGTTCTAGCAGTCATGAAATAACAGGGTGTTGGCAACAAGTCCATTATTGGCTCTGTGTTTGAGGGCTTTTACTCCACCCAACATATTATGTGTGCAGACTGTAATGTACTTGTTAAAACCTGTTTTAAAATAAGTTTTTTTTTTTTTTTTTAAAAAAAAAAAAAACAGTAATAAAGAGAAAATAAAAATAGCTCCCTGTTCTGTATTAGCATAAAGAAAGGGAAGCAGCAACTTGTTCCTTTCATGGCTCAAGGAAGAAAAACAAAACCTGGATGAATTCTCAGCCCCTTTCAAGTCAAAGGAGGTTTCACTGCCGATTTCAAGTTTACCTCCAGATGTATGTCACTATGCCACTGAATGATATTACAGAGAAGATGTTTAGGGCAGGATGCTTAATCACATCACTTGTAAACTTAAAATGCGGAAAGTTTCAAGGATAATCAGATGCAATTTTATCAGTCACTGCAATGTTGGTTTTATTGCGTGTGGTTTTGGTGTATTTCCTGTGGATTTCATTCACCTGCTTGCTAAAAGACCCAACTTGTTGTATCTGCTTTGTTTATTTGTTTTTGTTTGGTTAATTTGGCTTTTTCAAAACATTTCTGGCTTTGAATTTTACTGTACTTTTTTTCCCCCTGACATTTAGTCAGGATTGTCAGAGAACTGTAATAAATGTAATATTTTGTTTATATAGGTACTGCCTTTTAAAAAATAATTTAAGCGTTCTTGCTATTTGCTCAGGTTTGAAAATGAAAGTAGTCTGGTTCCTACTATATAATACGTGGAGGGAGCCATAGATGTTAGGAAAGAAGTGTTAGGCAGAGATCACCACTTTAAAGAAAGAACGATGCTAGCCATTTACTATTAACTATAACATGCTCTTCAACTTTTAGAACACGCTATTTCCAAATCTCTACTTCATTTATTTTTTAAGCAAAGTTTTAAGGAAAAATTAAGCCAGACCTTCCTATGTGATTAGTCCTTTTGTTAAAAGTGCCAGGTGTCTGATCAACAGCATGTGCTGGGAAACATGAATTTCAACTCTGTGGAGACTTTAAATGCACTTACTTTAACTTTCATGAGCTACAAGTTGTGTATCTTGTTTTGTTTTCCTTCTAAACAGGGCAGTGCTAAATAGAGTTTTGTTATTTCACTACAGATTTAAAACACAGATTCCTGCATACTTTTCTTCAGGCTTTTAAGGGCTCAAGTTTAAGTGGTAGATCATTATTCTACGCATCAAAAGTGAAGGGTGATTAACTCCGTCTGGGTGCATGCAGTGTAATTTTAGAGGCTACAAATGTTGTTACAAGTCAGGTTAAGGTTTAAAGGTGAAAGTTTGGCTGAATGAGTTTTACAGCTTTAAGTTAATGTACGCAAACAAAGAAACTCTTGTTTTCCACTCATTTACGTCTAGTGAGCAAGTAGCTAATGTGGTACAGAAAAGAAAATGTGAAGATTTTGCAGCTTGCCATAAAGCTCAAGCTACATACTTCTTATTTCAATTTAGAAGTCCCATTAAATAAACTCAATCTAATACAACTTTGATTTAGGCTGTTCATCTTCCAAATGTGAAGTGAAATGATAATGGCTTTAAACTAAGTGGTGTCTGTTACAGCTTAACTTTTAGGCATGAATGTATTTTAGATTTGCTCATACACCATTAAATAATTTGAAGAACCTTTTGAGATAAAAACCCAGTAAAACTGCCCTAATGAGTGTAAGCTTGCTTCTAGATAATTCTTCAGTTGTGTTGGTAAGATGAATTTCACTCATGACTTAATGTTGAACTTAAATATATGAGAATAAGCCAAGTGGGAAGAGAATAGGTGACATGGAAGTGACATGGAAGTTTTAAAAGAAGTTATAGCCAACCTGATTTACTATGTTAAAATTAGAAGTTATGAGACAGGTAGGATCTGTCCATCCCAATGCTCCCTATCCAATTAAAGATTTCTTAGTGGCAAACAATTTAGAAGCTTTTTCGAATTTCAATGATCTATTCCATTTACAACTGATACAAGCTATGTGGTATGCATTTTTATTGGAATGTATGCTAGTGGTAGAAACTGTTCAGCTGTGTCTGAAGAAGGGACCCAGTTTGATCACAGTTCTGTTTGCAAATGCCATGGTATATAAATGGAATAAAACAAAATGGAAGTGATTAATGGGAACAAAAATAAACACGTTTTGGTCTTTGTGAATGATACCTTTAAAGCACAGCAGCCTTGTTGAACGTAATTAAAGTTGTAAGAACTGGGGTAGGGTGAGTGGGCTCTATTCTCTGAGGTCATGATGGAAATACAGAGGTCAGGGTTTTGCACTTAGCCTTATGTAAACACTGTCATGCCCTAGTAAGTATAAGAATTGATTTAATGAGGTTAAGCTAATTTTTAAAAAAGTGCACTTATTTGGTATCAAAATTTGAGTATAGCAGCTATATCCTCTTTTAACCAGCTAATGGAGAAAAGTAAACAGAGAAAGTAAGAACAATGAGAAGTACAAGCTTTTATTTATGCTTGCTTGTGGATACCTATTGATACTGAGTAATTCCATGGTGTCAGATTCTGTACAATAACATTCCTGTAGTTCTCCCAGAGACTGCTCCATGATATCTGCAGGTAGGCATTTGTTCATTTTTAAATCAGGTCAAAATGAGACTTGTTTTTTAGAACACTCTTTCCTATTTAGGTCTATTAAGTATTGTTTTCTTTTGCTGCAGAGCTTGCAGGTCCTTCTTGAACACTTGAATAGTGCTATATATCTTCTTAGTATATTAAATTATTATTATTATTTAGTTCCAGAGTTTTTTTCTTTCATTAGTGGTTTGGATTATGTATTCAGACTTACATTTATGCATGGGAGAACAGAAATTCAAGGGTGGGGAGGTATCCTAACAGTTTTCCCTTATGAATTACTTGAATTTTCTTTCTTTCTCTGTGCCTCATCTCCAGCCTCCTGTGTCAGGCCTCCTTTCATTATGGTCCATTGCCAGTCAGAAGGAACCACGAGCTCCAGACAGAACACGCCTCTGACCGTTAAAAGGAGAGTGGCTGGCAAAATCCATAATAATTCAATTGAAAACAGAGTTCTGTAACCTAAAGTCTGGCAAGCACAGACGGCACTCCCTTTGAGAAGTTCCAAGGGCAATTGTTCAGGCTTTCACATGCTTTGTCTAGTCATCCAAAGCTGTGAACAGGATGGGGCTGACCAGTTGGATCTACAGTTACGAGGTTCTGCTTGTATCAGCAGACACCTTTTTATCGCTGCAGAGTAAGGAGAATGCAGGCCCTCAGAGAAAAGGAGGGTTGGTGTTCAGTGTAATCAAGTATGCAAAGAAACATGCTGCAGTCCCTCTTTAGGCAGGTTTTGCTTACTGTGAAATGCTGCTTCAATATAGGTCAGCTTTAACTGCTGTAAATGAGCACACTTCTGGTGAAGTCAATGAGCCAATGTTAATTACTTCACTTGAGAATCTGCCCAAGTAGATGAGCAACTGGCAAATTCAAAGGCAAACGCCCGCAAGAAAAGTTCAAGTCAATTTGGTGTTTTGTATTTGTTTTCTTCTCAACTCTTCTGAGGAAAACATCAACATTCCTACATCCTGATTGTGTTTATTGCAAGTCGAGTTTTATTCACAAATGGAAAGTTTGTAAACTGATGCTGTTTTGAAAATAAAGGGATAATACGCACTTTAGCTTCTCCTTCCAGATCCTCTCTCTACTAATAAAAGGAGTGGGTGATGTGAGCTCAGCTGAACAAGGGTTGAGATCACAAAACCACCAGCGCCATTCAACATGACTGGCATAATTAGCAGCTTCTAGTCAGAGGAAGCTGGAGGTTCCTTTTAATGGAGGCTGCCGGTGCTTGCCTGATCTCGTTCACAAAACAGAGGCATCGTGTGTCCCAGGGTTTTTGATGTGTCTGGTGAAAGTGAAGTAAACACCTTGTTTTTCTCCCCAGAGAGCTCACTTAGCTGTGTTACAGTTGGTGTTTACCTGACACTGTTAAACAGTATTGAGAACAGGTCGGAGACTAGTTATGCCTCTGGTAAGTCACATGAGGATGCATGTTCTGTCCATTCAGAATTACTTCATCAAAGGCAGGCTTTGATCAGGCAGGTTCCTGTAGATGCAAATATATGTTACAAAGGTTTTTAAGAGTGGCAATGGTTTAAAACACTGCTAATCAAAAAGTAGTAGCCTTACGGGTCAACAAAAAACTGACACTTTTTAGCAAGCTAAATGAGACAAATCTGGCAACCCAAACTATGGCAGTGTAACTAAGCCATTAACATTTCATAATCAAGTAACGCTGTCTGTAAGCCTCAAGGAGAAGTCAGATCCTTTAATATTGGCCTGCATACTACTTAGAATACTTATTTCTATTGCATATTACTTATGTATCTATTGGCAGGTTGTACACTAAATCAGGAATAAAAAACAAAAAGAGAAAAAAACAGCTGATTCGTATGCCACCATCTAGAGACTCTTTCAGGCTCGGCCCTTCCAACTGATGGGATCACAGGGTTACCTGAATGCAAGGTTGTTCCAAGGGGGTTTGCTCACTTCAGGTTTGAGTTGCTACTCTTTATTGCCCAGTGCTTTGGTTCCTCCAGTAAACAGATGTATTCAAGCTTTTTTGCATAAAGTCCTCTGCATACTAATTGCTCTGCATTTACACTAGTTGCAGCCAGGTAAAATCCTTACTGTTTTATATGCCCTTTCTATTTTTAAGGACAAATAGGTCCAGGAATGAGGCAATACTTTATTTCTTAACCATTCATAAAAATAATCAGGGAAGAGCAAGTTCTGTAAGCTAAACAATTCCTGTATGCAGAATGCCATCCCTTGTCCTAGACCAAGAGAGCATGGTCCTTTCTCAAGTCCACAGTAACTTCAAATGTTTAGCCTGGAACGTATCCTGCAAACTTCCAAATGTATTAAGTATCACCACATTATGTGTGTGTGTGTGTGTGTTTATTATTTATTTTTTATTTTTTTTCCCGAGTGGTTCATAGTCCCTAGGCTGAAGATGTGGTTGCATCCAGGTTGATAGAACTAGCTGATGTTTCTAGGTGGGAATCATCAGACGTTTCACCTTCCAAGCTATGATTTCAGGGGATGCAAAGAAAGGCATGGCCAAATACAAAAAGCTTCCTCAAGATTTCTTTTTTACCAAATCTATAACGTGCTTCATATATATAAGAAAACTGATGATCACATGTGGTTTCACATTTAAAGTAACCTAAGCATGGTTTCCCTTCTTACATTCTCAAGGGTTGCAGAGATGGGTTAGGTCTTTACCACGCTTGTCTTTGAGCCAGGAACCTGTTTCACTGGGATCACCTTCACAGAATGGGAATGCTCACCTGTTTGCACCTTGGTAGAGCAGCAGCAGGTGGTCTGAAGCCCAAGCAGAGCCGTGGGTTTACCGATCAGAAAGTCATCTTCTAGGTCCAGGCCCTCTGTGTCTGTAGGGAGTAGCAGGCACTTTTACGTCAGTAGTTTGAGATACACTCTTCAGCGTAGCAGACATGGGTGGTGTAAGTAAGGGAGGTGGAGATGGGTGGCTAGAGACCTGTGGGTTCTCAGCTACTCATGCTGATTATTCAGCATGCGTATACAGGACCTGTATACAGGACTTCCCCAGCAATTCCTTCCTAATGTGAAGCTCCTTAGCACTGATATTAGGTAGGGCATAACAGAAATACAGCAGAGAACTTCATTGGTTGCTTGTCTGGTTCCCCATTTATTTAATATTTCACTTACATATTTAACATCTATCCAGACATCTTGCCCTGCCCTGCTTATAGGGATTTACTTTTCTTTTAATTACGGCTTGAGTTAGCTTTTCTTTGAACATGTCAAGTTATGTCTCTAAAATACCTGAACCTCCAAAATTCATATGTATTATATAATGTATCTGGTATGTTTTGGAAAGTGCACAGTTCCCTGGCAACTGTTAAGCAAAATTATGCCTGTATGTTTATTGTAGTGTAGGAAATTATTATTTTACTCTTAAGTTACATACCAAGTTAACTTTTTAAAATATGAAGTAATGCCTTGGGGGATAAAGTGGGATCAAAAGCCATTTCTATTTAAGAAGTTAGCTTAAGTTAGTCAGTGTTAATGTTTGCTAATATTCTTACCCAGAGAAATGACTTGGCAGTCTTGAGGACTAAGAACAATGTCTGGGGCAGGTGTCAGACAGGACTATTCCATCCTAAACTACTTTCTGTGTCATCACAGACTGAGTCACAATAGCAGGGATCTATTTGTATCTGGGGTTGAATTCAACTAAAGGAAATAGTATTTCCAGAATTTGCTTGTGAAAAGTGTCAGAAAGTGAACAAGAGTGCTGACATACACACAAAAGATTGCATATAAAGTTTCTCAGTTTTCATGGATATGGCTCACTTCCTGAAATTAATAACACTGGCTTGCAGGCATATGGACTTTTCTTTTTTAAAGTTAAATATGTGAGCAAAAATTCTGGGGAACTATAGGAAAGGTGAATTGAAGCTTTTCTCAATTGGAACCTGACCTAGGAGATCACAGTTGAATCAATGTCATGTTAGGGATAAATATTTTACATACCCTTTACATACCCTTTAGCAATGAAGCACTACTTTTTTTTTTTTTTTTTTTTTTTTTTTTTAATGGAGTGTGTGTGCATATATTTGAATCTGACTCCTCAGTGAAAGTTAAAAAATAAATACAAAAGTCTGTTGATATAATTATTTATATATGCTCACAGTTGTTAACTTCTGCAAGGCCAGGCTGGATGGGGCTTTGAGAAACCTGGTCTGAGGTGTCCCTTCCACCAGAAGGTGAGGGGGTGTGGTGAAACTAGGTGGTCTTTAAGGTCCCTTCCAACCCCAACCATTCTGTGATTCTATAGTTATAGAGAAATACTGGAAGTATTAATTCCACTTAATCTTCCTTGCTTGTGCATATTATATGGCACTCTAATGGCATTTGGTTGTTAAAATGTTACAAGTTCCTACAATATGGTTCAGTTACTTCCATGTATAGTTGGGAGTAAGAGTTGGATTTGTTTGTTCATGATAGGTATACTACCATGATGTTAGGTTTACAATAGGCTGAATTGTTACCAACAATAAAAATATTTGTTTTTATGCATTAATTCATATTAGTACTTTATTATTTTGGATGTCACACCTGCTGAAATGTGTTAGTATTAACGATAACTTTTTAATACAATGTATGCTTTTGCATTTTGAAGTTTTGAATATCACATATTTTTCTCAACAATAAAAGAATGCATTATTTATTTAAAATCAACTTTAGAAGAAACGGGAATAATTATCTAGATTATATTTAGTGACAGTTTTACTCGGACTGGTTGAAGATATTCTCACCACAGTGATCAAATCTTAAGTATTTTGATTTTTTTCAGCTTTTTCATTTTGATCTGTGTCAAGGAGTAAGTCTGAACAGAGATTTTATTGGTTTCCAGAGATATGCTCTTTCTCTCCTTCCTTGCTTTCTAGGAAATGAAAATCATTTGTCATGGGAATAGACTTCAAAGTTAAGTCACTAAAGCTGATAAATAAAATCATGCAAAAATAATTAAGTACTACTTAGAACAATCAAGTCAGAGACTCCATATGGCAATAGTTTTGGTATGTTCATGTTTCAGTAAGTGTCAGAATTAAGAGAGAACAGAATTTGTGACCACGTAATATGACTAATCTAGAATAATAAGAGTTTTCAGTTCCAGTGAAGTTCATAGTAAATAAATGAATTTGTTTAGTATTTTTGAGCAGGTACATAAAAAAAAAAAAAAGTTGTTATTGTCTGGTTGTCTAGAATAGAATAAATACTTCAGTTGGAAAGGACCTTCAGACATCATCAAATCCAACCACCTGACCATTTCAGGGCTAACCAAAATACGAAGCACTAAGGTTGGTGTCCAAATGCCTCTTGAACACTGACAGGCACAGGACACCAACCACCTCACTAGGAAGCCTGCTCCAGTGTTCGCCCACCCTCACAGGAAATGAATTGTTCTCAGTGCCTAGTCTGAACCTCCCCAGGCCCAGCTTTGTGCCATTCCCCTTTGCCCTGTCATCCATTCCCAGAGAGCAGAGAGCACCTCCCTGTCTGCCTCCCTTCCTCGGGAACCTGCGGAGAGCAGTGAGGTCACCTCTCAGCCTCCTCTTCTCCAGACCAGACAACCTTGGTGTCCTCAGCCTCTCCTCACAGCACGTGCCCTCCAGCTTTGTTGCCCTGTTGTTTTTAAGTCAATCATAAGTTTTAACCTTCTCTCTGTTGTATTGCTTTTTGTCATTCTTTTTATATATATATATATATACTTGAAAACTTATGATATTCTTGGGTAGCTTTCCTCACTTATGCAGCCCTTTCTCTGAAGGCTTTTTTCAAAGGAAGTTACTGCTACTGAAATATAAATACATTTAAGTAGCAGAGTTTACTAGATTGTAAGAAATGTTTCTTAAAGAAAACATATGGTTATGTTGCTTACTACTTTGTAATTTTGCCCTAGCTAAGGAGCACTGATTCATTATATACTTATGGTATATTATTATATTTTATTTTATATATATATATATATATATATATATCCCAAACTTGAAAACAGTTCATATTCTTAAGATGAATAGTGTCCATTTCTTCCTTCAAAAAATTTTACTCTGATTTCCTTCTCTGGTATAGGTTAAAGGAATAACTTGTCCAGATTAAAACTGCCTTATTTTATCTTCAAGATTCCTGGTTATTGAACGTGAAATGGATTCATCCTTGCGTAACATACAAACGTTAGTCTGTGGTGATTATTCCCCTCCTCCCCCAGTATAGTCATCCTTCTTTAACAATTTTAGGCCTTTAATCCTTTACTACTGCTTGTCTCCATAATTTCAAATACAGGTTTAGGCATGCTAGAGAAAGAAACGATAGAGCAATCTTTTCTCTGATACAGTATTCATTCTTAAACAAAAAAAAAATAAGTGCCCTAGAATGTTATTAAAATAAGGAAGCTTATGGAGCAGTATTGTTCTTAACCTTTTATATAAACAGAATGAAGTGCCAGGAGCTGCTTTTATTTTTTTATTTTTTTATTTTTTTTTCTTTAATTCTCTGATAGGTTGCGGTACTACAGTAGAAAGCATTTTATCTTTCAAGTGAAAGGTAGTTGGCTCCAAAAAAGGCCTGAAATTAAGTGTTATAAGATGAATGATGAAAGTCGCAATGTACTATTTTACAAATTGTTTATGGTGGTAGTCTTAAATACAGTATGAAAAGTGGTTTATACTTTTGGGGATTAATATACTACGTAAATTCTAAAAAAAATCTTATATATTACGATACCTACCTGGACTTGAGCAAAGCCTTTGATATGATCCCTTACCACATTCTTATCTCTAAATTGGAGAGGTATGGATTTGAAGGATGGACTGTTAGGTGGATAAAGGATTGGTTGGCTGGTCGCAGCCAAAGGGTTGTGGTCAACGGTTTTATGTCTGGGTGGAGGCTGGTCACAAGTGGTGCCCCTCAGGTGTCAGTCTTGGGTCCAGTGCTCTTTATCAATGACATAGACAGAATCAAGTGCACCCTCAGCAAGTTTGAAGATGACACCAAGCTGAGTGGTGTAGTCAATACAATAGAGGGAAGGGATGCCATCCTGAGGGACCTGCATCCAGAGGATGGACAGGCTGGAGAAGTGGGCCCACGAGAACCTAATGAGGTTCAACAAGGCCAAGTGTAAGGTGTTGCACTTGGGCTGAGGCAATCCCAGGTATTTATATAGACTGGGAGAAGAAGAACTTGAGAGCAGCCCTGCGGAGAAGGACTTGGGGGTCCTGATGGACTAGAAGCTGGACATGAGCTGGCAGTGCACGTTTGCAGCCTGGAAGGCCAGCTATGTCCTGGGCTGCATTAAAAAAGGAGTGGCCAGCAAGGAGAGGGAGGTGATTGTCCCCCTCTGCTCTGCTCTTGTGAGACCCCACCTGGAATACCATGTGCAAGCCTGGGGCCCCCAGCACAAAAAGGATGTGGAGCTCTTGGAACGGGTCCAGAGGAGGGCTACTAACATGATCAGAGGGCTGGAGCACCTCTCCTATGAAGAAAGGTTGAGGGAACTGGGCTTGTTTAGCTTGGAGAAGAGAAGGCTCCAGGGAGACCTCATTACGGCCTTCCAGTACTTGAAGGGAGCATATAAACAGGAGGGAGAATGCCTGCTTATTTGTGTTGATAGTGATAGGACAAGGGGCAATGGTTTTAAACTAAGATGGGAGACTGGGAGACTTAGGTTAGATATCAGGGGAAAGTTTTTCACTCAGGGCGGTGAGGCACTGGAAGAGGTTGCCCAGAGAGCTTGTGGATGTCCCATCCCTGAAGGCATTCAAAGCCAGGCTGGATGTGGCTCTGGGCAGCCTGCTCCAGTGGTTGACAACTCTGCCCAGAGCAGGGGGGTTAAAACTAGATGATCTTTAAGGTCCTTTTCAACCCAGGCCATTCTATGATTCTATATACTAATCAAATAAAATTTAATGGAAAATACTGTAAAGGTGATAGTGGTTCCCTGTTATCCATATAGTTCTGTTGTATTAAACCATGAACATCTTAGAATTGTCTCATAAGGTGTTAGCAGTTTCCAGCTTACGGTTGAGGGACCCATATTCAAGGCAGGACCAAACATGGGCTTCTTCTCTCATGATAGGCAGTTGTGGAAAGAACTTTGGGAGCTTAAAAATTGCATCGTCCACATTTTACATGTTACATCTTCTCTATATGTATTGTTTGATCAGACTTGGACCTTATAAGAAGGGCAAGTTCTCACTGAATTCCTTAGACTGAACATGACATACTTGCATCCAGGAGCCACTGGCTGTCTTCAAATGTGTGTTACAGATTCTTTCAGAAAGGCTTTCACTTCTTGCACAGTAACAAAGGGAAAAAGTTCTTGAAGATGCATTTGCCATGCCAACAGAAGCATAGTTGTAACCAATGAATCTTTTATAATTAAAACACTGTGACTTGGATTTTGAGCTAGGCAGGTGAAATGCTTTGTTGTGGGTAATTAAATTACACTTCTACCCTTAGATTTTGACCACTTTCCAAGGAGTTCTCCCACCATATACATTAGTTGTGATAAGACCAATCTTGTCTTTGTTTGGCTTATGCATTCCTTTTCATGTGAGTAATGACTAGGATTATTGGAACTGCATATTCTTCCTCTCTGAGATAGATGTTCTATGTTAAGCATCTACTTCCAGTTTAAAATAACAGGATTCAACTATTGTTCCTTCCTTGTTGAAGGAATAAAGTAGGAGAGTTGGAAAGACTCCAACTTTCTTGATGTTCTAGCAATTTCTGTGACTTAAAAGTGAGTCTTTAAGCTCCTTGCCACTGTAAGTCCTACTTAACATTGTTACTACTGCTTAGTTTTGTAGGTAAATAAACAGTGAGGAAGATTAGTTCTAGTCCCATATGTTTTTAAATGTATTTGAGTAGAATGGTATTTGCAAATACTTGTTGAATTTAGCCAAATGTGTGTTATTTAATAACTAACTCATAATTCTGAATAAATATGAAGTTGATTTGGTTCATAATGTGCTTAGTTGTTCTACCAGATTCTGTATCTTTAAACTCTCAAGTTCTATTATGATAACACTGTTGCAATGGTAGCACTTGAATTGTAAAGTATTTTTTTGTTAATTTTCTGCAAGACTTTTTTCTCAGTAGAGGCTAACTAGGTTAGTTTCAGGGCTTGCAAAGCATTTTAAAATTCATATGTTTTCATTTAAGAATGCCTCTATATCTGTTTGCATCAAATATTCTTGGAATATAAATTCAGAGAATTAAACCAGATACAACAAAAATTAAAGCATCTAAGAGTTAAAGTTTATTTAAAATCTTAGATCAAATCATTAATAGGAAGTAGACACTTTGCATTCCCTACTTCCTGGGGTGGGGAGGAGCAAGATCTATCATGACTCCCTTGTTAAATGGTATATTGATGAGAAAATAGTTCTATGTTGCCACTTAGTACAAGAAAACAAAAGCAAATAAGCAGAAAGACTGTGATAGGAAAGCTATTAGGTCTGGGTCTGTTTTTTTTTTTTTTTTTTCACCTGTTAAGGCCAGCTGTCCCATGTGTGATTTTGCTTTTGTGTGTGTGATGTTTTTTTTTTTAAATGTTATTCCCATAGTCAGTAAAGAACTGCAAACTCTTGACATTAGCAGTTTATAGTTTTACAAGATACATGGGGAAGAAGTGTCATGTGTACATAAGTTAAATTAACTTCTTAATATACTTCTCTTGTGTTTATATTGAGTTTTTAAGTGGCATTTTACAAACCCCATTACTGTACTTCTGCTGCCAAAATGACTAATAGACTGATCTATTGACACCATCTGTCTAAGAAATCCACAGCCGCTGTTTCAATGTCTGGTTCAGTTTTCAATAGAAGTGCATTCTATTTAGAAGGAATTGTTTCTTCTCTTTTCTTCCTCTTCTGCTCCCTTTCCTCTCCCAAGGATCCTTGGTGGTGATTCATACTGGAATTTCCCACAACTTCTCCCCCCCCCGCACACACATGCTTCCTTTTGCATATCCAGTAAATTTCTCTGTTGAGTCTCCAGTATTATGATATGTTGGCATGTTTTATCATGGTATGAAAGCTGTAGGGCATCTGGACAAAAATGAAACATCAGTAGATCATTTTACAGATAATTCTCTGAAATCATTTTGTTCTTTTGGAAACTATGTGATGTATATAGGTACTGCTTTTAGAAATGAACTGATGGTGCATTAACCAGATTTAATAGTGTGTCTTCTGTTCGGTAATTTAACCAATTTGGTACTTTTAACAGTGTGTCTGCTTCTGTTTGGTAATAAATACCTATTTCTGCAAGTTGAAAGAGTCAAATTGTACTTGATATATATAATACATGTTTCTTTAAAAATGATTCTAGTTGAACAATACAAGGGTGTTTGTGAGGGGTACAGCATACATAAATTGATAAGCAGCGTTCCAGTAGTAACTCATGCTGCCCAGTCTTGTTCTTTGTGGTTGGCAAAAGCAGCATGATGCTGTAGGCAAATTACTTTGCTAATGAAGATTATTTGGAGCGACAATTACATACATTTATATTAAAATGTAAACTGTGAAGAATGTGTTCTGAAGCATGGTGGAGTTTTAGCTTGTGGCTCAGTGAACCATTTGCCACTATCCATGAAATGAAAGCATTAAGTTCAATCTCCAGATCAAAAGAGACTGCTTGTGTTTGCTGAAAGACCTAAGTCAAGCAAAATTTGTAGTTTATAAATGTGGACATAGTCAAGAGAGGATAATAGGTTTATCGCTGATTTTCATTTAAAACCAGTAAATAAAACCAACTAGGCAAAGGACCAAACTGGGCCAACTGTGAACAATGTCAGTGAGTTGATACTGCCATTGCAGGTTCTAGAGATTCTTGGAAAGGGGTCTAATTTTTTACCTTAGGTAATGTCTTAAGGTTAGTTTCAGCTAATTAATGTTTAACTTGGATTAATATTAGTCCATCTGAATTTAGTTATAAATTCAGTAAATAAAAGTTATAAAGATGATGTTGATGTTGTAGCTACTCTTTTGATTGTATTGAGCCACCTGAGTCATTTAAGCTATGGTATCTGGAAATCTAAGTTCATCTGTTTACACATTCTGTAAGACTATGTTTTATCTTAACAGAAGATCCAAGGATAACAAGAATTTACTCATCCTGTGTTTAACTCTACTTGACCAGCATGTTCTAACTGTATGAATGCCATTTGCAGTAAATCGTGCAAATTTTGAAAATACTTACAGCTTTTTTTTTCATTGATTTTATTTATTTATTTATTGGAGATCACTGAGAAAGAACATAGCTCTCCAAGAGTCACTGGGGCTTTCTGCACAGGTCTTCCTCATGGTGGCACTCAACTTTCCCTAGATTCTTGTTCTGGAACTGGAAGACCCAATTTCTGTAGGGATTCATGTGTTTTCTTCTTCCTGCTAGATTTGAAGCAGGGGGACAGGGGGAAGGGGGAAATGTTAACTGTATTCTGTTAAATTTCCTCATTGTGGCATTAAAATTACCTATTGGTTGTGGTGATGGGAGCATAAAGGCATAGTAGATATCTTCATAATTTATTTTTTTTCCACTTGTTTGCATAAACAGTGGAAATGCATTTCATTTTAGACATCTGATATGAAAGATTTGTGATTCACACCTCTCAGTCATTCCTTGCAGTTCTACAGACCTGGGCAGACCTTCCAAAAACAGCTGGCAGCATTTTTGGAGAGAAGGGAATATTTTATTATTATTATTAGAAAAAATGATTCAGTATAATTAATAAATACTTGCTTCTCAGATTGCTTGCAGGTCTCTAGCGTAGAGGACACGATGTTATGGAGGAAAAAAAAAAGTCTAATTTTCATTTATAGAATGGTGTTTTTATTTTAGTTAGAAGTAGCTTGAAGAATATCACTCCTTTTTAAAAATGCCTTTGCGGTATTCAGTCATCACTTTCATAGAGACCTGATCACAAGCAGAAGTGATCCACGGGTGGCTGCATCAAAGATGCCTAAAAGTAGCCTACAGCACTAAACCAGGAAAGTAAAGGAATCTATGACAATTCAATAAACTTAAGTATAATAAGTAACAACTTTATACTGTATTACTTTGGATGAAGCACAGCTTTGAACTTAATCATCCCCTACGTTGAAAATTTAAGTACTTAAAAAGACTTCTGTCACTATTACATAGATTTTATTAAGTACAGTTATTTGTCATGATCAACCATATTTTCCTTTCATGGTTTTTGTCTTAATCTATATCTCCTTCATGAAATGATATCCTCAATGTATCTTCATCAAGACAAAGTAATCTGTGTGCAGCCATTTCAGGACTTTAAGAATAGAAAAGGAAGAGAGGTACAAACAACATATTAGTTTTTAAAGGGTTCCCTCATGTGAATATTATTTGTTCTTTTTTTTTTTTTTTTTTTCAGCTGTGATAAATTTTCTTGAGAATAACACCTATCTTGTTAAATTGTAATGTCATCCTACCGTAATATGGACAGCTTAATTTAAAAATGTGTTTACTTTAAGGAAATGGGTATTGCAGTTTTACTGTTACTGTTTTAACTAAGTTATGTTTTTTGTTGTTGTTTGATTGTTTTTTATTTAAGAATAAGAATATCTTATAATTCTTAAGGCATATGGGTTAATATTTGACTCGAATATAGTATCTGGTGAGCATGTATGGTCACACTGGGGTATTTTTTAAGGAAGTTTCTACATAAATCCTTCAATTCAGAAGGGATATAAGTTACTTCAAATAAACATAATGATTCCTATTTTCAGTTGCTGGAATTTATTTTATTTTTTTCTTCACATCAGTGAAATAATTCTTAGGAGTAGATTCCTTTCTCCAGCTTGGAGACATCAGTTCCTTTAGGTTTTCTCTGATAGCATCCTGTCTTAACTGTATTGGAAGCTGTACAGTATTTACCACTACAATATTGTCTACCTCTGAAGATTTTTTTTCACCAGTCATTAAGCCAGCACACTGTAGAGTGAGATATTCAGAAGGATGGGATTCTTTCATTGGGGGGCAGGGGATATCATACATTAGTGAAGGCAGAGACCACAAAGAGCAGTACTAATAAGCATGAAGGCTTTAGGCACTTGCATTCACAGCAGTGTTTTGTGGAGATGGCCCCTTCAACATTATTTGTCTTTTTACTTCCCTTCCCCGGATAATTCATTGTTGTCATGGTGAGAGCTTTCAACATAAAAGTAACGATTTTTAGTAATTCATTCAGGCCTTTATGACAGCTTTAACAGGAAAATGGGGATTTTTCCTATTGAAATGTACCAAGAAATGCTTTTTTTCAAGGTCAGAACATTCTTTACTATGACTTGATTGTGCAAGTTTACATGACTATTCCATTTGCAATTAATTGTTAAGGACATTTACTTTAAATTGGGATGAAATGCATTTTGGGGATCTGTTGTACTTCAGAACAATGGTTTAGTTTGTTTTCCTTAGAATTGTAGTTTTGGGGATGTGAGAGATATTGGTGATATGTTTGTTCAGCAAACTTTGGTGACTTTTCCTGGAAGAAAGTAATCTAGTTAAGGAGCATAATTAAATCAAGCTAAGGAACTGCAATTTTAAGTTTTTTTGTTTGTTTGTGTTTTTTTTTTGTTGTTTGTTTTTTGAAGGTGAAATTGCAAATAGTTATAAGCTGATATGTGATCAAGATCAAGGGAAAAAGAGATCTTGGTAAATGAAGAATAGAGAGCTATACTTCATATCTCAGTTTCTGGTTGCTCATCTTGCTTTAATGTTGCCAGTATAAGGCAATTGGAAATATGGGATCATTAGAAGAAAAAAACTTTTTAATAAATGCTGTGTGGCTTTTTTTTTTTTTCTAGTTTCACAGTGCTCTGGTCTTGCATGTCAGTCTTTTAGATTTTTTTTCCTCAGTTGAAACCCACTCTTGTCTCTGTTCACTCTGATCACTTTGACGTTATATTCTGTACTACTGATTTATCTCTAAGCAAGAAATTCTTCACCACTCAGATGCTTTTAGTATCTAAGCATTTGTAGAAATGTTGGTCCCTATTGAGTTAAAGGTCAAAGCTTCCGTAGTTAAGCTTTAACATAGTCCCCAATGCCTTTCTTTGTCAGTTAACACATGACTTTCTAGAAAATTGCATGTACAAACACTGAAGTTTTTTTGTTTGTTTGTTTCGTTAATACTGTATGGTCAATTAAAAACTAATACAGCAGCTAAATGAAAAACAGTCCTCTTTTAAACAGGAGAAAGGCAAATAACTTTAATTCTTAAAGTTATGTATGCTAACTTAAATATAATACGTTTTCAGCTTTGGCTCAGCCTCTTTTGTCTCTTATGTGGACGTCTGTATTGAGTAGACTTCTGTAAAATTGTTGCTAATTTATTAGCTATTTTAATCAAAAATCACCATATTTTTTTTTGTTTTTAAGAATGATATAGTATCTTGGTGTTTTGGGAAAGCCTGTTACATATGCTATATTTCTGAACAGGAAATAAAGCTACCTAATGAAACATTTTTTGAATCATAATATTGGCCTGTAACAATAGTTTGATTGCACAGATTACACCTAGTTGTTTGATTTTTACTGATAAATACCTATATTAAAGGAAAAAAACCACATTTACTGTTAAGTTTTGTGAATATGTTGTCATCTCAAGTGTTTCTGCTGGGACTTGCAGTTTCTGGATATTCTGAAAAGCCTTCTCTATGTCTTTTTAGTGTCATTACAGTGACTACATGGCTCAAAAGCCACCATGTAACCTCCATTTAAGATAGAGGGAAAAATATTTTGAACATTTTGACTAAATTCAGCACCTGCCTTATGCTTTCAGGTTTCTAGTTTAGTTTTCCATTATTTATCACTATTTAAAAAGTGATACACAGATATTAGTAGACCAGACTATTAAGAGTTTGGTCTTAATATCTTAATCTTAATGAAAAGGCGGATAAGTATCTGGCACAAGGAAGCCTAAATATTGTCAGCTCCCATTCTGTCATTGTTCGTGGGCTAATAAATACCCTTCCTGTGTTCTTCAGGGTATTCTGTCTGATCGCATGTTACAGAGATGACCATCTCAGACCTATCCTGTTGGGTTTCACAGACATGTCACAGGCACTTTCTTCTAAAATCTGTGTTCCGACTGTTTTACATTAAATTGATAAATAGCCCTTGAAGCAGAGGCTTAATACCAGGTCTTCTGTCATGTGTGACTTCCCTAATTGCTGATACAAATGGGCCCCCATAACACCTTCCTCAGATTCTTACCAGAATAAGTATTCTTGTGAGCTTTTGACAGAAAGAATGTAAAGCAACCTGAAGACACCTTACTTGAGCACAGATCTGTGGCCTGCCTGTTGCCCACTGGTGGAAGGTATGAAGAAACAAGGGATTGGCTTTGGTTTGTTTAGGCAGTTCCACATTAAGCAGGCTAATTCCAGATCACTCTGTTTTTAACATCCTATATTGAATCATTTTGTTTTTCCGCTGCATTGTAGAGGTTATGTGTACCTAATAGAAAACCTTGATTTTACTGTGAAGGCCAAGCAGTTGGTGTTTACCTATGGTGGTTTCACTTAGGTGTAAGTCAAGAGAGGATCTGGAGTGTCCAGCTCTCACCACAATGCTCAATGCACTGGGCAACTCAAAAGTTGAGTGGCATGGCCTTTGCTGAGAACTTTGAGCTTTCTGTGAGGCCAATGATAAACTATGGAATTTGCGGGTGAAATATTCTGCATGCTTTTTGTTCTGCCTCAAAATCTTATATGCCATTTTTTATTTTTAATTAGATTATCATTTTCAAATTTGATGAATTAAGTCATTTGCTCTTTTGATAGGTAATGTTTTCTAATGATGATGTGCTATGTTAATATTGAAGCAGTTGAATCAAATAAAGACTTTCTAGTTTTTCCCCATTTTTTTTTCCTAAACAGACTTGAAAGTTGACTGTTTACTACAGCCCTTATGGAAAATCAAATAATCAAGTAACATAGGACAGATTCAATGCTATTTATAACTTACTTCTCTATATAATATCTTGTAGCTTTTACAGTATGGTGTTTATTATTTACAAATGCCATTACTTATAAATATGACAAATTGCTCACAATTACAGAACAAGTTAAAAGAAAAAATTCAAAATAAAGGACAGAGGGCTAACAATTGCTGTACAATATCTGAAGAAAATACCAATTCTTTTAGCATTACTTAGCTTTTGATTTTAATTAAAACACTGAGGGAGAATTTCCTGTTTATTTAAAGTAATAATTTAAAATAAGGACAGATTAATTGTCAGAAAAGTGACTTTTAAACTGATACCTGTGCCATAATGCCTACTAATTAGTCATATAATGTCATATTAAAGAACAAAAAGAAGGAGATTAGTGCTCACTCTGTGGAGAAGGGACAACTGATACCCGTTAATCAATTTAACCCTCTAACCATGCATTTAATTCTCAGCCTTTGCACAGGGTACTAGTGAGCAGCTGTGAGCCTCAAGGCCTAGTGGTTCTGACTAATTAGTCCCACTGAAGGCTTTCAGGCTATTCAAGAGGGCTTAATTTAGGTTCAGGGGTTTTGTTTCAAATAGCTGTTTACATAAAGTGGAAAAGTCCATATACTGGTTGCCTTTTAGAGTTTAGAAAATATACTGTACTTTTGTTTTTGATAAAGAAAGGGAGCTTAACCTTGAAAATCCTATTGCAAGAAAAGCTTGCCTAAAGTGTGGGATAGTCCTTTGCAAGGAAGAAAATATATATAACCAATAGTTCTTTGAATCCACCACTCAAGTCTTAGCTAATAGCCTACCTTTGCTGTAACATGTTATGCAGCGTTAGCAACAGCATAAGTTTCTAGTGAGGTTTGAGTTTTGGGGTGGTAGTAAAGGCCCTGGCCTACTTTTGCCTGTCGGGAGGAATTGAACAAGTTCTGCGTGGTGTAGTCATGGGAGGAGGGAAGGAGATGGGATGAGGGTGGTAATTAAACCTAATCCCTATGTAATAAATCTGAGAGGAACAGGCAGATTCAGTGCATGATTGGATGCATTGCCATAGCCCTGAGCAATAGAAGGTGACATATTTGTACTTGATGAAATTTGTTTTGTTATGAATATAGGTAGCTTTTTCCCCTCAGCTTTTCTACATATGTGTAAAATGCAGTTTAAATTTTTGGAAGGAAAACTCTAATAATATCATATTCAATAAATCTTAGTCTTACAGACACAAAAATAGCTTTCCTTTACTAAAGGAGCCTACTCCGTGTAGCAGCAGGTTATTTGAACCTGGCTACCCTGTTTTTATAGGTTGCTGTTTTTTTCCACTTGCCTATCATTAAACTGTGAAAGAAGCATTGTGCAGAGAAGTAATTTTTTGTTTGTTTGTTTAGATCAATTAATAAATTTGGATGATATTCTTGGTCATGCTGTTCTGCTGTTTATTAATTCCTGACATAACCTATTTTTCTTTACTGCTTGAATTCCACTGTCATATATTGGCTGCTGATAGAAGTAATAACAACAATTCCTTTCCTTTATTTTCAAATAGTTATTCTCCTTAATCATTTTGAGGCTTCTTCATAATTGACATTTATATACAACATGAGCCTCTTCCTGCTGGCCTGTAGTTGTGTTGTATAATGCATTATAATCTTGAATCATACAGCTCTGTTCCTCTCATCATTTTTGCTGGCTGTTGTCTTTCATGTTCAAGGTTCTTGTGCCTTTCTTGCACAGCTCTGCAGAGTTCCGAGATTTTTGTTTTCCCTCATTTACTTCTTGCATTTCTCTGTTGCTTTCCACTCAAAGCGCCGTGGTTATGTAACACTGGCTTTCTCTTACCTCTTCCCCCTCATTCTTTTTACCATTTTCCATATCTAAATGTTGATGCATCTCCATCAGGGTTCTAATCCCTTCATTAGAACACTGTTAACACTAGCCTGTAATCCACAGGCTAGTTGTTAAACTAGGCTTTAAAAATATTCAAAATAAGATCTTACTCTTGTCTTCTTGATTTTGATCAAATAATTATATTTTTCTAACTTTTTCTCATACTGTTAAAATGTTCTTCACTCCTTAAATCTCATCCTCAACAACCATGACTTACTGCCCTTCTTTAATCTTTTTTTTTTTCATTCCACTGTAAGCTTCAGTAGGCTCAGTCAACAGCATTTTTATTTATCTGTAAAATTCTAACATTTTAGCATACCATGGAAGCTATAAACATTACCTTAATTCGTTTTCTGGTTATGTCAGAATTTGCTTTTAAGGTTGATAACTGAATGAGATGGTCTGCATTCCTCTAGGGATTTGTTACTAATCCTTTAAAAGGCCATTTCAAATATTTTGTTTTCTGAAAGTATAAATTACTCCAGACAATTATGCTTAAAACTGTGATTCAGTACCTTTTCTTGAAGAAGTTATTAATCCACCTAAGACTGGTGCTATTTAAATACCTGCCTTGAGTATGCCTATCATATAGGATATCTCAAAAGCTTTGTTTTAGATGTTTAAATACATGTCAAGCTGCTGAACGCTTAGGCTATTAGCTACAGATTTTCTGAAGAAGCTCCTATTTGGGAAAACTGTCTAATGTTTTCACCATTTCTTTTATCCATAAGGCTATGCATTTCATATTTTTTCTCCTGTTAATTTTGTATAGACAGATATTAAATACAATTTCATGTTTGAAAACCAAAGTTAGTGTCTACAGTGAGTGCTTTGAAACTTACATTTGTTTTGAAATTATTTCCTTTGAGTTTTCTCTTCATTCACAGATACTATTGTGTTTTAACATAAAAACATACGCAAAAATAGGAAGCATTGCTAATTGCACTTTATATATATATCTATGTATCAGCATATGCCATAGAATCTTCTTTTATCAAGAGAATAATTATGCTGGGAAAGCTGAGCAATCATCTAGAGACTAAGAAATTAAAATGAAAGCCTGTGCTTTTCTCAGATCCACTTATGCTTGGAAGTTTTATTTGGCAGAGTATCAAACTGCCAGTTGAGATGGTGCCTTTCATAGCAGGTACCATGGTTGGCCATTGCCTTCGTTCTTCCTACAAGTAACATTTAGCTTGTTGACTGAAGTATTTCCACGTATTCATCTGTGGAGATGAATCATGGAGAGGTTCCACTGAACTGCTTGTTTGTGCTTTTTTTTGCTCTGTGTTTTCCCTAACATGATCACTTTAACATAGCTGTTATTTACAGTGAACCATTTTTTCTCCTGTGGATCTTGATGTTTGGATAACTAAAAAAATGTGCAGTGTGCATTAGTAGAGGAAGAATATATAGAGCTGGGCAATTTCCTGCATGTCTCTGGTTTTGGTACAATCTTCCAGGGAGTTTTACTGGTAACAAGATTCAGAGCACAAAGCATGAGAACTCTGGATGTGAAAGTGTGGGTGATCAAAATGGCTGAAAGTTTATGTAAGAGTAAATATGCAAGCCTGAGGAACGGATTTTTTCCAGGCTCTTTTTTAGGAATCTCTGCAGTGGCTGTTGTGTCTTCAGCTCAGTTGTTTGCAAGTTGCCAATGCCATTTTCACTACAACCAGAAAGAAAATCCAATTGGGAAGGTATAGCAGTGGCAGAGATAATGGTGGAAATTTCTCATAATTTTTCACTGTGTATTCAGCAGCAATGCTCTGAAATGGGAACATTGACGGTAATGGGAGCATTAGTTCTTCATCTCAGGGCAGAAAAAGTCTGAGTGATAATTTTCAGGGCTGATACCACTGTACATTTAAAGATGTCCTTGGGCATAGTTTTCTGTGTAATGCAGTTCATCTACAGTAGGATGTAATGTTAGAATTGTTAAGGTATGTTTGATGGAAAGGAGTTGTAGTTTAACGTTTTCTCTTTAGTTTCAGGTTTTAAGGTTTTTTCTTTAGTTTAGTCTTTGGCTTCAAATTTAAATCCATTTTTTTTTTTTTTTTTTTTCTGATCTGAGGAATGTAAAATTTGGTCACCTTGCTGTCAAAGGGAATACATTACTCCATCACTCAGAAAAAGACAGTTTTGATGGTAACAATAGGTGGAAGTTTATTTTTGGGGAAAGGTAATGCTTGGTGTTTTGACAAAGCTTTATATTAGTGAAAAGCAATAGAAAGAGATTTTTTAGGTCATCAAGCAATGATGTCATATTGATTGTTGTGCCAAGTAACTCATGGCTTTCTGGTAAAGAAATAGTTAGAGATAAGTTTTGTAGAGTAAGTGACTGATTCACATTTATATGGAAAGGTAAAAAATATATCCCAGGTGTTTTTGAAAATACTGGATTAGTTCCAGTTGATTGCTCCAACCAGAATCATCACTCACTGTCCAGCGGCACGTTCTGGTTCCCTGAGCAGCATTTCTTCCAGTTCGGCAGATGCTTCATTCGGAACCTGTGGGATCACCGGTCCTTTTTCTTCTCTTTGCAGGAGGAGATATTTACTGCTTTCCACTGCAAGCATGCTATCTTTCACAGTTAATAATAATTTACTTAGCTTTCTGTTTGAATAAACTGTGTTTTGGAAAGAGGATATGGATAGATAGTTTTTAAGTATGAGTTTATTAAATTTGATTTGTATATTTTTTTTCCATTTATGCTTAAAAATAAAATAATTTATATTGATCTGTACATTTAATGTACTTCTAAACAACTCATTGTAAGTAGTTGTTTCATTTGGATTTAAATTTCCACTCTTTATTCCTTATGCAAGTAAAACATGACAGTAATGTATTATTGTAACAACTTGTAATTGGAAATGTCTGGTCTTTTTGTAATTTTCCCAACTCAACATTGTACAAAAAGTTGGATTGTTTTAAATGGAGTGAAATAGATTTGTTTCAATCCAAATGTTTGACACATTAAAATACCAACAACAGAAGTAAGGTAACTTAGCTACTTCATAATGACTCTTTATTCTATTGTTAATCTTCTCTAAATTATTAGCATTAACTAAATAATTAGAGTATTCAAACTTATTCCTGAGCTGATGTAACACTCCAAAAATACCTAACATTTAGATTCCTGAGGGCAGTTGTTATATTTCATTCACCCTTGCAGATAAACACATTTAGAATCATTTTAAAGTAGGAATTTGGTGAGGTGTTTCACATCCTTGTATTTCTCCTTTCCTCTTATTCTTGTTTTCAAAATAAATTTGATGTTATTTCTGTGAGATGTAGCAAAACTAACACAAGCAAAAGCCTAGGAATGCTGTTGGCTGTCACAGCACTGTGCTTCCGTTGCCTCAGAGTTGAGTGCTGCTTAAGAAGAGAAAACTCTAGTCTCTATTTGCTATTTCTTTTAAATGTTTGAACATGTAGTTGATCAAGATCAGATCAAGTCTCATACTGAATCTGGAGTTGGAAATGAAGTAGAAGTCAGTATTCTTAAGCATGGTAAGAAGTGGGTTTAAGTCCAAAATAGTGTGTAGGCCATCCCTCTGAAATACATGCATAGAATGTGTAACATTGGTTTACATGACTAAATGTTTTTTTAAAAAGAACAACCCAAAGGAAAGGTATGCTTAGGTGTATCTGTTCATGAAGAAGGAGGAGTATGATGATCCAGGAGGATAGTCTGTATTTGGTTTGACACCCTTAACTGCTGTTCCTTGGCCATTGCTCTAGCAAGCAATGTCAGTCTTCTCTGAGTTCCCTGCACCTGGCCAACCTCATTGCTTTATGCATCCTTCAATTTACTGTGATCATCTCAACCAGCCTGTGGCTTCGAGATTGTCACATCCCAACCTCCAAAGATGAGCTTGCCTTCAGATCTGTTTGTAGCTCTGTCTTGCTGTTGTGCTCGTATTTATCCCAGTACAGGAAGTATCTCCCAACATTAGTGCAACCATTGCAAAGAAAAAATGAAGTAGGCTTCATTACGTCTGTATTTATTTTTGAAATGTAGTGTGATTACTCACTGTGTCATAGTTAATTTGCAATTTTAATACAAAATACTCCTGTAATTTCATTAACCTTTTCTTTAAGGTAGAATACTGTTCTGAACTTACCAGTTTGGTGGGGGATACTGTAATTTTTGTTGAATGAGGTTTGGTTTCAGAAACCAGCACTCTAGATACGGCCATCTAACACTACTTCAGCATCCACTAAAATCAGATGAGATACGTATCTTGCTGGAGAGCAGAGCTGAGGGAAAGTAAAATAAAACCAAACACATTTTATCCTCAGGCATTAGGTGATGTTCCCAGCATTTCATGCAAATGTCAGCCTCTTACATAGCTCAATATATTAGTTATTATTTTCAATTTATATTCTAGCTACACTTAATGAATAACGAGGTTAGGACTTATACATGCTAACTGCTGGACAAACCGGTAACATGTATTTGTGTAATGAGGGTTCACTTTAAAGCTATGTCTCTTAAAAATAAATAGTCCATCCAAAAGCAATTTTAAAGAGTTGCATTTAATTTTGGATTAAGCAACTAAAGTATGACTCCTACAGTTGCCACTTTCAACTTTAAAAGTGATCACTTCAGAGAGCAAGTCTCTCTTAGTATTTTCTGAGAAATGTAATTTTATGGACTAAATCAAAGCTGTTGTTAGTATCTATGCAATGCAGTACCTAGAAATATTTTTGTTGGTGTTGTCCATATCAGAATATTTAAATATCTATGAGATACCATCATCTTTCTAGAAGTCTTTTTTGCCTAAAAACTTAGGTTTTCTGACCTAGTCATTGATGTCTGGATGTACTGTAGCATAAGGAACAGAAGCAAACAATTTAGGCCAATGTAATATTTTGTTCTTATTTTTTTTCCCCTTGTTTATTTAGTTTATTGCTATATTGCTGTAATACTTCAGTTAGCTTCTACTCGGTTGACTAGTGTTGTGTAAATTGAATGTGGCTATACGTGGGTTACATCTTGTAGTACAAGAGCCAGGTACCAGATTGGTCTGGATTTGAGGCATTTTTTAATCTCTTTCTTTGGGGAAAGAGGCAGACAGCTTAAAACTCGAGTCTGTCTGTGGTTAGTCTAGATTCTTTTGACTGTACGCATACAGTAAATTACTAGTTTCTGACATCTCCAGATAGTGTTGTAACTAGGACAGAAATGTGATGTAATTCACAATGTCTTAGCAACATAAGATACTTCAAGGTTATCTTTCTAAGTGGAAAAATGTTTCATGGGTGCCTGCAGTTAAGTTTAAAAGGCATGACCCACAATTTCTTTTAAGATTCTTTAAACACTTTGTATTTAAAGTGCAACTTGTTTTATCCAGAAATATAACTGAGTAACAGAAATAATGAAAGATTAATTTATCATTTTGTCTCTTACTAGGAACAGAAACTCCAATGCCACTTAAAGGAGAGACACAAAAGTATTTCTTGACATAATGGTGTAAACTGGAGAAAGAAGTAGAAAAGTAATAAAAACAACAAAACAACCCCCTTTTTAGGGAATATCACAATAGTTTCATAGCTGGGATGATAGCGTCTAGTGCTTTTCTTGTGCCCTCCTGGTTTCCAGCGTGTGTTTAGAAGAAAACATAGATGCTTGTCTTCACGGGGAACATGTAGGGGAAATTTGGGTTCTACTGATCCAAATTGAGTGCATTGCTTATCTGTTTTTATAGTATATGAATTATTGGAAAGAACTGGACCTATTCCCAGCTTAATATTTGGAAGCATTGAATACATCTTAAAACATATTTCCATAAACCTGTAGTCCTGGGTGGGCGTTAATCATATTCCAACTATTCATTTTTCTCCTTAGGATACAAATATCAGCTCACTTGTGGGCTGATATTTGTATCCTAATTGTGGATATGTAACATTGTGGGAATGTAACACCTCTGCTGTCTGCAATTTTTGGTTATAAAGGTGGCATCCTTTTAAAGAATTTATAAAGGTGTGCAAACAATAATAAAAAAACTGAGCAGCAAATGTTGAGGTCCTGGCAAGAGGCGTCCGAGGTGTGCAAAATTATGGCAGGGTTTAAGTAAAAAGAATATATATATTTTTTTATCCTGAACTAGAAGTTGAGTACTTTTTTGTTAGAAATCAACATCTGTTGTAAATAAAACTCTTCATAACTGTGCAAAGCACTACTTTGTGAGTCCAAAGTGATGTAACTTTATTCTCAAATCCGAGTGTTTCAGAAATACCAATTTAGTGTAGTCTTGGCTCGTGCTTACTGCCAAAGCACAATTCAAAAGTGAAATTTCTCTTCTTAGTTGACAGTTAGGGGGAAATCTGAAGAAACAGGCACAGCATTACTTCATTAGTTATTCCATGCTTTTGGTTATGGCTGCAACATACCTAAAGGAAGTTTCAAAATACTTGCTTTTTGAAATGCTCTACTCTTGCAGGCTGTAAAGCTCAGGAAATTGGATGTTCTATTAGGGCTGGACTAGGATACAAGGAGAAGAAATACACTAAAAATAAGAGACAAATGGAGTTCTTTATTAACAGAAGCTAAAGCGTCTTTTTCACTACCTCTGAGAATCTGATTTGTCCCACTTTCTTCCTTGAAAATTATCTGCTGTCAGTGAGAACAAGTAAACCCAGTGGATTAGGTTAGTTAAATGGCTCTATGCAGAAAAGCTACTTCATGGAAAATTCTTTGATTCTTTTAGATATTTTTTCTGTGTAACATGTCTCAGTCATTGTGTGCTCTTGCAATAGTATTTTAAGTCTGCTTCTTACCCATGTTTGGTTTGAGTTTTCTGTATTCAGAAAGGATGAACTCAAACTGGAACTTAAGACAGGGAAATGGTGAGCAAATCTTACAAGAAGAAAACCAGAGGTGATTAATTTGTTGATTTCTAACAGCTACAAGAACACGAAATCCAGGAGGGTGGTTAAAAAAAGGAAAAACTTGAAATCTTACACTTGCAATCTGTAAGTGTGCCAAAGGGATAAAATGCTAAGAAATGTGGAGAGAGATGAATTCAAGGGCAACTCAAGTGCAGGAAGAGTTAGGTTTGTGTTTAACTTGAGAATTAGGGAAAGATTTCAAACTGTTAGAGCAACAGAGAAACAGAGTGCCTTTCTAATAAGTATAAACAAAAACACAGAAAAAATCCACCACTTTCTGAGAAGTTAAGTTAAAAGTAGCGGAAATACTACTGGTAAAAATGGATCGCTCATGTTCTTTTGAAGCATAATTATTTGCAGGAACCACCTAAGCTGTAGTTTTGTTTGTTAGCATTTTATTAATATCTTGTATATCAATTAGGACAGTAACTTAGTTCTTATGTTAAAACATTAAGCTCTTCAATGAAAGAATGGACAAGAGATCTAGTGTTCTAAGAACACGTGTTAAATGCTGTATTTGTGAAATTGAAAATTAATGGGACCTCTTTCTTCCTCTCCTCCCAGGAGGTCAGCAGTATTTGTACCCATGATAGCAGCTTTCCTATTTAAATGCATATTCCATTCTATTTTCAACACTTTGTATATTATACCAACAGGAAGTTTTAAGGCAAGAAGAAACACAATTCTTTCCACTGCAAATTTAGCATTCATCTAATGCTATCTTTCTTTGAACCTTCATGTCTGTTTGTTTCAGTGCTCGAATTCTTGTAAAAATAGTTGTGGCACAGTCCAAGAAACTGGAAACATGATTTCATATAACTGTTCTTTTAAGTAGCATCATGAAATAATTAGTATGGCATACGTTAATTGGTCACATCCCGTTGAGTTTTTATGGAAGACTTGAGTTAGAACGAAAGCACAGAACACTAGTTGGTTAGTTCGTATAACACAGTGCTGTCATCTTTTGGGGGTCTGGGTGGAGAACCAGCTATTTAATGTCAGATCCAGTGTATAACAGGTATTCTGCTTTTATTTTTTTTAACCAAATATCCCTTCAGGATGGATTTTTGACAGGAAAATTACATGATTGGTGCCCACTGTAAGATAGGCATTGATAATTGAAGCTGCTTATTCTCAATAAAGCACAAATGCAGCTTAAATAACGGGGCTAAAATGAAAGATACTTTAAAATAAAAATGTATGGATACGTGGGAAGATTATAACTTAGTTGTCAAGGCCATTATATCCCTCAGGCAGTTGTCACAAGATCTGTGGTTAATGCTCACTATGTGCCAGTCAACTAATCATAACTTTGTCCCTTTCTGCTTCAAGCAATTTTATGAAATTTTCTAGAGGAAGGCTGCTTTATAAAACACCAGATTATATATGTGTGTGTGTGTGTGTGTGTATATATTATAATTATATATATATATATAATTGTCATTTCCATCATTTTTATTTCTCTGATTTTACCCACCAAAAAAGTCTCAAAAGTACATGTGTGTTCCTGGAGTTTTCTGAGAACTTGACCTTATATAAGGACTTTGCCCCCTCAAGAATATTGAGTCTCAGTTTTCAAGGAAGTTTAGAAGTCAGTCTTCAAACTTTTATTCTGTATGGTACTTTCAGTTAGTGTAAAGTGACTTGAGCATCAGTATGGAAGGTATACATACAATATATCTGAAAATGGTATTTCATTTATTTGTGGTGTGGGCTGGTAGAATCTGTGAAAATACAAACCTGCAACACATAGTATTACATGTACAAACTTAGGCTTTCGAAAGAATTCTTAACTATCTTTACAAACATTTTACTTTGAACTTGGAATTTTTACATTTCCAGAGTGAGGTACAGTTGGTTTGGGCTTTCTAACCTTTTGTTTCATAGAATCATAGTATGGTTTGGGTTGGAAGGGACCTTGAAGATCATCTAAGTCCAACCCTCCGGCCATAGGCAGGGATGCCTTCCACTAGATCAGGTTGGCCAAGGCCCCATCCAGCCTGGCCTTGAACACCTCCAGGAATGGGGCATCCACATCTTCTCTGGGCAACCTGTTGCAGTGCCTCACTACCCTCTCAGTGAAGAATTTCCTCCTAATGTCTAGTTTAAATCTATCTTATTTTATTTTAAGACTATTCCCCCTTGTCCTATTATTATCTACCCAAGTAAAGGTAGATAGGTCCCTCTCCATCCTTTTTATAAGCCCCCCTTATAAGTACTGAAAGGCTGCAATGAGGTCTCCAGAGCCTTCTCTTCTGCAGGCCGAACATCCCCAGCTCTCTGAGCCTTTCTTCATAGGAGAGGTGCTCCAGCCCTCTGATCGTCTTTGTGGCACTTCTCTGGACTTGCTTTAACAGATCCACATCTTTCTTGTGCTCATGGCTTCAGACTTGGATGCAGTACTTGAGGTGGGGCCTCATGAGGGCAGAGCAGAGAGGGACAATCACCTCCCTCTCCCTGCTGGCCATGCCTCTGTTGATGCAGCCCAGGATGCAGTTGGACTTCTGGGCTGCAAGCGTGCACTGCTGGCGCATGAGCCTTTTTGTCCACCGGAACGCCCAAGTCCTTCTCTGTATAGCTGTCAATGAGTTCTTCTCCTGGTCTGTATTTGTGTCTGGGGTTGCCCTGACCCAGGTGCATGCAGCACCTTGTCCTTGGACTTCTTGAACCTCGTTAGGTTCACATGGGCCCACTTCTCCAGTCTATCCAGGTCCCTTTGAATGGCATCATTTTGCATATGACACAAACCTGTCAGGTTTGTGTCATATGCAAACTTGCTGAGGGTGTACTCAATCCCATTGATTGTGGGATTGTTTCTGTCTTTCCTTGTGAGGTATGTAAAAAATAAGTAAAGGCATAAACAAAATAGGGCTCTTTATCCCTGTGTAGGCATTGTTAACTTGGAGAAAGATTAGAAATTGCTTGTTTCAGTTATGAGGACAGTAGAGTTGTATGAGGGAGTGGCTCACATCACAAAAGCTGTGAGATTAATTTTATAGATGACAAAGTTAAATATAAAGAAAGAAATAAGGAAAATAATAATTTATAATTGTGTCAATTGAGACTTTATTGAATCAATTGAGATTTAGACCCACAAAAGTTTAAGTTGCTCCCTATACCTAATTCAGAGTTCTTGGGTACCCAATTTTTTGTCATATTATCCTGAATTGTATGTCTGTCCAGATTATAATTCTATTTCCATGCTGCTCTGAGCTTACAGTTTGAATTAGACTGAACTTGAGTGCCTTTCTAAAAGACCATCTTGTTTGCTTGTAACTCTTCTTTCACCCTCAGTGTTCTTCCCTTATGTTGTCTCAGAATTTCAGATTGGGTAATGCGTAGTCAAGACGGTTAAAAATATTTAATATCAAAAGTAGCTTTAGTTTTCCTGACACAAGAACTGTAAGAAGCACTTGGGCATTCCATGTATTTCTACATCTGTGGTAGTGTTTAACAAGTCACTAAAAAGAGCTGATAGTACAAGCAGAATAAAGCAACTTTGTGGGTACTGGAGAAGTTAAGCTTACTCCATAGGCTTTGCATGAATTGGTGGACTTCCCAAAAGGTTGAATTAAGTTGATCATGACTTTGTGTTATAAATAAGAGCAGTACCAGTTTTGCCAGAGACGTCCTGATGAATGCGGAGTATCTGTAGAATTGTTTTTCATAATTGCATGTATACATATTCATTTATGTATAAATTTGCATCCATTTTTATATTGATATATTCATGTGTATGATGTAGGAACATGGCAGTTTAGTTCACTATTACATGAAAAAGTGCCTTTAAATTTATTCATTTGGGAGAACCTTGCACACAATGAAATGCAGTAAGGGGCTTTTTTTCCATTTAAAAATATGTTAATAGCTATTCTTATTAAAATCCTGTACTATAGGGTAATGGTTAAGTAGTTGTATTGCAAAACTCAGTGATTACCTGGCAGGGATCTAATAAGAAAACTTTCAATTTTTATGTTGTAGGCTCCCGTCTTCGTCAAGAAGATTTCCCACCTCGAATTGTTGAACACCCTTCTGATTTAATTGTTTCAAAAGGAGAACCAGCAACTTTAAATTGTAAAGCTGAAGGAAGACCAACACCAACCATTGAGTGGTATAAAGGTGGGGAAAGAGTGGAAACTGACAAGGATGACCCTCGTTCCCATCGGATGCTGCTGCCCAGTGGATCTTTATTTTTCTTACGCATAGTTCACGGGCGCAAGAGTAGGCCAGATGAGGGGGTCTATGTCTGCGTGGCAAGGAATTACCTTGGGGAAGCTGTAAGTCACAATGCATCGCTGGAAGTGGCAAGTAAGTGTTTTTTTTTTTTGTTTTTTTTTTTTTTTTCTCCCCACTCTTCAGTAGCAGCCCCTTACTTTGATGTTATTCAAATATATATGTATTTTTTAAAAGTGGGCTGCCTCTGAATCATTAACACAAAAACAATCAATGAACTATACGGTTAGTGTTATTATATGTATATTAATAGAGTTAAGAAAATTGAAAGATGGGAAGAGATATCCTATCACTTTATAAATTAAGACATTTCTGTATGCTTGCACACAGCTTCATGCTTCCATGGAGTTATGTTTATTAGATGTTGTATAATTAATATTAGATTTTGTATAATTAATTTTAATTTACAGATCGTTTTTCCTCTCCAAATATCCATGCAAAACACCACAAGTAAGAGGAGACAAGGCAGACAGGATTTTATCTAGCAGGGTACATTTGGACTTTTTGCGCAAAAACACTCAAAAAAAAAAAAAAAGCATATTTAGAAACACAAAATACTATTGTTTTGCTCTAAAAGAAGTGGTCTACAAATGACCTCTTTAGTTATAAGTATTTGGTCAAAGGAAAGAACAGTCAAGTGTGTTCATGTCACTTTGTATTCCTTATCTCTTCCTGTATACTCATTAAAGTCTCCTCATTTTAGAGGAAGAGTGTGTACATCAAAGGGTTTTAAACATGCCATATGAAAGGCCATGTGTAGGTCAAAAAATGCCAGTTTTGGGATAGTTAAGTATGAGGGGAAACCTTCCAATCCAGAAGTTAGTTGTCTATCTTAAGATGTTTTTCTAGGCTTCCTGTGTAATCTATAGTGATTTATCTGTTGTTGTGTTGAAGAGCCAGTTCAGAACTGGGTCAATCACTCTCTGAAAATAGTGATCTCTCTGACTAAACAATTCATATTAGGAGTCTAGTCAGAGCTGTCTGTCAACTTTTAGGCAAGCTAAGTAGATGCCACTGTTGGTGTATGACTTATGAAAATCCAGCCCTTCTGATAAACTTGAACTCCACAGGAGATGAAGGATATGGGCTATAAAGCTGTCCGTTTGAGCCCTTTGCATAGCCTTGCCCACATTCAGAGTACTTCATAATGCTTCTACCAGAAGGATCTCCAGTGTCACATGTAACACGCTAAATGGATGTGATTAAGATCTGTGACCATGTCCTTGTTACTGCTTTAGCGATAAAAATAATTGGTGCTTGGCTTATTGGAAGTATGTTTATCCAGGAAACGTATAACCTATTTAAACTATCTGTTGATCAGTTAAAAATGCTATATACAGTATGTTGTAGGTGTATGTGTGTTATGCTGGGCCTCCATGTTTAAGAGATTCTGATTTTATCTGGATGCTGTTATTTACTTTGCACCAGTGCTTGTTGGTTCTTAAATGAGATTTAACATTCTGTCTGTGCAGCAAAGCAGTGGCCATGCTTATTTCATACTCTGTGGTTTGTGATGTGTCTAGAAGTAATGTCTGAAATACACATAGTGTTTCTGCATTGTCCACGAAGTAGACTTCACTAGTTGATACACGATTGCACGTATGAATTCCACTGTTACTGGATAAGTATGTAAGCTCTGCCTTAAGTCATCTTCATGTGATTACAATAAGAGTCTTACTGACAAGGTCTGCATACAGAATACTGATATGACCAGTAGTTTTTTTTTTTTTTTTCTTTAAGAGGCTCTGCATCTTAAAAGGCAAAAATAAAATAAGTATCTTCAAATAGACAAGGCAAAATTAAATGAATATCTTTTCAAATGTGTGCTACCTAATAGTAGTATAATGTTAAATTGCTGGTCCAGTTCAAAAGTGCTCTCATTTTGAGGTCTAGTGTCAGAAAATACACACCAATACCACTGCAAGGGAAAGTAATTGCTGTCTATAGTTGGAAATAAGATTTGTAGGTTGGTAACAGTATCATAGTACATGATTTTAGTTGTTTACCAGTGGATTATAGACAAAGAATTTTAACAGAAAAGGTTATGATTTAGATGGAAAAGGTGATGTGGCACTTCAAAAGCACCAAAACGTTTTAGATAGCACAGAAGAGGTGAGGAACAATAAGGTTGGTGGAATAAATTTACATTAAATTCAAAATCTGTGGTTTATAGCTTTAATGCTGTCATCGTTATAAGATGTAGTTACATTCATAGTGGATTGTTACAAATCAATAAGCTGTTTTGATTAACTTCTCAGTACACCTGTTTTGAACATAACAGCATTTACAATTCTGTGCATACAGTCATATACAATTGCAGTTTTAGGAATCCTTATGTTGTAGTTTACTCTGTAAACATTCAAAAATATGTTAGATTTATTTCAATTTACAAAATACGGAATATCATTTGGAATAATCATTTGGTTGTGCTTTGCTGCAAGTTTAACCAAAAAAACCTTTTGTGAAACGTAAGAAACAAATGTTTTGTGAGAGCTTAGCAGTTAAAGCTCCAGAGGAAGCAACTCCTGTCTTCACCACTTATATTTTACAATGTGATAGGGAATTTAGCATTACTTTTTTTTTTTTCTTTTTTTTTTCTGTCACCTATAGTAGCAATTTTAATTAAGTTGATGGACGTGTGGTTTTAACTTCTGATTTAGGTCAATACTAAAAATTTTCATATCCGTTACCCCTTTGTGAAGTTCATTTTCTAAGCAGTTCCAACACTCATCATTGAGATAGGCAATACATTCTCTATGTGGACTGTGTAATAAGGTGAATGTGTTCTTTAAGTACATGTTCTTTAAGTAATGTGTGTTGACTCTGCAGTTATAGGCAGGAGAAGTAGAGAGATCTCATTCCAAAAATTAAGCAAATGTAGAACATTGAAATCTGCTTTATAGTTAAGCTATGTGTGTTTAAGGAACTATGTGTGTTTAAGGAACTCTTAAAAATAAATAAAATAAAAGCTTTACATGTGATAGCCACAATGGATAAGACACTAAAATTCCCAGTAAATTATAACAGTAGAGAGAGAGAGAAAAAAAAAAATCCCCCTGCTTTGTCCTTTTTCTATTCAGCAGAAATAGAAAAGTCACTTTCTTTGTCGACTTGACTGAGGTGTTCACGTCATTTAATCCAAAGCATGCTGCATTTTCTTACACTGATGTGTATCTCAGTCATGACACTGTAGTCCTTAATACAAGACTTAAATGCCATCTTAAATGCCATCTATAATAATCAGAAAATCGAGGTAAGTAAGAAGTGTTTTTTTTAAAAGAATTTTCTTATTGTTTCTGCCTTTTGTGGCCTTTGCAAAATGTTTGAAGATCCTGTGTATCTACTTATGGCATCATGGATTTGTTATATAATCTCAGTAATGTTTGGAGGTTTTTTTCAAGTTGTATTTCCTCCAGTTTCTGTGGTTATTTCCTTGAAGCTATCTCTGTACCAACTCCCAAAAATGTTTTAAAAGCAAGATGATCCTGTACGATACAGTGGTATCTTTCTTAAATCTACCCAACAAGTACTTGAACCCACATAAACTGCATTTTATTTGATTATATTACAGGGACTGTAGCTTTCTCTGATAGCCACCTGATATTTCAAGAATTAAAATTTCTCACACGCTTTAGAGACATGTAAAACTATTCTAAGCTACGCAGCATGTGAAAAAACTTTGTAATTTGATACTAAATGACATTTTCTGTATAATTTAGATGTGTAAGATCTTCATAAATGGAAGGATCTAATTTTGCATAAATATGAACTCAGCAAAAAGCTAAATTACATGACAAGTAAAGAGATGTAAGTCGTGTTTAGGTTGGAAATTTTTTTATAGTTGACTAGTTTCATCTTTATTTGAACTGTTACTCCCACATAATTTATGACATGGAGGCTCACTGTGTATGTTCAAACTTAATTTGCAGTAGAATGAAGCTTCAATATGGTAGCACAAAAAGGGTGTGTGAATGGATAATCAGATAACAGCCTGTCATCTTTTACAGACTTAGCCTGCTACAAGTCCGTTTGCCTCCCTCTTCTTGACTTCCTGAACTCAGCTCTTTGATCTCTGGAGACCTACTTAAATTAGCTGCCTGTTTTGTTTTTGAGGAATGTAACTGGTTTCACATTGCTACCTACAAGTGACACATTCTCCAGTTATGAAAGGTCCTAGCAAACCTCATAAAGGGCATGTCCATGTCAAAACTAAACTAGGTAATTCTCCCTATAAATGTCACTTTTTACAGGTGGGAGCACAAAAGTGCTTGAGACAAATTTGGCTATCACATAAACAAGAGGGAATCAAGTCTTTATTCACAGTAGAGAAGCCAAAGATGTTTTGAACAGTGTGAAGTTGTACATCAGCAAAATGGAAGGTAACCGCAGGGACTTCATATTCTTGAATCTTTCAGGATTGTCTGATGAATATATGATCAAATTCAGTTATTGGCATGTGATAGCTTATTTCTGTATTTAATTTTTCCTTTTATACTTTTCTCCCACTACTTCTTTTTGAGGAAAATGATATCTGTGGATCACATGGATGTGTGTTATGTAGCATTATGCAGAAGCTTAGCTATATCAAGAGAGGCAACAATATTTGCAGGGGTATATTCATCATTCTTTTTCCACTCCAAAGTTTTTGAGGATCTTTTGAGGAATCAAGTGCAAATGAAGTTTGTTTTGTTTGCTGCTCAGTGACTTCCTCAACTCTTATTTTAAATCATGTTTCTTTGAGAGAAACTTCTTCCACTTTTGCCATGAGAGTTCTACAGTAAGTTTTATTGCAACACTTGAGTTTTTTCCACTGATATATAGGCTTGTTTCTCAGAAGTAATGCTTTTGCAAAAGTATTTGTAAAGTACACATGTATGTAACCTCTAACCTAAGTAGCGGCATATTTTACGCTACATAAGCTGTTATTATCAATTTACACTGGATAGCAGTCCAAATAATTTCTCTGTTAGATCCCAGCAGAGTTCTAGTTTGTATACTTACTGTGACTTAAAAAAATAAATAAATAAATAAATAAATAAATATACACAAAATGTGACTCAACAGCTCTGTCTGCTCAGTGATTCTAAAACAGTAATATCCTTCTTTCCTTCTTGCAGAGAGAAGACAAATCTTTTTTTTGTTTGTTTGTTTGTTTTGTTTTTCCAAAAAGTCATAATATGTCCTGTTCTTATATGTATGGTGTTAGGTAAAGTTGTTGAATGTGCCATCCATCACTGCTATGGTACAGCACTGTTTTAAGCCCGGCTGAAATTAATGAACAATTTGCAGACTTTGTTTCATAAGCTGTTATCTCTTGCTGGTAAACAAGTGATATGCTCATAGGCATTCAAATTAATGAAGATAGATTTCAATTTTAGGAGAATCTCATTAAGCTTTTCCCTTCCCTTCCCTTCCCGTCCCTTCCCTTCCCGTCCCTTCCCTTCCCGTCCCTTCCCGTCCCTTCCCGTCCCTTCCCTTCCCTTCCCTTCCCTTCCCTTCCCTTC
>CM021731.1:100970101-100986407 GCA_011075105.1 Heteronetta atricapilla
TTCCCTTCCCTTCCCTTCCCTTCCCTTCCCTTCCCTTCCCTTTTCACTGTAACGTGCTACCTAAAATATGCTTCTGTGGGACAGTGATTCATCAAATTGATCCTTCAAAAATATTTAACTATTCATCCTAAATTAAAAAGCAAATAGTAATAAACTCATAGCTAACTGTTCAAAGAATGTTTCTGAAATTGTCTCATGCTCCTTTCAATTGAAAGGTATTTAAATAGAAAGTTCTCTTTACTTCCTTTGTTTTTTGCTTCAGACAAAGGGAGAAGTATCTCAAAAAAAATGGTGAAGCTATGCTGTTGCTTACCACAAGACATGGCATTAACAAAAGTTGCTTTAGGTATAGAAGGTTTCATAGCAGTAGTATTGCTAATGTTTATTAAAAGATTTATCAGTGGTAGATTTACCTTACTCTTACTATAGAGCTGTAACAAGAACTGAAGGCCTGGATTACTATAAACTGCCACTGAGTCATATTTTAACAAAAGATGTAATGTAATTTAGAAGAAATATCTGCACAGCTAAATCAAAATTGCATGTCGGTGTGCTACTCTTTGTAATGTAGTTACCTCAACTCGAGGAAAGCAAGAACAGTTTTTTTGCCTACTCATAAAAGTTTGGGTATATCAATTTCCTCTGCCATTACAGTCAGTTGAAGAACATTGAGAGATTGAATATTGTAGTTTAAATCCCCCACCTGGTTTTTAAAGCCATGTGAAGTCTTATTTTTACTTTTTGATTATTCTCTTTCTTTCACTGACCCACTGGTAATTGAAGGCATTTGTTAGTGCTACTAGGAAATCCCACTAAATGTTATTTCTAGGAAAACTATTTTCCTAATGAGACGTGAGAGTGAAGGAGAAGACATGGAAGAAAATAAACTTATTTGAAACATCCTGTCAAAATTCTAGATCCTAGTGTGTATTTGTATGCTATTTCTGTGTTTGTTTCTCTGTCTGTTAAGCATAGCAGTATTACATCCATGAATGTTTGAGAAGTGAACCTTACACTTTTTTTTTTTTTTTCTAAAACGTTGTTGTCACATACTGAGTTAGACCTAATGAGGATAGCAGATGCTTTACAAAACTCCCATATTTTAAAGACTTTCCTGATTTTGTTTTCTCACACCTGTAAGAAGTAGGTTGAAAGATAAGGAAATCTTGTCCTGTTCAACCTACCTAAGGAATTAGAGAGGTTTTACATTTATGTTTTGTATACATATTTCTACTCTGCACATCTACTTGAGATTTCTGAAATGAAACAAAAAAGGACATGGAAATGTGTCTACACAGAATTCCAACAGAACAGCAAAGGGAAATTCTTAAATATTATGGAGGCTGATCTTAGATTTAATTGTATTATAATTATTATTATAATTCTAGTTCAGTTAGAAAAATTTATTTTCCATGAGCCTTCCACAGCTGTCCTAACATCGCTATCTGTCCTATTACATGGTTTAAAGGTAAAATAGTGACATATTTAAATATATATATATATATATATATATATATATTCAATTGTGATTCAAATTGGAAACAGAAAAAAATATTTCAGGAGATTATGAATTAAAATTAATTAAGTTGGCCTCCTTTACTGGGTGCAATTAGAACATAATTTTATATTGTCTTCAAGTTGGACCATCCCAACATGAAGCCAATATGTTGGGTCTCTGTATTCATGCCCTTTGTGAACAGAAGTAATCTTAATGCAAGCAATCCACATAAGGCCCACATCAAGTTTCAGAGAAGGAGGCTAAATCAATCTAAAATGTTTTTTTTTTGAGGAAACCAAGATATGAAATCCATTGCTTCCCATTGAATTAGACCATTTCCTCTTCTTTCATAATGAGAGTTCAGGGAAGAGTTATAGTTAAGACCAGGGAATTTGGCATGATTCTTTCACGTACAGCTTTGTCATCTTTGTAACATAATCTTCAGCATATAACCGTTAGAGTTCCAATAATGCATTGGTGCACTTTTAAAGTGATTCAGAGGGAGCAAGAATGGCATACAGTCAGTGCAGGTGTCTTACAGTTAAAACCACTTCAAGTTCCTTTGAATTCCCATAAACAGAGATAACCATCCTGCAAAGAGGATGATTTCATCAGCATTATCATTAATCAACATTGATAAAATGGAGTATTCCCTGTTGTTCTGAAATTCCTTTGGCAGAAAAAGAAAAGGACAGAATCTAAAGATCAGTGATGACTTACCTGTGCTTCATTTTCCTGTGTTATGCAGAATATGAGCTGTTTAATCAGCTGGAAATTTTTCTCATTTCCCGTTAATTTTAGGCAAGCTAGGGTCTCCCTGATTTAATGCTAGTATTATTCGCTGAAAGTAATGCCATAGTGTCAAAATTCAAACCACTTAATTTTTATAAATGTTTTGTGTTTTAAATGATCCCAAATGTGCTGACACTGCTTTTTAAAAGAATCAAGCAAACAATGGGTTACTCTCTTTTCAATTGCAAGACAATGAACAAAGTATTTTGGAACCATATCAGAATTTCCACAAGTTGAGACACCCATGGCCTGAGAGAAAAATATCCCCTTTTTTAACCAAACCATCTTTTTTTTTTTTTTTTTTTTTTTTTTAATTTCTGTTTATTTGCATGATCTACTATACAAATGGCTGTATTGGATAATGTTGGTGTATTTTCTATATTTTCTATGCTTCCAACAGCTGCTTCATTTACTATATTTTCATGTATCTTACCAGAAAATTAAGAATTTTGTTCTTAAAAGCTATGCTAAAATGATCTTAATAACTTGATATATTTGAATGCTGTTTTACAATTTGTACTTCACAAAAGCAAGGAAAAATACCCCCAGCTTTTGTTGGCTACATTTTAGCATTTCTTACAGTATTTACTCCTAGTTTTAGAATGTTATTTTCTTGCTCAGTCCTGGGGAGGTTGGGGTCCCTAACTTGTCATAGGACTTCTGGTATTAAAGCTGTGGTCCATACCATCAGTTCACTAACAACAGATTAACACAGCTGTAGCTCATGACCGTTTTGTTTGCTTTGCATTATCTGTGCAGTGGGCCAATAGGCACATGCAGTGGTGCGGGCTACAGCTTCCATTTAGTGCTCGATAAAAGTAGAAGAAATCATACGTAGTTATCAATACTTTGACTATATACAGCAATTCAAACCACAGTTCTAGAAATGTTAATATATTTAAAATTGTTTCCATTCCAATGATAATAGAAATAGTTTGTGTGTACAAGCTGTGCATAAATTAATACTCCTATGGCTTTATAGGTTGCTTCCATGCCAGTTGTTTGAGATTGAATCTGTTACATGGCATCCAAAACAAAACTTGTAGAGTGAAGATAGCTCAGATCTAGTTAGTTGCCTGAGACTCCCATGGCAATACATCTGTTCATGCCACGACAAAAGCAGACCTTTGTTTTTCCTTCCAGTGTGTGGACTCTGGGGGTTCCTCCTGACTTGCAGCAACATTGACTGTGCTGCAGGGCAAAGAACAGTGTAACTCTGGGAGGAGAGCCTACTATCAGGTTGTAGGCTTCTAAACCTATGGGTTGGTTTGAGGGCAGGCTGGTACAGAGGGCCCTGCTAGGAAGAGCTGATTTCCTGCACTCGCGTGCTACATGGAGTACTTTGCAAGATGTATTGAAAGCTATGTATGTCAATCGTGCTGTTTATGATTTTACTTGGCAAAGTCTCATGTAAGTTGTGGATGATTTTGTTTTTAGTGTGTAATTAGTTTTAAGATATGATGAAATTTCTGTTTCTTTTTTTTTTTTTTTTGAGTTTTTCATTTATAGTTTTGCTCAGGACTGGGTTTCTTCAGGCTATAGTCCACCCGTAGATCATGGGGAAGAGAACAAAAAGAATGGTTACATTTTTTTTATATATTACTTGGTGAATTTTTGATGATTCAGTCCTGTCAATACTCATGAAATAAAAGAATGAAATAAGGGATGTTCCTTACCAGAGTAATTGGATGTTCATGCTGTACTGGGGGGAGCAAGTTCAATTTATGTATTGAGAAATAAAACAAGATACAGATTAAAAAACAAACAAACAAAAAAAACAGATTAAAAAACCAAAAAACTTGACTGAAGATGCAATGACTTAAATATGTATCCAAAGTGACACAGTCGGTATGGTAGAACTACATTCTGAAGTTATGTATAAGTCTTTAATTTAAGGAAAATTGTACATGTGTTACCTAAAAGACAACTTTTATCTGGGAACATATAAGTAAACTTTAAAGATCTGAAGGTTGTTTAATGTGTATATGTAAGATCATTGTCTTATGATTTTGATTGTTCTGTGCAGATGTTTGGAAGCCCATACTGTTTATATCTTTCACACTAGATGTGAAATGCTAATCTTCAGTGTATTTTGGAAACAGACTAAGAGTATACTGTCCTCAGTAAACTTGAATTATAAGTAATGCCATTCTCAAGACAGTTCACAGATCAATGGCATTGTTATTGTGTATAATGATACAGATACAAGGAATGGAAGCTTTTTCTAGATGCTCATACGTATGTGTCTTAAAACTACTGTGAAAACAGAGCAGTAAGACACCTGTTCAGTGCATCCATCTATTCCTCGCAAGGTTAGGGCAAAAAAGTAATGGGCTGAGTGAGCCCTTTGTCTGACCGAGGAAGGCTATTCTTGGTGTTTTAGAAGCTACAGGGAAGAGAGGAGTTTAGGTTACCTTTATCTGACAAAGCTCTTGATAGGTTATAATACTGTGACTGTGCCAATTATTTTTAAACAGATGAGTAATTTAGGATATTATGTTGACCATGATGGGATGGATGATCAAATAAATCATTTTGTAATGTTGCCAGAAATTGCAGTGTATTGCAGCAAATCCATAGATCAAAGAATGTAGTGGAAGTCTTTCCATGGGATGGGTAGAAGATTATCTGAAACCTCAAAGCAGAACTGGAGAAGTCGGTTCTTACAAGTGGAAGATATGCCTTGCAATAGACTCATCAGTCATTAGTGTGAGTGGAAAAAAATAAATGGTAGGGTTTAAAAGGCTCTAACTTCTCAAGCATGAACCTGAGATAGATGTGTAAGTCACTTTCCTGAATCCAATCAACATAGTTGACTAGAGCTGTTCTTAGATGTGAAGCATGTGGAAAACAATTCAGATTAACATCGACTCGAAGCATCAATAAAGGGAGCCATCTGAGTTATCTAAAGAAGGAAGCAGAGATCTTAGTCCCATGGCCTGTTTTCAGTCTCTGCTGAAGACTCCTCCTTTCCCAAAGCGCTTGGTGAGGTGCCCCTTGGCAGGTTTCAAACTCCTACGCTCCGTGGGCCGTGAAAGACAGCGCCTGAAGCAGAGTTTGGTGGAGCTCTGTGGTGGAGATTATCAAATGGGTTGGGATTGCTGTCTGTCTTCTCATGCCGTCTGTCTTCTCAGTTTTTGTCTGGTTGGTGGGCTTCTGCTATTCCAAGGGGATTTTGATATGCCCTTTGAAACTAATATCTACTTCCTTTTCTTTGCCAGTTTCTGCTTTAAATTATGACTTTTTTTTTTTCCCCAAAGTCACCTTGGTATAACTAAATGATGTGAAGATGTACATTAGTCTTTTTATTAGTGTTTACATTTCCTAAATGATACTACAGCCAAAGTATAAAGTCAGGCAAACACAATGCTGTTTAGTAATCCACATGCATTGCTTGTTTGGATTTTTTTTTTTTTTTTCTAATCCTTCATGTTTTCCTGAAGTACTGAAACACCTGCTCCTGAGCTAAATTTGGAGAGAAAAAAAGCTGTTGTGTCAATACCCTTTAGTGTCTGAATATAGAATCTTTGCCAAATACTTCATATGGATGAGATTTCATTGTTGTTATTATTTTGAATCATCATCCTCCAGGAAACAAAGGTATCATCTGTATGTAAAATTTTGAAGAAATTATTGTTATTATTATTTGACTGCCAGCACACTGAAACCGTTCTTAAAAATCAGGCTGCTGACAAAGATGGATTTGCATCTTTGTGTCTGTGAGCTGTTTTGATGAGAACTGTCTGAGTTGGATCCTGTATGTAAATTGATTTCAGCTGATTGCTTTGAATTTGAAAGAAATTTAATTTGAAGACTGCCCTCTTCTACTCCCTGTGGTAGTGGATGGCTCTCTACGTCATCTGTTAAGCAGTGCATAGTCAGCATATGGCTGTTCCTCTTCTATTTAAACTGTTTTCTCCCGAGAAGGAGAAATTCCCTTCAGACCAGACAGACATCTGCTGACTCTCTCTTACAAGCAAAGAAACTGAAAAGATATCTTTCCTGTGATTAAAAGAAATACGTCTGGAGGCGCTTACTTTTTGTTCAATTAATCAAAGATTAAACACATGTGGACTCTCTAAACTGAGCTTCTTTGTGCTTCTATGCTATAAAAATTGGTTGGAGGGGAGCAGTTCGCTAGATCTGTCTTGACTGAAATTTAATATTTTACCTACTTGGATGCTATGATTCAGTTCTAAATCCTCATAACAAAGTGGAAAAAACACTGTGTTAAATTCATTTTCTAACCCACGCTCTTAAAAAAAAACCAACCAACCAAAAAAAACCACGCCATGTCTTAAGGATATGTGTGATTGTACCGTTTTATACACAGTTACCATGTTGGTTTCTGTAACCATTTCCAGATGTAAGGACATTTTTGGTTACTTCTGTTCCTCAGCTCTTCCAAGTAAAGAGTTTAGTGGCAGAACGTGTTCTAAGTCTGGTATTCATCTCAGTACCTTATCCTTACTTAACAATTATACCACAGATAGAGTGTATAGAAACTTAAAAGCTTGCAGGTTTTCCTTTGTCATTAAAAATGACTCTTTTCCATTCTAAAGTATATAGAATATGTAGACTAAAAATGCCACAGTAGTAAGATGGCAATAATTAAGTGGATTCCTTGAATACCTTGCTGCCCTTAAATTTTTCATTGGATGCTAGTGAGTCTGCCTCATAGACATCTTTATCTGAAGATAATTTGTTTGGCTCCAGTTTTATTAGTGGAATTAGTTCTTCAGTGCAGTCTGTAGTGAGGTTCTAAAACAGGAAGGGCTCCACTGATAATATAACCGTTTCTAAGATATTTTATAAAAACGTGTCCTCTTCTGGACTGTTCTTTATAACAACTACGTTTTTGGTTGATTAGCTGAATTTGCTTCAAAATATCTACATATCACTTTCTGAGTAAACATAAATTGAAATACAATGGAAAGGACTGTCCGATGATAAATAGGCACCCAGCAGCTTTTTTGACAAGCTATATCATATGATGGCAAAGTCTCCTAACAAAGTAAGATATACTGTAAGTATATTAATAATAATTAAAGAAGCAGACAATTAAATAAAACTGTCATCATATAATTTTTACTAAAATAAAAATAATCAAAATCTCCATGGTATGTACCTTTATTCATTAATAATGGGCTGAAACAGTCCAGTGATGTTAATAAAAGGTGGAAGGATAGGCTCTGCAAGTTGTTTCAGCATTTTAAAAGTGAACTTTTTTTTTCAACATGAAAAACATTGCAACCATTTTGGGTTTAAACTAAAATCATAGTATAATTTTAGTAAATTTCCCTGTACAGAAAAAAAAGGGAATCAATGCACATACTTTGAATTGGGTATCTTTCTACTGCTTTGTGATTTTTTAATTTTTTTTTTTTTTTTAATATGACTTCTTAAAGCATTTTATAAGTGTTTAGATATGCTTGTACTTGTGTAGTAATGAGGTCATATTATTGCTATTCTATAGATAAAAAATCTGAGGCAGGAAGAAATCAAATACCAGTCTCAGAAGGTCACAAATATGTCTGTCAGTTGTGGGGACTTGCTGTTCCATTTCCTGCTCACAAGACCACTCGTCATCACTAGGCTTTAAAGACTATTTGAAATGTTTTGTAGCTATTTTTAGCACTAATTGCAAATAACTTTCAAAGTGCTTTGAAATGTTCCACAATTATCCCTTTTGGGTGGTACTGGGATATAAATTTAGTTCTCAAACTTGTAATTTTCAGTTTTCCATCTAGGGATTTATTTCTCTAGACCCTAGATTACTGGCTCCTTGTGGTTATGGGCCACTTTTTTTTTTTTTTTTTTTTTTTTTTTCATGCCAGCTGCACTAGAGAGTTTGATGCTTGTTTTCATAACTTTATTTTAGTGTGTTCCTGCTGGACTTGGGACTGCTCTTGCAGAAACAGATTGGTGTGGATTTTAATTTCATGTGTGCAAGAAGAATTTTTAAGTGTCAAATGTAGATCCTTTGCTTTAATACACAGTGGATGGGAAAAAAGGGGACTTAGTAGGCCAGGAACATCCAGCCCAGCTCACTGCTCCAGGATTATGACCTCTTGTTAGGAGAGACTGTAGGTCCCATACAGGAATGATGCTGTCTTTGTCTCACCTTGCATGGAGGGGTGGTTGGAGTATCGGTTCACTCTTGGTCTGCCCTAAGAACACCTAGTAAAGCTACTTATGAAAAGCCTGTTATTAGGTGGGTTGACTTTGGAGCCTGGTGTAGTTGTGGAAGTCACCGTGTTAGGAATCTATCCCTCTGGTTAAGCACAGTCAGGGGCAAATCCTGTGAATGACCCAGCCTGCACTCAGCTTGGCTTGGCTTAGTTTTGTGCTGCCTGCTCTGTGGATAAGCAACTGGACAAGGTGGGAAAGTGCTGAAACCATTCCACTTCCTTTTTCAGCCAGTCATCCATCACACCGCTCTGTTACCCTTCCCCACCCTTTACTTCTCCTCACTCCATTTCCTTTCTTTCCTGTTCTCCTGAGGGCTAAGCAAATTGTTTAGCACAGTACAGGATATGCAGTCTTGCTTCAGGCCATTGTGGGAGTCAAGTACACTGTCTTGCGGGGTGGATTCAGCCTTCGGGCTGTCAATTATTTTTCCCTCTTCTAGAGGGAGACTCACAACTCATGCATATTTCTTCTGTATGTCATGGAATAGATGCAGAGCTTCAAAGTTAAGAGGATAGAAAATGGGAGCAGTAATTAGCAGCCACAGTCCCTGGGTTTGCTTTTTCAGTATGCTGTCATCATTTAAATATTTTGTTGCTGGAGAGAAGAAAGCAAGTTTAATCTCTTCCTGACTTCAATTAAGGCAAAGAAGAAACTTGATTTAAACCAATGTTTATGGGAGATTAGATGAGCATGAGGGGATGTTGTCCATTGGAAAGCAATATAAACTAATGGTGGAAAAACAGATTTACTTTTCTTTGAATTATCTGACTATGGCTTATAGAAGGACTGAGAATTTTCCTCTTTGCATGCACATACAAAGAAGCAAAAATAATAAATACACTTAGAGTTACTAAAGTAGAGGTACATAGATTGGATTTACCCAGTAATCATTAGTCACAACTTGCAAGATTTGCAGATATGACTGAAGTTGGCAGATAAATAGTAGTAAGGTAGAGTCCACCTTCCATATTTGAAATGAATGGCTTGGTAAGTATATTTTATTGTATTCAAATGCCACGTTACATGGCACCAAAAGATACATTGTTTTCATAACTTATCGTAAGTTTATGGGACAATATTCTGGAACAGAATGATGTTGAGAAAGATCTGTATTCATGCTAGACAGTCAAGATTTTTCCAAGTTATACTGGAAAATATAAGCAGGGAGGTGAAGTAAAGGTGAATTAGTGTGACTGTTACTACAATACTGCATCTACACCCACAAAGGTCATTGAAAATTTGGAGTGGTTTCAGAGAAACTGCACAGATAATTCCAAATTTGAAAAGCTTGATACACGTGAGACATCTGTTTAATGTAGTATAGTTTTATCAAAGCAAATGTAAAGATGCAACTTGATTAGAGGTTAAAGATACTTGTACTATGAAGGTGTTATATGAAAGTAGATAGAGAGGTTCTGTCTCAGAAGTTACATATGTGCATTATTACCCTGACTACAGTTAAAGCACTGAAGAAAATCTGAGCAGTTTTGTGCCTTTGAAGTAAATGAGTAGGTAAAACATACTACAAATTCTGATGCACGTGAACTTTCATATTGCTCTGGGAGCCTCAAGCAACACTGAAGTTTATTTCATTACTTGTACTTATTCTTCAGTTAAGAACACAGTAAAGAATGTTACAGGAAGAGAAAGTAAGTATGCAGCTTGCTGTTCAGACTGTTTCTGCTTCTAAGTAACATTTGTGTTCTGAGGAGATGCATGTTTATTCAAATAGTACATAAATTAGTGAATCCAAGAGAAGGAGAAAGGACAGATGAGAACTGCAGTTGAAACTTCAGAAGCACAATTTGTCAGAAAATCATAGTAGTTCTTAAATTGCTTTTTTTCCTCTAGGAAAAGTAGACTCCTTGGGTCATGTTTTAATGAAATCAGCGAGCTGATGATAAGGAAGATGTGACAGGGCCCTACGCAGTGTCTTCATTCTCACCGTTAAAGAGGGTAATAGAAAGTTTGAGTTGATGTGGTGTACATTGGAAAACATTAACTGTTCACCAGACTTTAATTACTGTCTCTGCTTGTAATTCATTTTGATGGCATCTTGTAAATCTGTAGACCACCAAAAGAGAAGGAAATGGAAAGAAGTAGTGCTGGTTACACAGTACAGCCTTGCTTAGAAGATTTCATGCACGCACAGCACAGGAAAAATAAATCTCTCATTCCACAGCCACCTCTGCCTATGGGCACTCAATTAGGTCCAATCTGCTAGCTGGACCTTTGTAGGAAAATGAAGCTCTCTCTGCCCAGAGAGTCCCTCACGGCTCCATGCCTCCTCCCTCACCTTGCCTCCCCCTCATGCCCTGTCCCTGCATGTTGTTTTCTCAGACTCCTTCAAAGTGTAGCTGTCTTCTGGCCTGATGATCTTATTTCTTCCATCTGCAGTCTTCTATTCTGCATCCTAGGCCTTTAATAGTCTTCAGAGTGTATAAATTGGACTTGGGCAGCAGTGTTGGAGTTCGCGTGGCCTCCTGAGAGGCGGTGACACAGCAAACCAAGAAAGCTTTGTTAGCAGATCTAAGCTAGGCCAAATTTTGTCCATCTACTACCTCTAAAGATTTTCTTTGTAAACTGTGTTGAAGACCTCTGTAATTCAGTAACTCAGTAGGATTTTTTCTACTGTTATATGTTGTTGATCGTGAGTTGTATTGTGGATAAGATTTAAGAAACGTAAACTCAGAGTGATGATCTCTTCATTACTGACCTTGATCATGTGATTTTTTTTTTGTCTACTTCAAATGATTTGGAGAAAAAAAAATAATTTCTCTTGAAATTTATTATTTCGGTTAAGATGACTAGACTGGGTGACGAGATGCTGGAGAGCACCCCTGCAGAGAAGGATCTGGGGGTTGTGGTTGACAGCAAATAGATTATGAGCCAGCAGTGTGCCCTGGCAGCCAGGAGGGCCTACCGTATCCTGGGGTGCATCAAACACGGCATTGCTAGTCAGCTGAGGGAAGTGTTTGTCCCGCTCTACTCTGAGCTGGTGCGGCCTCACCTTGAGTACTTTGTGCAGTTCTGAGCACCACAGTACAAAAAGGACATTAAACTGTTGGAGAGTGTCCAGAGGAAGGCAACAAAGATGGTGAAGGGCCTAGAGCGGAAGACATATGAGGAACAGCTGAGGTCACTGGCGTTTTCAGCCTGGAGAAGAGGAGGCTGAGGTTGGACCTCATTGCAGTCTACAACTTCCTCGCGAGGGGGAGTGGAGAGGCAGGTGTCCTATTCTCTGTAATCACCTGTGATAGGACCTGTGGGAACGGTGTTAAGCTGAGGCAGGGGAAGTTTAGGCTGGAAATCAGGAAGAGGTTCTTCACCAAGAGGGTGGTTTCACACTGGAACAGGCTCCCCAGTGAAGTAGTCACTGCACCAAGGCTGTCTGAATTTAAGAAGTGATTGGACTGTGTGCTTAGTCACATGGTCTAAATTTTTGGGTAGACCTGTGCAGTGCCAGGAGTTGGACTTGATAATCCTTATGGGTCCCTTCCAACTCGGGATATTCTGTGATTCTATGATTTGTTGCAACATATGGCTCACTGTGTCTAATGCCTGATTATTTTTATCTGACTGTTCCTACTACAGATGTATTGGAAACTCTTCTGGTTGAGTAAAAACCATATCTGAAATATGTATGTATAACAGGAATAAATAATCGCAGGCTCTCCAGGCAGTTTATTATATAAGTGTAGTAGTGTGTCAAACTTTGGAACAAAATACATTTTTCTTTTTTTAATTGCAAGTGGAAACCAATTAAGTGAATGGCACATTAAGGCATGGTAATGTTCAAATAGATACGCTTTTGTAAGTAATGCACATTTTTACTTTAGGTAACATACCCTAGTTTACTTCTACTGATCCTGTAAATAAAATGTATACTAGCATATTGATTAAAACTAAATTGTTTATTGAAGCCTACTTATGTGTATAACATGAATTTCATATATATCCCTTGAAATAAAAATTCCAGACAAAAGTATTCAGACATCTTGATCAAAGCTGTTTTAATACACAAAAAAACTCTACCTTAAAAATGCAAAATGTATTTTCAATTATTTCATGCAATAAAGATCCTTTATGAGCATGTGCATTTTATTTTTATCCTAAGTTACTATATCATCCATAAAGAAAGTAACATTGCTGCTATAAAAAGTTATGGCAGGCTTTGCAACTGAATTTTTTAAGGCGCTGATTGGAAAATGTTAGGTTTTACATTCTTGAGGACGTCCAAGATGTGCTTGGAAAGGAGAATGGTTTTACAAGAAGAATCAAGGAGGATTAGTGCTACACTGGGGCTAATTACATGTTAAGAAGTACTCTTTAGGTTTACTTGAAATAATTTTATTCAAAATACCTTGAAAAATGCTGTCTGAAAGCCCTCACCCTTTTTATGGAGGGAAATAAAGTTAATGCTGGCAGATGTGGTTTTTATGGTGGGGGGACTTAAGCTTTACCATGATGGTAAGATAATTGTTTCTTCATGATAGAAACAAACTATCAAAGGTTGAATGACTTTTTTTTTTTTTTTTTTGGTAAAAGAAATAACTTTTTTTCTAAACCTTGTTAAGCATGTGATTTCACTGATAAATAAAATAGCCAAAATACATTAATGTTTTCTAAGCGTGCTTTGTTAATTTGTTTAGAAAAATGTTAGTCAATATAACTTCAAAATAGTTTGTAGTGAAGGGTTCCTATTAGAGCATTATTATTTCCCTTGCAGCTTTGTTCAATGGTAAGAATTACTGGTGAAGTGAAATAAGACTTGTTGATAAATAAAATAATCTCTCATGCAGCTTATAAATAGAACTAGTGATATAGAACTAGTAAGGGTGTCATGGAAATTGTGAGGGGCTTCTTATTCCAGTGAAGGTTAAATTGACTTTGTTTACAGGGATTTTTTAAAAATTATTATTTGAATTTTCTTCATAATTTCTTTGATGTCGTGGAACTGGGACATCTCTTTCAGGCTTCTGTTCTCTTACAGTATTTGTGGATTAATATCAATCTGTGATACATTTCATAATCTCTCTAGCTATTTATTTACCGATGACAGTGTGGCCAGCAGGTCCAGGGAAGTGATTGTCCCCCTGTACTCAGCTCTGGTGAGGCCGCATCTCGAGTACTGTGTTCAGTTTGGGGCCCCTCACTACAAGAAGGACATGGAGGTGCTTGAGCAAGTCCAGAGAAGGGCTACGAAGCTGGTGAAGGGTCTGGAGAACAAGTCTTACGAGGAGCGGCTGAGGTAGCTGGGCCTATTTAGCCTGGAGAAGAGGAGGCTCAGGGGCGACCTTATCGCACTCTACAGGTACCTTAAAGGAGGCTGTAGCAAGGTGGGGGTTGGTCTATTCTCCCACGTGCCTGGTGACAGGACGAGGGGGAATGGGCTTAAGTTGCGCCAAGGGAGGTTTAGGTTGGATATTAGGAAAAACTTCTTTGTGGAAAGGGTTGCTAGTCACTGGAATAGGCTGCCCCGGGGAAGTGGTCAAGTCACCATCCCTGGAGGTCTTTAAAATTAGACGTCTAGATGTAGAACTTAGGGATATGGTTTAGTGTGGATGACTTGTTAGCATTAGGTCAGAAGTTGGACTCAGTGATCTTAGAGGTCTCTTCCAACCTAGACTGTTCTGTGATTCTCTGACAGTGTCTGTCCTGGGGAAAGCTTTTCAGCAGTGAAGCAGAGGTCAGTTTCCTTCAGCTCTACGTGAAATTTGTAATACTTAGGAAGATTATGAAAGGAGTGTAATCTGAATAGTTTTCTTTGTTATTTAACCATTTCAGTTTATGAAAATGTTAAGGAGGCAAGGAATTTTGTTCTTTCATGTATCTGAATTGTAGTTCAAGACTAAGTACAAAAGGACCATAGTTGTGGACAAAATTGACTTGTGTGCAGTCTTTTGGTGACACAGACGTGTTCTTCTGCTAGTGAGCAGAGAGAGGTTCTTTTTAATAGGGAAATCCAATAGCTTTTCAGTTGTTTGCTTATTTCCCTGGTAGGCAGGACCATAAATACAGTGATTTTTTTTTTTTTTTTAAGGATGAAAAACGCTAATGTGAAAGATTTTTATTTATTTTAATGGTGGGGAGGATACTTACCTTTTATCCATGGCTCTCAGTAGAGAGCTTTTACTTTAGCCTTGGACATGCTTCCAGTAAAAGAGCTGTTAAATACTTGCTATTTTTCATTTGTCCTTGGAAGGCCTCGGTCATGAAACTTGTCTATCTTTAAAGTCATTTTCATTTGCTATTTTTCTTTGATTATAGTTGCTTTTATCCTAAACTGGGGTTTATCTCCACATAAAGTGACCTATATTGAAGTTGATCTGTATAAATAGACTGGTACAAAGGCTACAGATTAGGTTTTAGATTAATCCGGAATATTTGTGAAAGAAGTCAAGACAAATGAACTAAGGATGAATGCTGTGTTTATACCAAAGGTTAACCAAAGTGGTCCATGTTTGGTCATAGAATACACTGACAAGATCACAGTAATTACTAAACTTGAGTTGTATCAGGCCTGTGGGTTGTTGGTTGCTCTGGGTAGGCCACAGCCATAACTATTATGTGGCATGTTGACAGACAGTTTCATTAAGGGACAGATATACCTACTGGAAGTGCACTGCTAGGTTATTATGTACTATATTATATCTTCAGGCTTTATAACAGACAGTATTGCAAGGGTCTTAAAGAACAGATGTTTAAAGGAACTGTGTCAGCGTGCGAAGGCCAGGAAACCACCCTGTACTCCAGACTTGGACTAGCTTGCTTTGTAGAACTGAACTACGGCTTTTCTAGCAGGGTCTCAGTAGAATACTTACCTAAAGAGACATTATGGCTATATAGGAAAATTTTGGATAGGACCTCCATACAAAGGCAATGCTGTATCAAATACTTTGAGGAAAAAGTGCCAATTAGGTGTTTGTTTACAAGCATTTGAGACAAGTTGGTCATACTAATACAGCACCTTCATAATAATGTTGCTAAATTTATATTTTAAGCAAAATTTCAGTAAAACGTTTTCAGTGAATGTTTGGGTTTCATTCCAGATAAATCTTTTCAAAATTTAGTAGAAGAAAGAAGCAAGTTTCAGAATTACAGAATAATAAGTCTATGTGAATCATATGTATATGATGTTTTGTAAGTTTTCTACACTGAAATCGATAACAACTGAGGTAGGTAGGAAAACAGTTTTGTTTCCAGAGTGAAGTGATTCAAGTTTTGGATAAACTCCACTTGAAATCTTAGTAACTGGAAAATTTTTAAAAAAAGACTGCTCTTCTTGTTGCAGGTACAATTAAGGTTTGCCTTTTTAGTGCTTCCCTCTAGTGCATTACTGCTTAATATTACTTGGTTAGATCAAAACTGGTAGTTCCAGTAACTATCAGGTAGTTACTGCAGAAAATAGTCTGAAGTTGGAAATTGACTTAATTTGGAGAGATTGTAAATAAATAAGTAAAAAATAATGAAAACAATTTGTGTTTTATCTGCAAAAGTCTGGTCAACTTGCAAAACCACAGCAGTCAGTTAAAAACAAAGTAGTTTTTTGTTGTTGTTTGTTTGTTTGTTTGCCTGTGGATAACTTTCTTCATGCTTCTTTCTGACTTTTTAAAAGAGAATTTAAAATGTTATTTGATTACATAAGTTACTTAGATAAATTAATAAATATATATTTATATCCCTGTTTGCAAATATTGAAATAGTTCTTGAAATTAAAGCTCTGGAAATTTTGGTCAGAATTATAGCACAGTGTGACACAGTAGAACGTTGATGTAGCAAACTTCTAGAAATGGAGCTTTTATTGAGATTACAAACATTGAG
>CM021731.1:100986807-101003201 GCA_011075105.1 Heteronetta atricapilla
ATATATATATAATATATATATATTATATATTATATATATATTATTATATATATATATAATATTACTTTCTTGTAATCTCAATGTTTATAGTGTGTAAGGTGAAGGAAAAAGTGTCTGGTTTAACAAAGACAATTGTTGTTTTGTTTGCCTGTATTTCCTCAACATAAAAAGAAAAGCATATTGAAATGTATATTATTTCTTGTAAAAGAAATTATTCTAAAAAGAGATGTTAAAGTCCTGAAATTGAAAGATCCAGTAGAGTTTCACATTAATTTATTGAATATGCTGAGATTAGTGCTTGAGCACTAATGAGCAGGAATTTCAAGTTAAGAAGTTTGAAAAATGTTGCTGACTTTTTGAAGTAATATTTATCTTTTCTCTTCATTTGCAACCATTATTTTCCCAGTTCATTTTAGGCAGTGATAAACTTTAAGAAAATAAGGGAGGGAAAAAAAATTGGAAACAGACCTAACTTTTGCAGGATTTTTGAGATGCTGGAAATTCTCAGAAAGAAAATAGGTTCTCTCGTGAGAGGTGGTCTTCCTTGATTATTATTTTTCAGAATTTGAGAGTTCAGATACTTGTTGGAAGTATATCAGCATATCAGCCAGCAACATGTTAGGACCTTTAAAAAAAAATAAAATAAAATTAAGATGAATCATAAATTGTATTTTAAGAGGAGCTTGTATTTTAAATTTGTTGGTACTTAAAATAAGCAAATTGTCTCACTGAGGCTTTTACAGAGGCTTGCTCTACAACTTGCTAGAGGACATGATTTGTTACAGTCTCTGTAAAGTGGCCTTGTGTGTTTATTGCCTTTGTGAATATTGTTGGATATTCTGTCCTCTAGTCTGCATGAGTCTTGTGCTGCAAGTTTTATTAAATAGGAGTAGAAATTGAGTTAGAAGATAAAACAAGAAATGCTTTTATTACTAGGAGTATTTAAAGATGTAAATGTAGCAGACTTTTTTTTCTAAAATAGAATCGGAATCATTGTGGTTGGAAGGGACCTCTGGAGAACATCTAGTCCACCCCCCCTCCTTTCAAAGCCTGTCAAGCTTTTAATCATGTACAAAGAGTTCAAAGTAATGTCAATGCCAAGCTAACTGTGTCTGAGTTTAGAGGGGAAAGTAATAGATTTCAGGTTGTCATAAACCTGCTGCAATAAAGCATTTCTTTTAGGTATTGGTCATAGCTTACTTCAATACTTTCTTTCCTTGAAGAGAATGCAAAATATGTGCCGAGGAAAGTCAATATTGATCTAAAGTAGGTCATTTTTATTTTTTTAAAAGTTGTATTCTCTCAGACTTTTGTTAGTGGATTTTTTTGTGTGTGTGCATAGTTAGGTAAAAGAAAATATGAAACTTCAGTAAATGCAATGTGAGCCAACTTTACTTTTTCTATTGATTTAGAATGAGTATAAAGACTTTTTATTTAATTAAGGTCTTATGATTTTTTCTTTTTAAATGAAAGTATAAACTACTTCTGAGTATATTATGCCTGCCTATGTTATTCCAGGCAACAGAGAAAAAGGAACCCAGATGAAAACATTTTTTTATTTAAGATCATTACATCAATTTCTTATTTAGTTTTATAAACCCTGAAATTATAATCTTTCCTGGAGCTGCACAAAGCACATATTACAAGGAGAAAATCTGCTTTATCCTGTTCATCTTTCATTGGCTTATTTTTATTTATTTTTTTATATATAATAATCTGACTAACTGAATTACTTCTATTCTTACCCCTAAGGTGATTGTTCAGTGAGAAAATGAAAATCATGTGGCTAGCTTTTTTCTAATGTATTAAAACGTCTTTTTTTTTTTTTTTTTTTCAAATATTGTATTTTTTTTTACCTTTTCATATATTTTTTTTGTACTGACCACAGAATCCCACCATTCAGATGATTAGAAGAATTTACAACCTATCCTAAGTGTAAGCATACAGAAAGAGGGCAGGAAGAGCTGAATGGGCTGGGAGGGGACAGGTGTGTTGTGCTGTTGAATTCCTGTTGTGGGCACTTGGGCAGGCCAAGGCAGCAAGTACCAGCAGTGCTGGTCTCTATGGGGTAGTTACCTTTGACATGGCACTGGTTTTCACTAGTGGTGCTTTACACCCAAGCCGACAGTCTAAGCTGAGTCAAGATTGGGGTCCAAAGTCCAAGACCCCAAGGCTGGGGTCTGTTTACTCCTTGGTTTGAGAGTCTCTCTTTGGTTTTTCAGTTCAGATGCAGATTAAACCACTCTACTGTTTTAGATCTTGTGATGCTGTGCCACAGCTCATTTTGTGCGCAGACAAGAAAGCAGTTTGTGTAGTTTCACAGGGGAAATGGACTGTAGGGCAACATAGTTTACAGCTTCATGAAGAACATCCGGCAGACATTGTCATCAATGAGAAAATGACAATATAGATGTTAATGTGACTGAGTCTCTCTTAATCTAAAATGAATAACATAGGTGTAGTTTGAAAGGGCATGTGATGTATTAGTTTTGTGATATAGCTCAACCTGGATGTCTGCTCACTGAGTTAAGACTGCAGAGAAAACATGCCAGTAGCAGAGAAGGGGTTCTAGCCTCCCATAGGTCTGGGTTGCTACATCTCCATCACAACACTGTAGGAACTCAAAAGCGGTGTAATCTGTATTATAGTTGCATAATATAATAGGTAATTAAATACCTGAAAGATTATATACACTCAAAAAAAAAAAAAAAGTCTCAGAAGACGACTTCCTATTCAGATGCTTACTCTTTGGAAGTCTCCTGGGAAGAGATTTTTTTATGTTAGGAAACTTCCTGTACTGTGGAATTTACTTCTCCAGATCCCAGCTTCTGAAGTACTGTACTCCCATAGGCAGGTAATTTGTCTCTTTTCTGTCTTGCTCAGAAGTTAGGAACCAGGAGATAAGCTCATTTCTTTCCTCCATACACAGACGTTCGGAGCTGGCTGAGAGGGAAGCTGTTTTTCTGTCAAATTAAGTCAGATGTGCTCTTCTGGCTACAGTTAATCCAAATTAAGAGGTTTCAGTGCCAGCTGTTTTGTTTCTGTCCTCCCTACAGTTATTACAGCCCCACTCTGATGTGCAGCATAACTGCATGTCTAGCTGCTGTCTAACCCAGTTCTGTCAAGAACGATCTGTTTCGAGAAAACTTCAAATAAACTATGCTATTTAAAATATATGGAATTATCTGGACAAAACTCAGTTAAGGAAAGACTATAATCTAGTTTTTACTTGGCCTATATTTAGGCTAACATATTTAAACAGATCTTGACCAGAGCTGAAAGTCTTTGGTAAAGGAGAGGGAATACACAGCTGAAGATGGCAATCTCATCTCCCTGGCAGGACAACATGCATGGCTAGGTCAGGCTTCTGTCAGCGTACAACTAATTATTTGGTAAATGTAGCAAAAGTCACAGAATTCCTACAGATTTTGTCATTTTAGTGACTTCCATGTTCCTCTACAATATTTGTGCCTTTCATGCATATTTGTAATTTTGATTTAACACAGTGATTGATTGAATTTTTAAAATCTCACCTGTTGATGTTCCCTATTTTCACCTGCTATATTAGCCTAAGTAAATGACATCTGGTAGGGACCTGTTCCTCACCTGGATTAAACTGTGCTCAGCTACTTGAAACAAATGCCTAACCAAACTTGAGCAACAAAATTCTGACTGCATGGAAGATCTGTTCTTTCTAAATTCCTGAACTAAAAAAATAATTTGTTTATAAGGAAATCTTCTTAAAAGAGTTTGTTTGAACTGACCTTAAGAAAACTTTTGCATTTAATGTAGTAGCTCACCCAATACATTCTTGCTTACTCTATTTACAGTCTAGTACAATGTAGTCTGACCAGCTGCGGGTCTTTTGGCAAAGTATTAGCCTATTCTATAGGGAATAAACTGTTATGGTGTATGAAACCTATCAAATGGCATATTTCTAACAGTTAACTTAATTTTTCTTCTCTTGAAATTCATGTGTGTAAAAGCTTGAAGCATTCCTTAATTTGTTTAAAAACAAACAAACCAAAAACTAAAAATTTCCTGTTTATTTATCTGTGTGAGTACCATTAAATATTGTAATTGTTGTTTAATGGGCAATTGTGGTTCAACTTGGTTGGAGTTGGAAAATACGACATTTTGAAGTGGAAGCAGAGCTGTATCTTTGACAGACAAGTATTAGCTCTGAAACAGGTGGCTGGGGACACAGACACTGAAAGAAAGAGGGTGACACGCTGCATGACAGTGCAAGACTTATTTGAAGTGAACCAAAGATAGAGGATGATTTGGACCTGGAATAATTTCACTTTCACTACTCTCACTTTTTTTTTTTTTTTTTTTTTTAACTTTATTCATTTATCCAAAGAGGTTTAGATTGGAGGCACTAGGAAATGTAAAGTCTAATGAATAAATTCATTAGTTTAGAGGCTTAAAAAATGAACAGCTACTTAGGAAAAATTTCAGTGTTGATTCACAATGGTTTTAATACCTGATATTGTTCATAAGGTCTTAGCTTACTCTCACAGGAGAGTAGAGATTCTGGGAGGTAAGGAATTACATAGAGCAAAGCTGGGGGAATGGGATCCTCTGTTACTTTCATAAAAATCCCAAAACATGCTGTAGTATGAAATCTTACTAGTCTTCCTAAGGGAAATAAAGCTAAATGTTAAATATAGATATTTAAAATGAGGGAAAGGAGGAAACATTTTTTAAAAACACTTAATGGAATTGATGAAACTCATTTACTGCAAATGGATGTCAAAATGAACAAAGCATTTTTTTTTTTTTTTTTTTCCAGAAACGGTTAAATGTGAACATGTTAAATACCCGAATTGGCATATTACTGTTACAGAACTAGTTGGTGGTTTTGACAGATGTCCAGAACAAATCTTGGACTGAACTATTCTTATGTATTATTTCCTCTGATAAATGGTATGCCTGTGATTGCCCCCATAATTACTGATTTTAGTTTGCAAATATGCATGCAATTAACATTGATCTCATAACTTGTTTATATAGTGTCTGTTGTACTATGTTAAATTTTGAAGGGTATAGAGAATGTTTTATTTTTCTGGTTATTGTTAATAATAATAATAAAGTATCAAGCTGTTCCTCTTTGAAATCCCAAACCTTTTTGAAATCCCAAACTTAGAGAAAACTGCTGAAAACTCCACTTTTTTCCCCCTCTTTAATAGTGATGCAATGGTGCAGGGGTATAAAGGTATTCCATTTCAGGTGTATTCTCCCCCAAAGTTGAAGTTGTTGACCTGGATCTGGTTGCACTATGAGTGGCTGAGGAGTTAGCTTAGCTGCTGGCTGGACTTAGAGTGGGGATAGCTGTATGACTGACTTGTATGAGCCTTTTCATTTGCATCTGAATAAGCTCAGAGCAAACATGTAATAATTAAACTATGTAATTCTCCATATACGTGAAGTTGGAATACGAGTGAATAAAGCATCTGAAGTTCAGAAGTTAAAAGCTGATATTTTAGTGGAGTTACAGGTTTAATTTTAAAATTGAATTGAACGGATATATATTTTTCTTACAAAAATTTTAAGAAGATATATTTAAAGAATTATCTTTTAGAGCATTTTAAGCTTTATCACAAACAATGTTTGAATCTCAGTTGCTATATAGGACAAAAGAAAGCCTTGACTTGCTCCTTGCTGAGAGTTCTATAAATATTAGCAGTGAAGTGGAAGTTAAATAACTAGATAATTTTTAGGTGAATTGTCAATACATTTTGTATCTTTTGCATGTTGAACTATACTAGAACATGCTTTAAAATTAAAATTTCCCTTAGTTTAACTTTATGGTAATTGTGTTTTCTAGCTGTTTAGGTTTGAGGGATTTCTAAGAAGTCAGATGGAAAACATGAAAAATAGAAAAAACATTGCTTTGTGGACTTGGATTTTGTGTACACCCCCCACCCCCCCACCCCCCCCCAGCAACTTTATACCAAGGAAGTGCAGATGAGGAAGGAATTAATGTATGTAATGAGTAAACATATGGTGAGACTTTGAAAAATTGAGAATATTGAAATCCTGAAAAGGGCAGATGGTGGATTTGTGACTTGTCATTCTTGAAGTATAATCTTAGGGATGGAAACTATGTAAAGTTTCTGCTCAGCTATCATAAATTTCACACCTGATTTAAAAGAATGAGTTGTGTGAGTGAGTGACCAGAGCATTCACTTCATATCTACAATCCTTCCTTTCAGTGGGAATCTTTCAAGGCTCTGGTTCTTTATCTTTTTCTATATCTGAAAGCAGCATATGTGAATACTTGATTCTAGGTCAAAACCACAGTGCATTGTCTCAGAGCCCTGCAATAACAAGCAGTTTTGACCATAATGTAACAGCTTCACACAAAATACTTACTTCAACACTTTTAAAAAACATTTGTTCAAACATTTGAACAGCTGTGATGGCAAAATATTTTTAGGGTTTAAGTAAGGCTAAGACAGGACCCCAAATCTTTGAATTTTCAGAAACACTTAAAATTTGGGATCCTTCATCCCACTTCTTGCTCATGTATTCCTGTCTTCTGTTCTATTTCTTGCAAATGATGCAGCTTTCAGCTACTAACATCTTGCTGACTGAAAGCAGTCAGCTGTATTCCAGGCAAGAGATTCTCAAAGGTGTCAGAATTAAATTGTAGGTGGTTCTCTTATTTCTTTATACAATTCAGTCTGTGTTGTAGAGCTAGTTATTCAAATCCACATTTCAAACATAAAAAGACTTGTAAGAATCACTCTGTCCAAACCAACAGAAGGTTGTTTCTGAATTTCAAGTTCCTTGCCCCTTAAGGAGAAGGAGAAACAGAAGTGTCAGTCATGGATTTGTATCATAAATGGCATGTTCTTCTAATGTTGTAAAGCTTACTGTACCAGTTATGTATATTTTTTCCTTTTGTTTTTCTTGCTAAGTAGGATGCAGGAGGGTTGGTTTTTTTGGTTGGTTGGTTTTGGTTGTTTTTGAAGCTGCAAGAGTATTTATAATTTATAAGATTTTGTAACGCCAATATCATTTGGTGTATTGCTAAAATGTAAGCAGGACTTTAGTAGACGATATAAAACAAAGCTCCTAAGTGCTCTTCTGCCAGTCTGTAACTTAAAACAATGCTTCCCTAGAATCAAATGCTTTTCCTCCCTCTTCATGTGTGTGCATGTGCCTCTGTGTGTTTGCTTTTAGTTGTTTGCTGAAAGTCCTAAAGCAGTGATAACACAACATGCTGTAGATATAGGTTTCAGGGAGCTAAAGTAAGCGTGAAGTTTAGCCTCTAGCTAAACATCACCACGGGGCTAATCTACAATTTACAAGGATCCATCACAAATATTTACAAGTAGGCAGAGTGCAGCGCAAAATTAAACAGCATATGGGTACAGTTATCCCTGTGAAAATGACCAACGTGCCTTGTATTGTGTATGGAAGATAGCTGGACAGGTGGTAATCTGTCTTCTCTGAGCGGAGACAGCTGGTATTTTCCTTGGGCTTCAGGGGTGCTTTTCTGTATAGTCTCACCTGCCAGCTGATATCTTGCTTGTTAGGCCAATACAAAGTATGTATTAACCCTTTATCTGTTCCTGTGTGATGCCCAGCATGGAAGTATCAGGCCTGCTGTCCATAAGCGTAGTGATTTAACGTTTCTAGTAATAGAAGATGCATGCAGCTTGTCTTACTGACCTCATTACATTAATAACCATGTTCATATTTATCAGTAGATGGTAGATAAAACCTTACACTTTAAAACATAAACAGATTTTTCTAAAATATCCTATGAAACCTCTAACTGAGGCAGTGTTTGAGAATCAACTCCTCTTTCATTCAATTTAGGAGAATCTGAAAGGTATTTAAAAAAAAAAAAAAAAAAGAAGTTTTGTAACTTTACTTGCAATTGGCTTTATGTCCAGTTATGTTCCTTGATATTTAGGTATGCACAACTTTTACTTTTTGAACATTAATTTGACAGCAACTCTTCCCATGAGAAACTGGGGGCAGCTATTGTATTAGAGTTGATTTTATCTTAAATATTTATTAATTTTCTAAATGGTTTGGGAGTCTGATGTTTGTTTCCTAAGAAAAGAAGGATGCAGTGCTTCTGAGGGGTTCAGCATTCGGCTTCTGTGCCCTGACAAATGGGAGCCAAACCTACCCATCTCTGCATGTGGGTATGTTCAATTAATTGATAAAATCAATCAGCAGTTGGATTATTCCATCACACCTGGTGTTGTGGTAAGAGCCACAGACAAGACCTAGCAGGCCTGTCAAATCAGCTAAGAGAGTGCTGTAATTGCATCAGCTCGATTAGGTCAGGCTAAAGAGAGGTTTGAGCTTTGAACATGCTCAAATTAGTGTTCCTGCCTAAATACAGTTTGATTTTATTTTTTTTTATAGTATTACTATTTTTCAAACGATCAGTAGTTTGAAACCTAAATAGATGTGAGGGCCAAGGAAATATTTTTGGCTTGACCAGTAAATGCACTTTAGTGATACACTGTGTTGAGCATTGCATTAAAGCTTTTGTAAATGATGTTATGCAATGCCTTGTCCAGTGCAACAGTGCAGAAGTTACTTCTTATTTCTGCTTGCACTGTACTGTATTGTCCCAGTCTTTTTTGGCAGCACCCAGCCATCCAGGAAGGTGCAGGCAGAACTTTGAGCATCTTCTGGTCTAATGGATTTCATTTTGCTTTAATTGGTTCCATCTCATTAATCATATGTGTCCTTGGAGAACCGTTTTTTTTCTTTTTTCTCTTATTACTGCTTGCAGATCCATATTTAACAACTGTTTCCTAATCATAAAAATGTCTGTACTGCTCTGCCTATTTTTTTTTTTATTTTTATTTTTTACCCATATACAATCAGCTACAATCATTGGAAGTTCTTAGCCTTGTATTTCTAAAAGTTACTTTAGTAACAACTCTCCTTCTGTCTAGGCTGCCAGGATAAACTCTGATTGATTTTAATGTCCGATATTTCATGAGTCAATGCACTTCAGTGCCACTTCAAACCTGGATTTTGGCCTTAAAAGGGAGAATGCAGTGAAAGAAGTGTTTGATAAATTTAGTCCTTTCTGCTTTCTTAATTGTGAAAAATCAAGCTTGGAATTTCTCTAATGAATCACAGCAAACTAGTAGCAAAAAGGTTACTAAAATGTTAGGGTCTCCAGACTTACCATCTGTAGCATGAGACATTAGAGATAGAAAATGTCAGTAGTCTTGGTGTGGTGCTTTTTCTATTATTTGATTAAAAACGTGTCCAACTTTAATGATGTTTTGCCTTCATTTGGCCTTTAAACTAGCAGTTTCCCCCCAAAGGCTCAGCCTTGGACCAGTGCAGCTTTATTTACGTTGCATATAATTTCTTGTACCTCAGAATTCATGTTAACCCATGACAGGGTTAAAACCATTCTGGCTTTTTCCCAAGAGATTTTTTTTTTTCTGTTGTTATTATGGGATGGGTTGGCATTCATTGCTTGAAATGCAAGTTTGAGGACTAATTAATTTTTTATATTAATAAAAAATAAAGATTTTTTTTTGTTTTGCAGAATGTTATGGATATCATAGTTTAATTTAAAGGAATCAGAGGACCTTCTTTTTTGTTATAACAAGCAAAGTCAGAGCTATTTTCATTTTATTTCATACTCTTCAGTTCATCAGAATACACTAATACGTATCTACCTGAAGACCAGTCAGTGAAAAATGTGTTTTGCTATTAATCAAAAAGGATCATGGCTGTAACTGGAATGATAGTCACATTAATTCAAGGAGTGACTAATATCTGTGGATAGTTCTGTAACCATAAAATAAAAACCATTTTATCCTAGAATTGATTTGGGAAGGTGGAAGAGAACTCAGACTGCAGAAGCAAGTTCAGTGAAAGGGAACAAAGTACACATGAGTTTTAATTTGAGCTGGCCACCAGTTAAGAATTAAGTGATCTATTTTATAAATGCACAGACCTATCACTTCCAAGCAGTCCAGGTGACTTGGGAGATTGTCCCTGAGAATGTGACGATACATGGGCAAGAACTCTACCTTCTTCACATTTAGTAATTCAGCCATCATGTTTCCAAATGTTGCTTTATTTAGAAAGATCCTCAACCTCTTTCTTTGACCCCCTAAGATCTGGAGGGTTATGTTTTATGAAGTCAGAGATGAAACATGCGTACATCTCTGAAAAGTTATTTCATGTGCTCTCTGTTCAACATTTACTGGTTACAGCAAAATTCTTCTGCAGAAGAATAAGTCATCCAGATTCACAAAAGGGCATCAATGTTTACAGGAAGTTTTAAGCTATATATATGTGTGTGTGTATGTATATATATATATATTATTAAGCAGAATGTATATATATTATTTATGTAAGTATATATGAAGTCCAACAGTGGAGTTTTAAAAACTTTTTTTTTGTCTCCTATTCTGAACTGTTCTATGTTGAAATGGAAACTAAAGTACAGGGCAAGAAAGTCCAGTTTGTAATTCAGCTATTAGAAAAATAAGTCCTTTTGTGAATGAGATCTTTAATTTTGTATTGGTGCAATATTGAATGAAATAACTGTGCTTCTAAATCATTTCACCTTTCTTCTTTCTGGCCATCCTGACCAAAAAGATTTTTATTTCTAAGTAAATATAATTTGTGATCTGCCTAAGGAAGAACAAAGCTACAGACTATTCCAAATAAGTTTTATACATGGACTCATCATCTATGATGCCTGACAAATCATTAAGGCTTTCATGAAGTGTCTGTGTCAGGGAAGTAAAGCCACAGTCAGTGACAAGCCTTATGCTTCTCCTACCCATAATGAGTTACTTAATATATTCCATTTTAATTGTTATCTTGGAGTCAGTCGTAATCTCACGCTATATCTACTGACAGGAATCATCAGTTATATGCATGGTGTTTTGCAAAATTGCAAATTCACAATACATCTCTGTTCAATGGCAGCAATGTTTAGCAGCTCATTAACTTTTGGGCTGTGCCTCCTGGTCAGTTAATACTGGCACAGCCAGCCAGCCTAGCTGATTTGCAGATGTAAAATGTCAAGATGCACACTGCTGTATAACTGAAAGGAAGCAAAATAGAACAAAATATCACTTAGAGTAGACTTCCATTAGCTGACTGGTAAGTTAAAAAGACAATTAAATTGGATTAAAAAGGAAGTAGTGTTAGTGGGTGTTTTTTTTATTATTATTATTTTGCTTAGTAATATCTCTCACAAAATATTCCTTATTGTGAAGTTTTTTTTTTTTTTTTTTATATACATCTAAAGGAATGGACCATTTCCTAAATATGAGGAAAAGTAAACATACAGGTAAAAACTATGGCATGCTTTCATTTAATTGAAGTTCTTGAAGTAAAATATAATATCAAAAATAGGTCCCATGTGTGATATACTGGAGATACCATGTAATATGTTGTCCATGGTTACAGTTTTAGAGCCTTTGTTCAGATTTGATGACTTTGTATTACTTTGGTGAAGCAGGTGGAGTGGAGTAGAATTGTATAGCGCTGGATAGCCTTTGCAGAATTTTTTCAGTATTTAACAGCTGAACGAGCAAGGAGAGGCTTCAGTAATTCAGACAAATGATAGGATTGGTAGGAATTACTGCTGTGGGACTATGGGATAGTATAATTGGAAACCATAGATCCATTTGGAATGGTCTAAAATGTGGGAAAGCTCTGTTAGTTCAGAAGAGACTAGGACTGGAGGTATTTCTTAACAAGTGTATGTTGGTAATAGAGGATGGAATGTGAAAGGAGCTCTTGTCATAGAAACTATATATTTTTTTTTTTTTTTTTGTCTATTAAATTCCTTTCCTTTTCCTTTACTGCCCCATTTGTGCTAACTCACTGAACGTGAAAGGGCTGTTCTGGGTCAGGCATAGTCCAACTAGCATCTATTGAGTGTTGAGGGGAAAAAGGTTTAATAAACATCAGGTGTGCATGGAGCACTTATACGGGTTCTGACAGTGAAGAGAAGCTTGTAGCTAGATTTTATCTTTTGAATGCATTTACATTTTGGCCTCTCATATTGCTTTGAGTCAGTTACACAACTGAGGGGCAGTGGAACTGTGCAAAAGGAAGCTTCATGAGGTTCAACAATGGGAAGTACAAAATCCTGTACCAGGGAAGAGCAACCATGTGTACCACTTGGAACCACTTATGGGCTGGGCAGCAATTTTCTGCAGAGAAGGAGCTGGGGAAGCAACCTGCCCATAAGCCAGCCACCTTTACAGTTCTGTGGTGGCAGGACAAGATGCAGTGGGTGCAACTTAAAACACATTAAATTATATCTGAACATTAAAAAAAAAAGTCTTTAGCAATGAAAATGTTCTCAGTGTCTTTGACCTGGCTGTACCATTATTATTCCTTGTCCAGTATTTTAGTGTAGATGGAGAGCACAAACATCTTTTATTTTTTGAGGGAACTTTTGTCTACTGAAAGACCAGCGCTTGTTCCTTTGCCTAAGAAATCCCAAGCCTCTCTGTGGTCCTTCCTGTGTAAGATTTTTTTTTTCCACCTTTTAGTCCATTATACACTTTCATGGACTATTGCAGGTGTCTGATTCTATTTTTATTTTCTTGAAGAATGATGCTCAAAATTGGACACAGCAGAAGCCATACTGATGTCATGTACAATAGTCTCACAAGAGCACTGTTACTGACTCTTGCTCTTATCACCTACAGGCTCTGCCTGTGGCTCTACCAAGATTCTAGAGTACACAAAGAGTCAGGGCACTGTGGGGGGAAAAACAGTGGATGTCCAAAACCTGTAGTTTACAGAAAAGATCTATTTTAGTCTGTGAGTTCATAGCTTGCTTATTGCTGCATCAGTAGATAAAGATTGTACAAAATTGTATTGGCAGAATCTGAATGAGTCCACATTCAATTTGGCTGTTCAATGTTTTCCAGTGAAAAATCTGAGTTTACTTATACTGTATAATCATTAATATAGGAATAGTGCTGTGTGACCTGGGCCTTATTTTTCCTATACATACACTGCAGATGGCCTGGCATGAGTCTGTACATCACTGCTGTGGTTGCTAGTTAAGGACTAGGTTTGGAATTCGTATTTTTAATATAGTTTTATATAAGTTTTATATGGACCTAATTTTATATGGACCTGAGCATCCATATAGTTAATGTTAAACGATTCCATATTAACAATTTTTTCCTGAAACACGATTCTTTTTCAAGTTTGTCTTGGGAAGTAGGGTATAAAATTGTTAACCTAGTTATTGAAAACACGGATCTAAAAATGCCACCTCACCTAATCTATTACTTTCACTGAAGCAGCATGCAAAGTTCTGATCAAGAAACTACAGGGAAGATGTATATGTAAGACAAATAAATCATCAATCATCTTTTTGCATGTAATGTTTGGGTTTGTATATAGTGTTTTTTTTTTGTTTGTTTGTTGTTTTAAACCATTTGCCTTGAGAAAAGTAAGTGCTCACTTTCCTTCTATCTCCTTCTGTGGCTTTCTGTGATGTTTTTTCTTTTTTTTTTTTTGACTGGGTGTCCATTGTATATTTCTAATAGACAATAATAAAGCTTTAAAAGCTGTGTCTATTTATAGGCAAGCTGAATATTCTTTTGTTCTTTTCAATTTGTCCATTTTAGGTAAGAAGTTGTGTTCTAGTCATTAGGCCTGATTTATTGCTCAGTGGCCTATGTGAAATGAATAAGTGAACATTCTCTAATTTGTGGTGCCCAGGTGTTGAAGTCGTATATTAAGTGCTTTAGTAATTTGCATTAATTGGCAAGCTGTTGTCAGAGAAATGCCAAATATTTAAGCAATAATTCTGCAAAGTATTGAGGCTCATTCGTATGTCACTGTGATATTAGAAAGCTAAATATTTGAAACCTACTACTAAGAATGTATCCAAGTATCTTGCTTAATGATATCAAATTGCTAAATTAAAGCATGAAAACTAGCACTGTTATTTATTTTGTTGATAAATCCTTGCTTTTGCAATTACACTTAAGACCAATCTCATTTTCAGTTCCACAGCAAAAGAAATCTTGTCCTTTACTGGCATTGTTCTGCCACTGTAATGGATAAATACAGCATAAGATATGCAAGTTTTTATACTATGTTTCATCTTTTCATATTTATTTTAAACCAATTTTCAGGGATCTTCTTCACTTAATATAGCCAGTGATAGTCATCAGCAACTCTGACATGCTTTTAAAAAGAGGTTGTGGTTATTGATGGTATCTATGACACAGTCTGAAATGCAGTAAAGTCTTGAAACCCTTGATTTACAAATGCTACTACTGAAATCATGTCAATGTCTTCCACAGCATATCAAAAAAAGTAAAGCAGAATTTTCATGTAAAAATAGGTAAAGTATGTTTTTTGGGTAGAATGGAATTTGTTTAGAAGGTTTACATCTAGCTAACCAATACTAATAATAAATGTTTTGGTTTGTTTTTACAGAACCATGAAACAATATTTGCAATATACAACATGATAGCTAGATGTAGCAACTTGATATTAAGAACTAAACTAAAAACTGTAATGAAACCAAGTATCAGTCTACAGATTGAGATATAATTAAGGTTATTGTTTAACCATTTTATTTCTTGCTGCCTATGCTGTACTTTGTCTGTCAAATGAGTTCTTAACATTAGCGCTTATAAACTAAAAATTTCTTCCCATCTTTTGCCTTCTGAATATTTGTAATGATTACTTCTGACAGATGAATAGAGCTGATTTTGTGAAAAATCAACTTTTCTTAATGGGAATTTTAGGACAGTACAAGATAATACAAGAAAAAAGACCTACTTGTAATATATGTTTTTGATTCAGTACAGAGCTAATTTTAATTATGAAGATGTCTTGGAATACCAGTAATGTAAAATCTTAGTAAGATATTTTACTCCAGACTGGGTAGACTTTTAAGGTTATCCAGTGTGTACTGGAGCCAGCAGAGGATAAGAAAAAGGAAACCAATTATTTGTACTGGTTTTATAAATCTCCCTTTATTGCCTAACCTTTTCAAACAAGAAATTGATTTATCCTCTGTGGAGACAGTAGTATAAACAATGTCATTCTCTGGCTAGAAATGGCTCTAAAGTCCTTCTTTGATCTCAAATAGAGTTGCTTGATTCTAAATACATCTTGTAGCATGTGCAGGTTAACTATTAAAAAAAAAAAATCCAGTTAAAAAAAATCTTGTCAATAAATGTTTTCTTTAGACCAACTTAATAGTTATAATGTGGTACAATCATGGTGTATTTAATTTCTCATTACTACTGTTAACAGTTTGGTCTTTTCCAGAATACTAGGCTTATTCTTTTCTTCTTGAAGTTGGTAAAAATATTAGAGAGGACCTTTAACTGAAAGATTAATAGGAAAACTGCTTAGTCTGTAAAGACTAGGCTATAGTGACTGTAGAAAAAAGTTTTTTGTTTGTTTTTGTGTTCCACTTCAAATTGTGGATAAAAAAAATTAAACAGAATATTCACCTTCCTGTGTAGATGACCATCAGCCATTGCATTTTGTAGTTGTTTTGTTTTATTAAAGCAGTAGTGGGGTGGGTGTGAGATGGAGATGCAGACAAAATGAGAGAAAGCATGAAAATGGCCATCAGCGAGGGAAGATTGGGCTATCACAGAAGTTATTAGAGTAGACACTTGATGGAGTCTAATTTACTAAAGGTAAAAGTGTGAAGAAATGATAGCTAATGTGTTTTCTACGTTTTAGAAGACAGGAGCCAATTCATGTCTGTCAGCCTAACATTTTATAGATCAAATTATTTCTGTATAAGATTGTTCTCCCCCACCTTAACAAGAATATTTGTTCACTGTCAATTTCACAATTTTTCTTCTGTCATCACACTTTAATTAAAAAAATAAAAATAATAAGAGGGGGATGTGGGGGGAGAAGTTCATTAGAACTGGCAGTTTTTTTGGCAATAAATGTTACTTAAAAATCACAAGAATTGCGTTACCCTGCTGGATGTTGATTAGTTCATATAGTCTGCCATTTCTTAGTTTTGAAGAACTCTTCAAATTTCAGTGCTTCAACAGAAGTATCTTAGTCTTTGCTGTGATCTTTTCATTTGTGTGTGCGTGTGTGTGTTGCAAAATATTGTGTCCATGAGTCAGGACTTCTCAAATGTTCAGGTAATGTATGCTGCTGTGAAGTGATAGACTATAATGAAATTGAAATGGTTGATTAACTCTCCATGGCTCACAGAAGTGACTGTCACTTCTCTTGGCTGTCATGTCATCATGTCACCAGGAGCCTCTGAGTACAAGCTCTGGTAAGAGAGAACTTTTGGTATTTCCTTGCTTTCTCCTACACAGATGATTGCTTCTGGGTCCTGGAGGTCTTGCTCCAACATTATATATGTTTTTTTTTTTTTTTTTTTTTTTTTTTTT
>CM021731.1:101003301-101065821 GCA_011075105.1 Heteronetta atricapilla
TTTTTTTTTTTTTTTTTTTTTTTTTTTTTTTTTTTTTTTAGCTGAAATGAGCTTAACGTATACCTGTGAAATTTCAATTTATTGAATATTGATTCAATATATTGCTTAATATATTAAGCAATTTCCACTTCAGTTATCTAACAATAACAGGAGAGAAGATATTGCTGGACAAAGGGAAGTATAAGACAGTTAAGCAGATCTTTGTGAAGGTCACTAGCATTTTTATTTTTATTTTTTGCTAAATTATGTACAGAATTATTTATTCTGATTTTTCAGAAAATATACTTTTTGTTTATATATTAATCTAATAATATAATTCACTTTCCATAGACTTGTATAATTTAAAAAATACTGTTTGCAAATGTGAAACCAGAATGGTAGTTAAATAATCTTTCTCTTTATTACATCATTATGTGTAAAGAATTCTCCTTTGGTCAGTCAATCCCAGATTTCTGATTAGTATTGTGAGTCATATCTTCAAACTCAGAAACCATCTCTCAAACCTGTTATTATTAATTTATTAAAAATAAAATAAAATTACAAAGCCAGGTGATAAGAGCATTGCCCAAGCATTGCCCATGTTCCCAGTCCAAAAAATGATGAGGGTAATATTCAATAAAGCAGAATAGCGTTCAGGATATGTAGGAGCCTAAAATTAGTATCACTTTCTGTAATTGTATTTCTTGTATTTTAAGCATGATGTTTTACCAAAGCTTTGCCAAAGGCATGTAAGAGAAACTTATTAGGTTTTAGTTCCTGTAGTGACTTGAAGGTGTTGCAGCTATATTTGGAACTCAATTCATTGGCCTCATTTATTTTTGTAGTCTTCTAACAGCAAATTAGAGGGAGAAAGACTCCACACATCTAATTTTTGTATTTCTGCTTAAATTAATCTGAAAATCACTAGACAAACAAACAAAAATAGCAAGAAAAAAACTGTCTTGTCTCCGTTGTAAGAGCTGCACCCTACCTGGTCTTGGGGCGTATTCACCACTTGGGCTGACAGGGTGTCAGACTGTCATGCCTATGAGCTTGCTGCAGTTTTGAAAGTAGGTTTTGAAGATGACTTAACTGAGTAAGTTTGGTGACCCAGTGAAGTATTTGTACTGGTTTCAAACTGCTTATGTAAGCTTGGCTTATTTCTGTGTATTTAGTGACGCATGTTAAAATATACAAGTCAGTGGTAGATCCATTAAAGTGTGTCAACACGTGAAGTTGAACTGATTTATTAACTCAGTCTGACTTGATATGTGGACCAGACTGCGGTTTCTGTAAATATATTCTTTGGACAGTTCCTCCTGTGCTCCCCAAATCTATATTGGTAGTACCAGAACTGAGAATGAAATAATGGATTCAATTATGTACCTATCCAATTATCTTTGCCCTAATGTAAGGGGGGGCTGGGGGGGGGGGGGGGAGCCATCAGTTCAATAGCCAGCAAATGGATTTTTTTCAGGATGCATATCTGAATTAATTTTGTGCGTGTTGCAGGACAAGTTACTGTGTCAAAAGGACCTTGCTTGGAATACATTTAAATATTGATTTAACTGTTGTATGAAGGTTTATGCGGTAATTCCGATATAATCTCAAGAGCCGTAGTTATGCGTAACTGCACTTTTGGAGTTCTTGTGGTTAAAATTTAAATTGCCTTGTCTTCTGGTTTCTGCCTTTTCCTGGAGCTCTTGATTGTGTTTCTGTCTATGGAAGCCTAGAAATAATATTCTTACACTTCACAAATTCCCTCAAGCCTCCCTGCTTGCTTTCAGCATTGGCTGTTTTTCCTGCAAGCAGGAGTTCTGTGCACTAGCAGGATATGAGGAAAGGCCAGTAGCTACTTTTGCTGTGTTTTTGAAATATTTTTTTATTATTGAATTTATTTCTGTATTTCTTACACCCAGAAATGTTATTGTAGCCTTGATTTACAGGCAGGGCTAGCGGTCTCCCTGTAACTCTTACTCCTCCGAGTAGTGTCCGTACAGGCATCAGAGCTCATGTCCTGACAGTGCTCCTCCAGCAGCTGTGGTGATAAAGAGCATGTCATGGCTTTTACCTACTGCTGACATTGACTTGAGAGCTGATAGTGGCTCTGAAATTGAAAGGCCACATCACTGTTCTTTAAAGTTTGAGCATAGTAAACACATTCCCTTTAAGAAAAAAAAAAAAAAAAAAAAAAAAAAAAGGAGGGGGGGAAGGACTAAGATTTTGTTGTCATTTCTGAGAGAGAGGGCCATGACTGTGTGAAATTCTGCGGTGTTACTAGCTGGGCTGCTGGCAGTAGTCATGGGACAAACAGGTGTGGAAGGTGAAAGAAGTAGTTCTCGCCTGGTTGAACGCCTCATTTGCTCTTTGCTTGCTACACTGTCTCATCAGGTCTTACTTCAATAACCTTTAATCCTGAGCAAATTCAAGGAATTGACAGATCATTGTTTTCTTCCTTCAGAAAATGTATTTCTTCCACAAAATTACATTTATCCAAATGTGAAATAGGCAAGCCCAAACAGACAAGACTAGTATCTAGTTTAAGGCGTTGTTTGGTTTTGAGTAAGGTTTTGACCAGCTACTTGAGAGTAAGGATCAATAGCAAAGGCAAGTCTGACACGAACATCCGAGGTGGCTGGGAGGAAGGCCCAGACCTGACTGCAGGGTTCCTCAGGGCCCCTGACAGCCCCTGACCCTTGGGATCAGTAAATCTATCAGGCATCAGTCCCAATGCTTATGAACCATCAGAGTCACAGAAGGACCAGCAGGCACACTTACCATTTAAGTTTTTAATTAAGAGTGTTGTTAAACACGCTGCGACCCAGCTGTGGAGCTGTAGCCAGGCAGACTGCCCCTTTTGGGGACACACCGTCCTGCTTCACGTGTGTTTTCTGTCATGGCGATGCTCTGTCTGACCTCAAATGGAGCCAGAGCAGGATGTGACTCCCTTCAAACTGGAGAGAAAAAATACACCTCTGTAAAAAATTAGCTGAAAACAGCTCAGTGCAAAGTGTAGCAGCATAAACAAAAGAGCTTTGTGTTTAAATATAAAGACTTTATGACATGCATGTGAGAGTAAGAGCATACAAAAAATGTCCTGTTTATCAACACCTTCATACTATAGTTCTGAGTCCTCCAGTGCTTGGCCTTGCTCTATAACCTTTAAAAATGTGAGTACTTGGACTGAAGCTAATGTGTAAGAACTTTATGGAGGTTTCTTCCTTTGTCCCCTGAAGTTAATTGTATTTGTTCTTATTTGTGTGAATTTATTCTCTTTGGTTCACATTAGGTTGAGAAGAGTTGTTCTGCATATGAGTTTTTGTAGCTTAAATAAAATTTAGATGATTTACAGATGATCACTGATTTGATTTTTATCACAGGATTGTAAATCAAATTCCTTCAATTGAAAATATTTTGTAAGAATAGGAGTTGGCCTATGCAACATCATTTCAGGTGTGGTCTACATGAATGGCTGTTTCAACTTCACTTTTAAGGATCAGTTTCGAGATTTATAAGGTTGAGGAAAAGACCTTTTGTATCATTTGGTAACAGTAGATCACATCTTCAAAGATTCCTCTAGGGTATCAAGTCTGCTAACCAGATAAGTCTACAAATGAATAGGATTATATATAAGGATTTATCTCTTTATATAAAGAGATAGGATTAAATTAAATAAGTTTAAATTGAAATACATACTTAATCCCATTTAGGAATTATTATAACTAATGTTTATTATGAATTTTCTTTGAAACTGACTTTCATTATGAATATATTATTTGTCTCAAACTTAAAGTTAGAAAGTTCATTTTCAGGGTTCTTTTTTTTTTTTTTTTTTAGTAATTCTTTAAAAAAATCTAAATTCTTTAAAAAATCTAAAAAGGTTCTTTTTGCATTTCAGGAAAATTGTTCAAGAAATACTCTTGGGATATATTATTGTTTAGTACTTTGGGGATGAAAACAATTGTTTCATAGCATATTGACATTATATTTATTATAATATTATTATATTGACATATTATATTTAATTCTTAAATATAAGCTGAAGTTCTTCCAATTAAGGGTATTTCAGAGCATTAGTCACACACTGTTCTGACACCTTCCAAATACTTTAAAACATCGATGTACATCAAGCTTTCAACGAGGAAAAAAACAGGAGCCATAGCAATACTTCACCTCCCCAGATGACAAATTCTATTTTAACTAGTTTTTTCCAGGGGAAAAAAACAAACAAACAAACAAACAACAACAACAAAAAACCAACCCACCCTGAGTCTACTTTCTCTGCTTTTTTTTTTTTTTTTCCTTTTCATGCTGACATGATATAGCTCTTCAAGTGGAAATGTAAGTCATGACAATCATAAATTGTACCTCTCACATTGAGAGTTCTTTTCAGAAGCAATGCATACCAAAATCAAAATTGTTCCATCAGTGTGAAATACAGCTAGGAGCTTGGGCCTTTAACCCCTGGGTTACCATTTTGAACTGGAGTCACAGCAATAATGCTCAAACTTACCCGTTTTACAGAAATCCTGTTGCTTGAGTGACAGCAGTTCTTTGATTTAGGGCACTTTCTAATCTGCATTACAAAAAACTGTCATTATAATGGGCTTGTCTCAATAGACTCAGCAGAGGCCAAAGATCACCTAGGACTGTGCAACCCTTGCAATTAATCGTGGGCCCCAAAGTTTAGGATTTATTTCAATGAACAGATATCAGGCATAGGTGCAAAATGTTTACCTGTGGCATTCTGCATTGTGGCCCAAAAGTTAAAAAAAAAAAATAATTTACCAGAATTTATTCATCGCTGTCAAAAAACATGGTGTAATTGTGAGAAAAACACTGTCCCTCTGTAGGGTTAGTAGCAACTGCATGTTGTCTAGCTGTGGCCATTTAAGTGTTATCTATACTCCTAAACTGGTAAGCAACATGGGCTTCCAAAGCTTTGCCCTTGAGCTGCCTGCCCTGCTCCCTTAATTTCAGCGGGGAGCCATACAACCGGTTAAGGCTAGTGGGATAACTTCAGTAGTTAAGTGAGGAAATGTATATTTTTTATTAGAAGAGCTTGAATCAAATCAGCTTGATTTCTTGTGTCTGGAGCTTTGCTTTCTAAGTATGATGAGAAATGTTATCTTCTGTTGTCCTATTTCATCCTGTAATCTGTTTTTAAAAAGGACACCTGTTTGTAAATGGGTAACTAAATATTAGAGTCTTGTCTCTTTATAATCTCCTTCATTCTAGCCTTTTTTTCTTATCACCTGAGACTGCTGTCAGTCAGAAACAGTGTAAGAAACAAATTCTTTATGTCTGATATTGAAGTTTATGTACTTTATATATGGTAGGCTTCACACATACTCTATTTTTCCTTCCTTTTTCTTTGCATTGCCATCAATAAGAAAAATAGAGTATTTAAATAAATTTCATAGTAACTCTACCCAGATTTGCAAGATATATGATTATTCAAGAAATCATGAGGATTTCTCCTTTCACTTCTTGAATATAGAACACAATCCTAGATTTCCTAGAAATAGCAGACAAAGTGTAATTGTCCATAAACTCTGGTTATATTTCCTTTGGGTTTTCAAACAGATCACAAACAACATTTGCATTTACATACAGTGCACAGATGGCACTTTGACACTAGCCCGAAGTACGTATCTTTCAGAGCTTATTGGGTACACTCTTAAACTTGTGACCTCTGTCTATTATCGTGCTCTTTGTACTGCAGTGATTTCCTGTTTCTTACTGAAACAATTTTATTGTTTCTTCTTTATGTAATTCATGTTTGTTAAGAATTCTACCATGTAATTTCTATTTTTTTTCCATTCAGATTACAGTAATTCGTATCTTAGGTAAAAGAGTAAGATGTGTTGTTTTCTATAGTAGAATTTTGGATTAAAAATAATAATGTGTACATAGATCAAATTAAATTGTTAACTGTCCTTTAATAAAATAAAAAGTGCAATCACTCTAACATTCTTTATGAGGGAAAATAAGAGTTTATTTATGGTCAGAGCTTTTTCTCCTTCCTCTCTTACTGAATAATATTTACGAGGACTGGACTTCTTGAGAAGATAGTAAAACTTACTGTGGCATGTAAGCATATAACCAGCGAATAGGTAATTTCAGAGATAATTTTGGATAAAATTTAAAATGTAAATTCCTTTTTCATCAAAAAAAATGATGTTTTTTAAAACTTCCATCTCTGGTTTAAGTTAAAAGGACTTCTTCAAGAATTCTGAGACTATGAGAACACGGAAAACTTGGTTTTAGTTTTCTTTCTAAGGACACACAGCTTGAAAACTTTCACAGCCTTCTGAGGGAGGTGTAGATATCTTAATTTATAACCTCAGTTCCAGGCATTTCTAAATTACATTTAGGGCATTATGTATGTATAATGGAAGTATTCATGACTGTGTGAGCTTTAATTTTGTGGAGTCACAGCAATTACAGAATTCTGTTAATCAAAATGAGGCACTGAGTCCCTTGGGAGGCTTTGTGGATATTTGTCGAGGTGATTGCCGACGCTGCATTTCCCGGCAGTGGCAGCGCCGTGGAGCAGATTTGACTGTGCCTTCGTGCAGCCCGTGTCACATCCCCACTCTCCTGTCTGTTGGTGGCAGCTTCCAAAGCTCCAACTTGTTCTGCACTGACTGCATGTTGAGCCCCGTCATAAATCACCACTGAATAGGCGGCTCTGTGTTCCTGTGTTTAAAGCGGCCCTGAACATTGATTAATGTGGCTCTTCCCTCACAGAACAATTGCCGATGCACATATGCACATGAAACGCTCTTCCAGTGCAAGAGATGGCTTTGTCCTGCGCCCTGCATTTCCCACCCCCCGATCCTCTTTAAGTTATTCCCTTCCGGGGCTAACCTGGCTTTCAGCTAATTGATTATGGTTTTGTCCGGGTGGTTTTGGCCGACAACCCTGGGGGCAATGAAAATCTCTGGCAGGCCTCGCTCCTGGCTGAGGAGATTCCTGCAGGCTGCTGGGCTTGGGACTCCAGCTGCTTTCTGTATGTCAGAGGACTCCTTTCTTCATTTTATTTTTATCTTTTTTGTCACAATGGATAATGTGCTTCGATTGGTAGATGACTAAATGGTTAAGACTGGGAAATGGGCTTTTCCCAGATTTTGTTTCAGGCTTGGAGAAGAGTGTGTAGATACAATGATTGAGGGTATATGAATTCAGTACTTCTCTCACCGTTGCACAAATTAATGTTCCTCACTCATTGTTCATATTCTTCTACTTCTATAAAACAAACCCCTGTGACAACCTTTTGAGAGTATGGTCTTTTTGTGCCTTTGGAACAAACATCAGTTAATGTTCTGAGCAATCTTCTACAACTCATCCCATTGGCAGGGCAAAGCCAATGCAGAACAGGATAGCATTGGTACTCTTTTTAAAAGTTTTTTTTTTTTTTTTTTCCTCCCCGTGATCTCTACTTTAGTAGGTCTCACTGTTAGTTGTCTTTATATATATATAAAAAAGTAAATAGGTTTGAAATGGTAGCTCCTTACTGAAAGTAAAATGGTTGCTATGAATTAGTGGCTACCTTGTGAAGTCAATTGCCTTCTAAGTTTTTAGGTGACAGTATAGTTAGGATATAGAAAACTGTTTCAGAATGCTGAGAAGTTGATATCTTCCCCACTTTATAAAGAAATATATATATATGTATATATATATATATATATATAAAGTGTTAACTAAAAATGACCGCAGTCTGCAAATGTAATTTTTCTGTGATCAGTAAAGTGCAGACATGTTTTTACCACGTGTACTTACAAAGTACTTTATGATGTATTTGTATATAACTCAAATTGAGTTTTTCTTCATTCTGATCAAAATGATAGGCAAAAATATTAGTGCTGGAATTTGTCTTTATAGTTATAGGTGTTTCCTTTTTAGCGACTGATACTTCGTATATTATTGTCTTGAGAATGTATATGAAAGTTTATTTCTACCTTCAGAAGAGTTAGCAAACATCAGTCTTTTTTTTTCACTAGAACCTGAGCATAAGGGATATAGTAAAAACATTCATAGCTTCAGGGATGCACTCCTTTAATTTTTTCTTCTTCCAAGTTCTTCTAACATTGAATTGAGTGTATATATATGTGTAAAAAAAGAAAACAAAACAAAACCAGCTGCCTCTCTGTTCATTTTGTCTCCCAATCCAGCAGTCTAAAGTGATATCTTGTTTTGAATAATCAGTAAATAAATGTGCATGTGTATATATATATATATATACACATGTATATGTGTATATACACGCATGTGTATATATATATATATACACACACATATATATATATATATATCTTTGCAAAAGTTTCTCGGGATGTTTTTTAATCAAAAACAATGCACAACAAAAAAAAGGGGGAAGGGATGTTATAGCTTGTAACTCTAAAATTGTTTCCTTTCACCTTTTCTAGTCTGTTGGTTTTCTGTTGATGACTTTTTTTTTTTTTTTTTCCTGTTGGAAACCTGCATGCTTAAAGGCCTGCATGACTTACCCATTTTAATTTTCACTTGTGATTCATTGAATGTGTCTTTGAATCTTTTTCAAAGTAGAAAAAAGTTCAGACATACCTCTATTTGATTGATGCGCCAATTATAAAAATTCATCTTTTATATTTATCTATCAAAATGTTAATGACCTGATTATGTTTTAATGTGAATTTGACATGATGGTATGCTATAATTATGAAGTCTTTAAATACCCTATGGCTTTGCCTGAACTTGTATCCAGTTTCAAACTGTATGCCCTGTTTTGTACTTGTACTTACACTTTGAAAGAGGCAGCAACATGCAAAATAGGTTTTGCTTCTGAAGGTTGCTATTGAAGCTCAAGTCTCCTGAAGTTCAGTATTTTGCATTCTGTATTGTTTGGAGTTAACAATCCAAAGAATGTGATGCTCTTCCAAAGAACTGTTTAGAAAGGAAGAATAATGAAGAAAAGGTTAACTTAATGAAACGGCTGTTTTTTTGAATGTGGTAAACTCAGCACTTCCTAAAGAAGTGTTTTGGATTGAAATCTAAGTCAGTGTCAGAAGAGATGATTGTAGTTTTCAGAACTACAGTATTTCTTTATTTTTTCTTAGGAAGAGAAGGAGGTGGGTCTGACTTGGGATATTCTAAGCCTTGTACTGTTGTTTATCATCTGAACTACTGTTACTCCGTGTTACTACGTGTTCTCTTGCTTGTAGCTATTGTTTTCCTTGGTTGAAAATTTTACAGGATGTGAGATTCTACTTCCTTTAGTCAGACTGTGCCAACATACTCCACAGGACATGCTCCAAAAACTGTAATTATGTAGATATTAAGAAATTTTCAGTGGAATAGTATTTGGAATCAAGAGCGGAAGGCTTTCTGGTAAAGTCCCAACATCAGCTCTTTATATGGGTTTCTGGGCTTTTTAAACTAGCTCACATTCAGATACTTGATCTGAATGATGTTAGGTCCTCTACAGGAGACTGCCTTAGCTTCATCTGAAAGGAATCACAGAATCACAGAATTTTTAAGGATTGGAAGGGACATTGGAGGATCGTATAGTCCAACCCTCCTGTCAAAGGAGGCACACCTAGATCAGGTCACACAGGAACACCTCTAGGCATGTTTTGAATGTCTCCAGAGAAGGAGACTCTGCAGAGCCTCTGGGCAGCCTGTTCCGGAGTCCACCTCCTGCACTGTATTGTTGCTGTGTGATGCACACTGAAGTACACAAAGTGGCAATGTTTGAGACTCCTTTCAAAAGCAGACTGGTCTAAACCTGAAAGCATATGTACATGTGTTTTGAGGCATAGCAGGCAGGGATAAGTCCTTTATTTGTGGAAGGTGACCTAGACAAGGAAATCCATCTTTAGTTAGCAAAACAAAAATCACAGGAATCTTGAATTTCATCAGTTCCTGGATTACTTGTTTGTTTGTTTAATGTGTCCTCTTCCCTAATAAATCCCTGATCTAATGTCATGTAGGGAATGAATATATAAATATATTATGAGCGAGGTTGGTAGAAATATGTTCCTATCTACTTCTGCTTTATCTTATTCCTTCATTTCTGCCATGATCTTGTCAGAATAAGAAAAACAGGCAGGGCCTTGAGGAAATCCACTTATCCAATGTTTTATTATTTTCTTCTGTGCAGACTGTAATCATGCCAGAGTCTTGCAAAATGTTTGGGGAGATTCCCTCTCATGTGGATATTCTTGTAAGCTGTTGCTGTGTTGCAACACAAGCTTGTTTTGGTATTCTGTGAATAAGATAAATGGTCTCACTGCTCAGAAAGGGACTGTTGATAAAGAAATCCCAAGGCTGTGTCCAAAACTGGTTTTTCTTTAAATTAGTACACTGTACTACCTCCCTGAGCTCTACATAATTAGCTCTTTCTGTTTTCTTGGGTTCATTGACTTGCATTCATTGAAGGATTTAGAAAATTGGATAAAATACAAAGTTAAAGCTTAAGCTGATAGTTAACAGTGAAAGCATATCAAAAACAACAACAAGAAAAAAACATGCAAATACAGTGGCAATTGCTGGCTGAAGCCAAAAAAAAAAAAAAAAAAACCGGGGGGGGGGGGAATTTTGCTCCATTGCTGATTTCTGCACCCAACCATAAGCTTCATGCCTCTCCTAATTAACTTCATGCTGGTGAGCAGATTGAGAATGGCTCTAGTCAGCGCTAAAAATTCCTGGAAACACTCTGTTTTACAGCTGTATGCAAAGTTGCTGAATTTTTTTTAAATTGCTGCCAAAAGCCACAAGACATAGATGCATGTGTTTCATGCTAATCACAAAATAATAAGGTAATTGATATTCAACAATTTAAAACAACAAACAGAGCCCACACTATAAATCTGGCTGCCTGGTTTTAATTAATAATAGTGCCCACTGTTTGAGTGGAACCGCAGAGGAAGTAGTAGGAACTTGGTTCTGAAAGAAAGTTTTTTTTCCCCAGATGTTGATAAGGCGTTTAAATGACTCTTCTTGTCTCCAAGAAGACAACTGAAGAACTGGTGTTCTTTTTCTATTGCCTGCAATAAATTGAAGCAAAAGCAAGATTGTAGGAAGGTTAAAACTCCAAAAAGGTCTGGAAAGGTTGCTGTTTCTTTATTTGTTTCAGATTAGTTATTGCTACTTAAGGATCTTATTTCAGAATTTGTCTGGATTGTTGAAATGATGTTTTGAAATTAATTTTACCTATTCTAAGGGAATATCTGCAAGGCACTTTCAGATGTTTGAGACTATTCTTCTATGTTGCAAATAAGCCAATGGCAGAAACAGTTGTATTGTTAGTAGAAAATAAATAAGAAAACGAGTATGATTTGCTAGAAAAGGTCCTGGTTTTGTCAGGAATAGGCACAATTACTATTCAGAATCTGTTCTTGAGCTGAGGGGATTTTATGGAGGGGTTTTCATTGTTGCAATTCTGTCAGCTCCAGTAGACAAAATTCTAGGCTAGGATGAGATACCAGAAGGTTTTTGGTGGCACTCACCTGTTCCAGTCATACTGGCAGTTAAACCTATCAATAATGGCATACTATTCAGGTGACACACCTTCGGTTAAAACTCCTTTTCTTAAAAATAAATAAATAAATAAATAAGTTTAAACTTTTATGTGTTGGATCGTAACTTGTAGGAAAAAAAAAAAAGATTACGTTCTCTCTTCTGAAAGACCTCTAGGAACATCTTGAATGATTTTACTGTGTAAAGCATTGCAGTTAGCTCAGCTAGTTTCATCAGGTTGTCAGTTTTGATTCCATGTGTGTTTTTCCTGTTTCTTTGTATATTTGTTTTTAAAGAAAGTGGGAGAAGATAGCCGTAAATTTATGATGAAGAACCGTTATCTTGTCTCCACTGTCTACCCATCATCCCCTGTAGTAGTGATTACCTCATAAAATTTCTGGTATAAGAAGTGGTTGTTGCAAAGGCCTGTGATGAATGCTTTATTAACTGACTACTTCTATGTAAATCAATATATATTTTTTTTTTCCTTGGAATAACAATCATTATAACATCTTTTAAAAGCTGTGTTCGGGGAGGAGCTTGGGTAATTTTCCTTCTGGAAATGCTTAGGACGGGAAAAGGCTTAAGGGCATGGGCATGGAAAGTATGTCTTTTAAGCTCTTATGTTTTGACAACCTTCATGTGACAATCCAGAAAAAAATCCATTGCTCCTCTTTCATTATCGTTTCCAATTAGAGTGTATTTTTCAAAGATTAGATGTTTTCTAAGACAAGTGTCAGAAAATTCTTTTTGTCTCTATTTTGTTTGTCCCATTAAACTGGGAATGGTGAATTATTTTGCTTAATCAAGGTATTGTTCTGGGGAAAAAAAAAAAAAAATATTATCAACTTTCCGAATAGGAGAATTTCAGCCTGTTCTTATAGCCTGATTATATGGCTTCCCTGGTTCAATATAGTAATAAAAAAAATACAAAAAACAAAAACAAAAAAAAAACAGGAGGGACAGTTATGTTCATGGCTATTAAATATCTAAGTCCAGATCCAAACCCTTTCAAATTCACAGTTTCTGGCTGCTGGAGCTGAGCTCTGTAATTAGGAAAACAATAATTCCCTTAAAGGTGTTACTGGGGTCTAACACTGAGCAACACGGACCTTTACACTAGTCCTGCAAGGAAGTTTTTTGTGTTCTCACGATTTACAGGTAAAAGATGTTTGCGCTGTAGACGTTAATAGAGAAACAACAAAGGGAAATATAACACGTAGCTTCCATTGCATGGACCAGTTTTCCCAAGGATTCAGAAGCCTCAAGAACCTCAGTATAGATTTGTCTACCACTGATGTAAACAGTGGTTTTTTTTGTTTGTTTGTTTGTTTTGTTGTTGTTTTTTTGTTTAAGGCAGTTTAAATGTGGTAATTTAAGAACTATTAAAAGGAAATGTGGTACATCATTAATGTTAAAGAACTGATGATTTACTAGAAGTGAGCTTCAGGGAGATGTGCTGAAATTCTCCCACACTTCTCTTGTTGCTCATGGACTTTATTCCCTCTGACTCTTTCTAGTAAACATTTTGATCAATTTAGCCTAACTCCATCCCTTATAAATTTACCTTTGGGAGAGAGGAAAACAGTGGAAAAAGGAAAAAAGCATTTTACTTGGATCTGTGGTTCTGGTAAACAGCAAAGTTCTGGTGCTTGCCATTCTGCTGCCATCTTCTCGTATCTGTATCTTCTGGGATTTCTGTCAGTAACAGAATAAAACAAACATAGCTCACTTTTCCTGCTCCTACTACGAGGCTTGAGTACCAGCACTTTACATTGCTGCTAGGTTCCGCTAAGGCCTGCAATGGCAAAGTCATGAATGTGGAACTCTTAACAGCATTAAAAGAGGAAATAAAATCTAGTAGATTTGTTCCAGTTACAAATAGTTCATTTATCTATCCAGAGAGCTTTTTTAAATTCTGTATTTCTGAGAAAATAGTAATATGAAATAGTAAAAATCAGGGAGTCCATCCTGGCAGAGTTTGTAATGAGAAATTCAATTTAGGATGAGTGTAAAACCAGAAGTGAAAAGTATGTTTGGCACAGTCAGGGAGAAAAAAAAAAAAAAAAAGTTAGTTTCTAGCTCAGTTCTGGGTGTGTGTATATATATATATATATATATATATATATATAATATATATATATAATATAATATATATATATAATATATATTATATTATATATATATAAATATAATATATATATATATTCTGTAGAAACTTTGAGTAAAAAATAACTTTCAACAGGTTTATAAATATTCTGCTGGTTTGAGTTAGTGGTTATTTCAAGGCCAGTTGAGATTTTTATTTATGTATATATATATATATGTATGTATATTCCAAAAGCTTCTGGTTTTGACTAATAATACTTTATTTATCAGTAAACATGACAGTATTTTTGCATCTGCACCACTGACAATTAAATTTTTCATTTACATTATGTTACAGACAATTTCCATTTCCACCCACATGTAAGCTCTTACAGTGTCTTGCAGAGACTTTTGCTCAGTAATTCTATTTTTTTTATATATATATAAGTGTCCATGGAAAGCTAAAATTCAAGTCCAGGCAGGACTCTTCTGCTGAGAAGGCTGAAAAAATCCAGAAACAGAAAATATTGTGAAAGTTTGATATTATACTGTTAAATAGTTCACAAATATAGACTTTGTGTAGGATTTGTGTCACTTAGGTGTAGAAAATTCATGTATATATGCAGGCAAAATTTTTCGGTGTTGCTTGGCTTACAGTTTAGCACTTGAATACTGCCACTGGCAGTAAAGATTTGATGATCACAGTAGGAAGTAATGTTGCTGGTAAGAAGGAAGTAATGTTGCTGGTAAGAAGCGCCTTCTCACATGGATTACCGCTGATCTGAAGGATCAGTTTGGAGTTTCCTTGATACATGCATTATTTTTGAGCTTTTTAAATTAGATGTGTAGTGTTTCTAGTGAGTGCTTGATATTTCTCTCCTGTGTTTCTGAATTTGGCTACCCAACTAAAAACATGTTTCAAATAAATCATGCTAAGTTTAAAAGCAAACATCTTCTTGTGATGTTTTTTTTTTTTTTTTTTTTCATGCAGCTATTAGAATATTATTGTGATATAGATAAACTAGCTATTTTAATATATGTATTATGATAGATAAAAGATAGAGAGGGAAACAGTGTAGGAAATGCCCAGTTCAAAGCCGTTCTTAGACTCATAAGCAAGCAGAGAAAAATTACAATGTCGTGCCACCTTGGCTCTGTAGCAGTGAGTTGGCTCTCAGGAGAGGGAGGGAAGCTTCACTGTTCTAACGCAGAACAAGACACGTTTTCTAGGTGAGATACTGAAAATGGAAGCAAAGTTGCTTTACCTTTGTTATTTTATATTTTATTTTATAGACGTAAAAAAAAAAAATCTTGCAGAAGATGAATGTCTAAGAATAGCAGTCATCTTGAAAGGCTTTTTGTTGAAAATCATTTTCTTCTGTTTTTATGTTTTTTGGAAGAAGGTTCTTTAGGTTGTATGTTGGTTGATCTTATTGCCCTCCCTGTCTAGCTTTGTGCCCTTGACTTTAAATGTACGTATACAATGTTAGGAACAATTTTCTCTGTGTAAACACAGGAAGAGCAAACATCGGTATGTTACAAAGGCTAAGTGGAGTTTGAGGTGAATACCCTGTAGGTAAAGTGGACTTGAAAGAGCATTCCAGCAGGGCTCTGGCTTTTCTGTGGCTATCTCAGTTGTCTTTTGCCTTGCTCAGAATTATGCCATCAGTATGTTCTTCAAACTACTGGAGAAGCAAATAAACCTTGCCTCTGCTGGGATTAATTTACTGCAGCTTGAAGCAGCAAATCTCTTCTGGCAACCATTCATAAACTGAGTAAGCTGCATCCTCACATCTGTTGGCAGCACGAGTTCATTGCAGAAGACAGTATCTAAGAAGACACCAGAGTGGCCAGGATGGGAGAGCAAATATGAGTCTTTAACAAGTGAGAGCTATGGCTTTGAACATGTTGAGTCTGCTCCTTACATTGTGTAGAGTCTTCTCTTTCTCCAGTATTTGTATAGTTCAGCTAGAAGACCAAAGATCGTTATGCTGCGAGAAGGACATTCATTCTAGCTTGGCCAGTTACTTAATGGTGACTTGATTAAATTTATAGTTTTAGTGAATTTACTGAAACTTTAATCAAAGCACATCTTTTCAGTAAAGTTAGTAGAGCTCCAAGTTTTCAGAGAGACTATTAATTACTGAAGCCAGATTAATAATTTATGTTTATGGATTGCTTTTTTTCTGGATGGCCAGCTATACCTTACCAAATCACTTTAAAACTTTATTCCATTTAATCAGACTTTGATCCTCCTCAGAAGTGCTCGATTAAGCATGGGATAACATTGAAAATCAAAATTACACTCAAGGCCATAATCTCTTTGCATACCTCAACATTTACTGATTTCAGACTTTTCCTTCTCCACCTTAATTATAGTACAAAAGTGACCATCTTTATTCCTAAATAGCACTTTTGAAACGAACTTGCAGACTACCTGAACAATAAAATGATCTTGCCATGGGAATGTAACTGTGGGGTTCTGGAGACCTGATGTTCCCTTTTTGCTTGCTTACCTTGGACAACTTTGGTATATCACTTTGACTTTTTGTATGGCATTCTCCCAGCTATACCACTGAGATATGACTATAGGCATTACATTTAATATTTCTATAGTCTGGAAATATATGCTACTCCTATAAAGGCATTCTAACTTGGCTCCGAACTGGAAAATGTTTTCAGAAAACAAGTATTGAAGTCCATGACAGGTAAGATGTACATGTGTGTTCAGTAAAGAAACAGGCTAGTTTTATAACTGTGGTTCATGACAAGTCTCACATGTTGATTTTTTTTGTCAGTGAACTATCAGCAGCAGCTACAGAAATGGTAAAAACTAAAATGAAAAAATAAATGCATGAAATAAGTTAAATAAATACAACCCATCTGTTCGTAAGTATTCAGTGAGCCAAAAAGAATGAACTGTATTGCATGCGTTGTTCTGAACAAGTTCGTTGCTTAGGTCTACAAATTTCTGTCAAATTGTTGAATACAATATAAGCTGTTGAAACTTGTCAGAATTAGTGTTCAAAATACAAAGATCTGGTGTTCCTTTAAGATTTTTGTTGCGTGTTGTTACTAGCATTCATAAATTATCCTGTGATTAAGAAAAACGATGTCGCAAACAGAAATGGTTTTAAATTGATGGTGAAGCCTGTGAGTTAGTGACTCTGTTTTAATAGAAGATTTCTTTGTATGTTTTCCTTCTATTTCTAAAATTAGTTGGTTGATCCAAATGGATCTTGGGTTTTATGTGTAGTCAGACTCTTTTTATATATTCAGTACAGCCTTTACTTATGTTTATACCTCATTTATTTTGTTTAAGAACTACTTATGTTCTTTTATCATTTAGTTTTCTATTGTTGGTGCCAAATCCTGAAAAATTGGTCCCTGTAGTATGCTGCAGCCATTAAATACCAGTCTGTTGCAGAATATCATTTGAACTTATTAAAATGTGATTCATCTGGTGCCAAGTTTATTCAAAAGCCTTGTGCTGGCTGGGCCAGGCATTATACATCAAGGGAAAAAAAAAAAAAAAAAAAAACACCTCCCGTGGGTAGAGTTGGACAACTAATTTCTGTAAGGTTTGTTAACTCCTGTCTGCAGTGAATCCAATGGGGTTCTGCTATCCTTTTTCTGTTCTTCATTTATGGCTTTTCTTGAGTGGCCGAGGAAGCAGGAGCTTGAACATGTGAGCTAACAGAACTTATGTGGTCCTAATCCCCTAATTAGACTATCTTGCACAGATGGTATTTAGATTCTTTTTTTGTGTGTGAAGAAAGCATGTGGTAACAATATTCATGAATTTTTATAAGATCAAACATGCTTCTTAGGTTTTGCTTGCATATTTCTTAACCTTGTATTTGGGCCAGACCACTGGGTGGAAACAAATGTGAAATTGAACCTAAATACACAATGAAATTCTTACCAAATCACTTTACAGCATGCAATAAATAAGTAAAGCCATTGCGCTACACCAGTGGTATTTGTGACGAGGCAACAATTTTCTTCATTATCTTGGTCGTTGACCCCAAAAGTAATATTCAGTAAAGTATGTTTTATTGCACTCATTCTGATCTTATATCCAGTAGTATATTATAAAAGAGCTATGTTTTAATTTTGTTTTGAGTAATAAACACTGACAAGGACAGATTAACCTCCTTTGTATTTTAAACTTGACAATTCAGAAATTGTCAAGTTTAAAATACAAAGGATGTTAATTTTCTACAGAATGACTTAAGCATTTTGGACAAAGTGATTTAATAATGGTGGTGTCAGAGGGAGATGCATTATCTAAAAGCACTTGCACTGGAAAGTCATTGGAAGCCAAATTTTTTTAATCTATCACATAATATCCCTAGTATTACATATGATAAAAAATACGTACTTGAAAAAAATGTCTCTGATAACAGTGTTCTGCATTTTCTTTTGTATCACCCATGGAACCAACAAATACATAAATGAAGCATCATAAAAGTTGAGATTTGCTGTATTTGAATATTATAATGAACTTGCCGATTACAGTGACAATTTCACATTCTGTCTGGCATATACAATGGTGTAATTGGAATCAAATTGCAGCTTTTAAATTGTCCAGAGTGGACTTTTCCATAAATGAAACTGGATTTTTCCATGCTGTTCTGATAAAAAATAAAATAAAAAGATTCACTGAGTTTTGTTACCACTACTGAATATGTTTTGAAGTGTGGAACAGATCCTCATAAGGCCTTAGGAGGAAGACAAACAGGCAGACATGCAAGTAACATCCATAGTGCGAAAACAGAAGATGATGAGAGGTGAAGAAAAGTTAAGAAATAATGGTTATAACCAAATGCTGTGAATCTAATATTAATGAAATTCAAGAGAATCGTGTAAATACTAGCATTTTTAAAACAGATTATAGTTGAAGGCATGAGTAACAATGGAGGTGAATGAGAAGAGTAGCAGAAACAGCTTTATTGTTCTAGGTAAGAAAGATGAATTATCTCACATAACAGAAAGAGTGATCTAAGAGTAAGGGATGTGGACACCAGCATATCAATTCCTCTATCTCTGAAGTTCAGATAAAGACTTGGAAAGGACTGCATGAGAATGTGAAATTGGATGATATTGTCAACTTCTTAAATTCCAAGTGGAAAATTAGCAAGGAGTAAAAGTTAGCAATGTCATCTCAATGACTGAGAAATAATGGATAAATTAGGATTTTAGTCACTGGAGTAATTAAGTATTTTAAAAATAAAGAAATTGGTATTAAAATGACCAGATTCACAGATACAGGTTTTGTGGGTGCCATTAAATTCTTTGTAGCTATAGCAATTTTTTTATTATTATTATTATTTTTTTTTGGGGGGGGAAGTGGGGAGTTTCTAAGAAATATATGTATTTGATATCTTTTTTAAAGCACGGAGGGAACTTGGGGTATTTCTTCCGTGCCCTCTAGAGGAGACAGTCAGCCCTTGTGGTACTAGAAAAAGGGAGCTGATGGTTTCCAACTTAAAGATGATCAGTTACGTGTAGTGAAGTTCAAATGCCAAGTCTTGGTACATTTGCTGTCCCACGCTTCAGAATATAGGATTTTGTTTCCAAGTTTGATGCTCTTCAGGAAAAGAAAAAGGCTAAAGATTTTGTGTTGAGAACTATACGTCCTTTTCATTAAGGACCCAACTTGTCCGTCCTAATAATTCTATCTCATCTCCCCAGCACATGAGTATGGACAGGGTTTGAAAGCTCCACGTTCATTGTGATTGTAAATATCAGTGCCTTATTTTTCAGCTAGCTGAATGGTCAATCTAGGACAAACTGCAAAAAGGAAACATTAACCACAACTGTTCAGGAAGAATCATAAAGCACATCTCTTGAATCGTATCAATGCTAGTAAATATGTCTAATAGTTTTTAAAGACCTACAATGTTGGAGATTGTACTGTTTCATCTTTCATTATTCCGTTCCCTAACATCTACCCTGAATTCTTCTTGCGGCAGTTTAAATCCATTGCTACCTATTCACTCCACTAGGAACACAGAGAATTGCTCTTGCTCTTTGCAGCAACCCTTGAGTATTTGACGGCTTTTACCATACCCCAATATCAGTTTTCTCCTAGGTAAAGGTGTCAATTAATGTCATTCACATAAGTCTTATTTTTTTAAGTTGTGCACAGTGATTACAGTAGCAAAAGTAAGAACATGTTTTCATGTAGCTGAAATAAATAAGCGTTTGAAAAAGACTCACGTAATTGTGATCATCTGCCAGGATGTGAGAAACTATGAAATTTTGGTGGGGTAAAACCAATCTTACAGCTCCATTGTCTGCTTGAAGCAGGGCCATTGTAGTTTGTTCTTCCCAGCTTTCTAACTCTGTTCTTTCTCCACAGTGAAAGCACATAGTGATTATCTTATGAAGCCCTTTCACAGGATGTGTTGCATACAAAACATGCCCACAGAGGTGTAGAGCTACTGTATTCATGCCACAGAAAAGCCATGCTGCAGTGGGAGAGGGGACACATTCCTCTCTGTTCATTTCAGCTGCCAAGAAGGCAGACAAAAGAATGAAAAGATGAGTCAGATAGCAGATGGGGTACAAAGAGAGATTTGGGACACTAGATATGAAAACACAGGTGCATGTGTTCTCCTTACCTTCATACTGATTGGCAATGTGTGCCAATTCTGAGTACCACTGAAACAGGCAACGTCAGACTCTATCACTTTGGACTTTTTGAAATCCTTCCAGAATTTTCTTCTTGTTAATACGCCAGTACCAGAAGTATTCCAGAGAAAACTGCTTTTTCTTAAAAAAGAATGAATTTTGTTATAGTGAATTGATGCATAGAACTCTTGCAATTCTCTTAGCACACTTCCAATAGACAAACAAGTGTTTTCCAATAGCATAGATGACAAAGTAGCAAAGTCTCTACTGCAGGAAAAATCATGGCACAGTCATCCAGTCACTCACTGAGGGGTGAATGCTTGTTCTGTATGCCAGGTGCATTGCACAGTGATGAATTAATTCATTTGGATTTAGTCACAGTGAGCAAGAGGAAGATCTCTTTGCTGTATTTAGAGATCAGATTTTGCTGATTCAGAAGTTTGGCAGGGCTCCTACTATTGAGATGTCTGATTTTTAATCTAAAGAAGCAGCTATCAGGACTGGATAGAAGCATGAAAGGAACATTGAAACTGATGAACTTTTCAAGCGATTGTTGAGTAATCCCAGTGGTATTGAAAAGTTTATGCAGTAGCCTGGGAAAAAAGGGAGACCTGGTCCAGGCATCCTACTGCAGACAGAGCTTCAGTCTATGGACAAAGGAATATGGACAACCTAGAAATAAGATCTAACAGTTTAGCTAGCCCATCTATTTCTCTTTTGGAGGAAAAGAGACAGCAAAATCTGATACCTCCACAGGGAGATAATAGTGCGAATGAAACAATAAATCATTCTGAAAGTCACACCTTAGTTCTCTTGAAAAGGCGAATAAAATAAATCAGACATGTAAGAATAACATTTATCAGTCAGTTTTTCCTTTTGTAAAGGAAGGAGAGTGTTCAGACTGAAGAAAATGAGAAAGGAGGAGATTTTTTTTAATAGACTCTGATAGTTTAATGTAATGGTTATAGAAGTAATAGAAGAATGTTTAAAGAGCTTTTGAAAATAGAGTAGATGCTTTTCCTTAGATCTGCATACTTTTTCCTCCAGTACTGAAATATTTTATGGGAAAGTTGAAATTTCAAAGTAAAATTGGACGGTTAAATTAGAAAGTCATCTACACACAAAAAAAAAGAAAAAGAAACCATGTTGGCTGTTGCTCAGTACTGTGTGAAATAGCAAGAAAAGAGAAGTATTTTTAGCCCTTTGCGATAGGAAGAAAAGCTACAAAGAAGCTGGTATTAGAAAGCAGTGTTTGAAGTATATAGCATTAGCAGAAATATCTTTTTTTAATTTATTTTTATTTTTCGGGTGGGAAAACTGTAAAACTGTTTTCAAACGCGAGAAGAATTAGTTATCTCACTTTTTTAAAAAAAAATATCTTTCAGTATATTTGATATTTAAAGTGTCTGACTTGCAGCAGCAGAAGTTGGGACAATTCAAGAAGTGGATAGGCCAAGTTTTATGAAACCACTAACTAGGGCAGACTTTAATGGAAAGGACCACATGTCTTGGGATTGTGTCTTGTAAAGAGGTGGTGTTACATACAAACCTTCCTCTGCTCTACAGCAGTGACAGCTTTAAAAATGTGAGGTTTTATGTTCTAGAGAGTGAAGCAAACCCCAAAAGACCAGTCTGTAGTTAAATTAGTCTGTGGTTTATGGTAATGATCCATTATTATGAATTTGTGTCTTTGTAAGCTGCTGGCTAGGATCGCCCTTACAAAAGGAGAAACTAAAGGTGCCTGCTTTAGTGGTGGGGTTTAAGATTGTTTTCTTCAGCATTTCTGTTACCTAATGACAGGGAACTTTCTGCTGAACATGCTGACTTAAAACTTTTTATTCAACATGATGGCTTCTCTGCATCCTACTCTGAATATATTAGTCCTCTAACAGCAGTCTGATGAGAACTGCTGCATTTTGGTGTTAGGAAAAAGAGATCAAAACAACATTGCAAAGTCCTGATATCCCATAATCGCCGACATCAGAATTTTGTTTTAGTAATTAATATGACAGGGTGGGACTATCACGTAGTGTAGAAGGTAAATGAGAGGAAAGGGGTCTGCACAAGTTCATTTATTCTCTGTTTGGAAATTGGTTTATTTGTGTATTGAGTTTCATTTAAGGTGAATATTTCATCATACTTCCCTCCCTCACTCTTTTAATGATAGCATATTTTAAGGGAAAGACACATCAGTTTGTCATTAAATTACATTTTTCTTTTTGTAATTTTAACTTTAAAACATTGTCTTCCATTTCTCCATGGATAGCATGAGTCTCCAAATACTTGTATTAGGACTTCACCTCGTAAAAAGGATAAAATAATTCTCAGTTCAGTATCAGCTGAAGCTAGTAATCTAGCACTAGAATGATTAATAGAAAGAAGGTGAATTCACCTGCATTTAAAGTGTATGGTAGGAATGTCAAATACAAGCAATGATCTTACAAATTAAAATTGACTGAAGATGAGATGGTTTATGAAGGTATCAGAAGATGACTGATATCTGGTGAGACTCAGCTGAAAAATGTGTGGTCATTGATAAGTAGTTCAGGAAACATTTGTGCTGTTGGTGAAAGTGTAGGTGATATCTGCAATTCCGTATACAACTTTTATCTCAAATGTTCCAGGGATGTGAAATGAGACTAGAAGTGATGCAAGTGATGCAAGAATGGCTGGCAGAATGATTAACATAGTTGTAAAAAGGAACTAAAAGAGCATCTCTACATAACTTAGTGAAACTGAAAACTAAAACTAAAAATAAAAATCTGTGCTATGTGAACGGTGTAGAAGTGGAACCTCTCTATTGAAGACTAGTTTTCACCCAAGAAGAAATGAATGCAAAATAATCTTAAATAAAACCTGACTAGAATTTTTTAAAAAAAGGTTTTTAAATATATGAAATGTGAGGCTTTGAAGCAGTTTTTGGGTTGGAGTACTAGCAGTAAAAGTATAAATTTAAGACATATCTCAGTAAGTGTGTTAGAAAGTTTATATGCTTCGTATTGGAACTAAGGAGTAGCTTTGTTAAATGATCAGTACAGATATTCTGGATTGTTATGTATGAGATTGTAAGAATACATCTTTGAATGAAATGTATCAAAAAATGTATTTCAAGAAGGGTAGGGGTTTCTAAAATGCATCCAATTTAACTTGCATTTAATTAAAGCTTTTACAATGTAAAGCAAAACCAACATCCTGTGAGTGGGATGGTTGATGTTTTTCATTGCAAGTGAATGTCATGCTGGAAAGTGTACTACACTGTTGCCTTATAACATGCGGTTAACTATTGTTCCTAGTGTATCTTTTGTTCCCAGCCTGGTCTGAACATGCATAATTACAGGTAATGGAAGACAGCTGTGATGTACCAAACATATCTTTTTCCTTTTATCTTGTTTGAATGGATAATGTCTCTGACTGGCCTGTCCCTGACTGTTAAAGCTATAGTTAAAATAGCAACACAAATTCTATTGTAAATCTCTATTTTTATTCACTTATGAATGTTGTTAGGAACTTAATCCTTGTATTTTTTTCTTTTTATTATTTTGACAAGCTTGATATTTTTTTCTTTGTCTTATAATAATATACTTGGAGGAGCGTGCATCAAGAACCCCAAATACCCAAGTTATTTTACAAATATTTTACAATAGATATATTTCATAATTGAAAAAGAGTAATTGCTGTGGCACTGTCATAGTTTTTACAAGTGTATTTTGTTGAGTAACTCTCAAATGTTTATGATGTGTGTTGTCAACTAAACACATCTAGAAATTCTTTTTTGTATATACTTCAGATAACAGTTGAAACATTTGTTTCTGCTGTGTGTACTAGAACGATTTTTATGTGCAGAGCCATCCTGCAGATTCCAGGTGTTCTTAATTTTTGGTGTATTTGTAAAAATAAAATGATTCATTAATCAAAATGGTTTATTCATGCTTTCTTACCAGACTTTAATTGTAGCATGGATGTTTCAGAGGTATACCCTACTATCTACCTGAGGCTTAGTTAATGGCTTAACTAAGTTCGTAGGTAAAGTTAATAGGCTCTCTGGGAGAGGATTTACTAAACTGGATACCAACCAAAACATACCTATTCTCGACATTAAACTTCAAAGAAAATTGTTGTATACAAGTAAAATTTGAGTTGTGTGTTCCAATCCAGCTCTGGTTATAAAGACTAGATGATTTACTGTGATATGGTTACCTAGTTTCTTTTTAATTGCCATTTTATACAGTTTAATTTGAAAGGCTCCTTCTCTGAGTCCCTGTTATCTTTTTTGAGAGGCATTTTATTGGTTTTGTTTGTGACTGTACATATATGCCCCTTGCTTAATCTTCTGTATTTTGAAATCCATCTGCAGTGAGTTGTACACTGATTGCTTTCTTCAAGGTTGCATTTTCTCTGTGAGAGTGTGTCACTCTTAAAGTAGTCATTCTGAGGCTATATGAGCTTTCAGCTCGTATACAACAATTGCAATGGTAAGAAATGTATTCCATTTGCAAGTATTCCTGGCCTGTTCCCTCTGAAATGAAGAAGTCTACAGCTAAATTCACATTTAAACTCAGCTGTTCCTATTATAAAAGCTGGTTCAGTTGCAACAATTAATCTTATTGTCATTAGAAGGAGAAGGTAACTGTTCTTGCAATGAGAAGAAGATTACAAGTTTTAGACAGGAATAGGTTTTGTTTAGCTGTTTTGATTGGGACAGCTTGCCTGCTCAGAATGATTTGGATCACTTTTTAAAAAAAATATATTATTATTATTTATTTATTTATTCCCCACAAGTTTGGCTAAAGTTTTGGTTTAAATATAAGGAAGCTATTACTTTATCTGACTCCATCCGACTACTGTGAAATGTTGCTAAGGGTAAATAGCTTTATGTGGTGCTGAGACTGTCCAGCTCCCAGAAAAGAAATACAGCCTTGTTTTCCCCTTGCATTTGTATTTACACATTTCATCCCAGAAGTGCCATTGACTCAAACATTGTTTTCACCATGGTTCTGCTTGGTTCAGCTGACAGACTTGAAAAGCAGAGATTCTGGCTGGGAATGCATCTTGTCAGAGAACTTTCTTTACATATCTTGATTATCAATCTGAATATATAATTCTATTGAGTATTTTCCAAAGTATAATTGGGATTTTTTAATCCAACTGTTTAATTCAAATTAAGCCACTACATCTTTCTCATTTCAATTCAACTCATTTGGCTTGTCCTGTAGATTGATTTGGTGCTCTGAGACGACCTCAGTTTCTCCTGCCTGCATCCTAATGCTTTGGTTTTTGGTTAAAGACTATCTTGTATGAAAGCAGCCAGCGGGTATAGTAACTTTTCATTTGTGAAGAGGAACAATTTCTGTTGCTGTTGCTTAGGTGTTCAAAGGGCTTGGTAGTGTGCATGGTTGACGCAGCCACCAGGGTATCTTTGACCTGTACAGATGAAGTCTTAGAGAGACAAATCTTACAGGTACACTTACAGAAAACAATGGACTTGGCTAGAATTTCTTAAATGAAGTAACTTTTCAAATATTTGCTTTTTTTTTTTTTTTTTTTTTTTCTATTAGGGAGGTTGGAGTGTAGGAATTAGCAAATGCCACGTACGAGGTGTTTATTTAGTGAGGTGCTAAATGATAAGACAGTTGGCCTGATGATGGCACTGAACCCCTTCTGAGCCTCATTTCTTGAGAGGAACACAGAGAAAAGCACACAGAGGTGGAGAGAACAACTGATGGAAACTGTGGAACAGTTTCACAACACAAGTGGAAACTGAACTGTTAATGAAGTACTGGGAAGGAAAATAAGAAAACATCATCTCTGATCTGATGCCTTGTGTAGTAGAAAAGTGGAATGACTTCAATTCTGTCCTGAACACATGAAGAAAGAAAAGCCAGAGCTGAAGCCAGTGCTGTAAAATAGGTTTGTTAGCTGTTTTACAGCAGTTTGAGTGAAAGTGTTTAAGGACTGAAAAAACGAAGTGCTGTATTTTGATCATGGTAGCTGGAGTTTTTGTAAAGTCTTCTGAAAAGAGAAAAATCTAGTACATGAATTACAGGAAAGTCATCTGCAAGATACTTCCCATCTGATTCATAAATAATGTTTGGACTTGCACATAAACAAATCAATTTTTCACTTGGCAGTTTGATATAATCCCAAAGTTTTCCAGGGTCATTCTTAGAATAGTCTCATTGTCTGACTACACAGCATGGACTCATATGAGATGACAGGAAAATCTCAATTCTGTGCACCACAGCAAGAGCAAATCAGATGTTTCCATTCCTGTCTGCTGGAACCAATTTTTTGCAGCCTTGGCTTTTAGTGCTTTAGTAGCAAGTTCCAGAGGAACGGTATCTAATGTGGTGGCTGGGAGGGTGGTCTGGTTTCAGATCTGCCTGATGCAATATCTGACTTCCTGACTGGTATCTTTTTAAAGGGGGAGAGAATTGTCAAATTGTCCTGCTGAATAGCTCCTTGCTGGGAGGATTATGCTGTGAGAATTAACAAAAGGAGATAAATCTTCATGTGATCCTGTCATGCAATGAATAATAATAATAATAATAATAAAAGTGGGAAATGTTTGTGAGTGATAATTGGTGATAATTGTAATGGAAAACACCTGGGAATGTTAAATGTGCACCTAGGCATCTGGATGTACTATTGTTGATGCATAAAACATAAAATATGTAGAGTTGCATATACTTATTTTTTTCATAGCTCGATCATTCATAAAAAATGAAAAAAAAAAAAAAAGTTAAAAAAGTTTTTTCACCTGAAGGTAAAGGAGAAAGCTACCAATTCTAGAATTTTTGCTTTGCTGTTGCTTGCTTCCTCCTACCTCTCCTACCTTCCCCTTCTTTTTTTTTTTTTTTTCTTTTTCTTAAAGGATGGGAATAAAACAGATAATTACTCAGCCAGCCAAAAGAAGATGAAAGGCTTTAAGATAAAAAGCACATAAAGAAGTAGCTTTCAAAGCTCTCTTTTAGTATTTGTAACTAGAAAAAAAAAAAAAGAAAAGTATTTTCACTACTAAATTCCAGGCTTTTTGTACCAAATAAAAAGGGGGAGGGGGCATTAAAAGTTTGTCTATGTTGTGTTGAGAATATTTGATTGTTTATTAACAGGAGTAAGAACTTGCACAGGTAATTAAAAATACAGATAGAACTTTTATTACAGTCTGCTAATGACTTACATAATTTAATACATACAGATTACATGTACTGATTATACTCTTATATTCCAATTAATAACTAATTTCATCATTTTAATATGCACAGCATTTCCATAGATGAAGCACCATTGATCTATCTACTAAATAGACCTATTAATGTTTTGAAATCTTCTTCCATTTTCATCTTAAACTTCTTATCCTCACTTTTAATGTCACTTTAATATTCTTTTTCTCATTAACACTAGTGAGGTGTATATGAGAAAATTCAGTGAGCATCCAGTAGCAGTTCGTTTAGCCAAAATCTAAGGTTAACAAATAGTTCCAAAAAAACCACTTTGGAAGTATCCATTTTCTCATAGAGTTTTTTCATGCTCTCAAGACCTCAAAGACAGGTTTGTCTTAATGTTTGGCATTAATTAAGGTGTTAGGAATTTTTCATGTTAATGAAAATTTATTATTATTATTATTGTATTGCTATTATTATTGTATTGCTTCTTCCATTTCTCAGACGTTTTCTGTGATTGTTCCCAGATTTAAATTGGAACTAAGGAAAGAATACTCTTTCAAGTACTGTCATGTACGTATTGAGTTGTCTCTTAAAGTGCATTCACATTTTGAAAGTTGATGCACAGAAATTCCATTTGAAGTATGTGTGTTTACTCAGATTCATACTTCCCAACATTTTTATCGCCTTTTAACTTTCTAATCGTTCTGGATCCAGCAAGGCTAAAATGAATTTTAATTAATTAACTCTACTGATACTGAAGTTGTTATTCTCACCATTGCAAGGGCAAACTTCTGTGGACAATTGACAATGAGGGGGAAAAATGATTTGTAGAACTTTAATTGGTGTAGGCAAGGTGGAGAACCTAGAGTCCGGTTTGATTTTATAGCTCACGTAGTAAGTTGTATATTGTTTGTTATTGTCCCCTGTAGATGGAGCATTTTTGTTAACTACCTTTCTGGAAGAATAATAATGGAATCTCACAAACACTTTTACAAATAAAGGTAAACTTTAAGGTCCAAGGATGGGATATTTAATGACACTTAGGAGTCTTCTGCTATAAATGGATGGATAGACATACATCCATCCATCCATTTCTAAGTCTGTGAGACTTCAGAAATACTTTAGCAGGCATTCAAGTGAGTGGGTAATTAAGTTGGATGAACATACTTCTGAAAGCATGTTGCCAACCAATCATCTTTCCCGCATTCATGACTGTATGAGTATTTAGGTGCTTGTAGCTCTGCACGCAGGGCTCTCAGTAACTAACTGGCACTCTTATTGGACCAAGTAGATAACCTGTTTCTATTATTCAGCTGTAAAAACTTGCCTAACAAGATCCAATATTTATGTAAAATAATGCAGCTGAGTATGCTCATTTTCCAGCATGTTCAGTAATTTTGTCTGCTCACTGAGCGTGAGATAGAATTTTCAACTAGTGATTTCAGATATATTTTCATCTTGCAGAAACTATTTTTTGGCAATTCAGAATGTGTGTAGTATTTGGTTGGGCAGCTAGAGACATTGTATGTTGATGTGATGGCTTGCCACTCTCTTAGCGAGGTGCCCTGGAAAGTAAAACATGAGTTTAATAAAGAAAAGATCTTTTTTGCATGTGCACTTGCACCTGTGCATGTACTCTCAAATGGAGGATAAGCATTCTTAATCTCTAAGCTAAATATAAGTGTTTTAAGCTTCCTTGCCGGTTTTCCATTTCACTCAGCTTGTTCCTTCTGTATTTGTTAGATGTTTCTCTCTTGGATGAGGCTTTGGTTTTTGAAGAATAAGTGTTACCTCAAGATTTTATTATGGTTTTACTGTTCAGGGTTGTTATAAAAAATACAGTGTTTACCATAAAGTACTGCTGTTTAGGTTGAGAAGCATTCATGTCTGAAGAAGCTCAATGATGTGTTTTGAATTTTGATAATGGTATTATAATAATAGAAAATTTATGGTAGATGTAAATGCTGCAGGCCCTGAAGTACAATAAAACTGAGCTTGGTTGCAATTCCAGCATGTGTACAACTTACTGCAATTGCTTTCTGTCTGACTTGTCTTCACCTACTGAAATGAACAGGAAACTCTCTACAGCATTGATTAATATCTGAAGGGTTTCAGTTATGCTGAATGTCAGATGAAGACATTTCATGTTTATTTTACAGTGAGGGAGAAAACTATAGTATGATTATATATATATATAAATATTATTTTTATTTTTAATATAAAAGTGTTATGGGAGATAGAACACCTAATAGTTTGAATCTCTTTTCCAGACTCAGTTAATTAACCTGAAGCACACATGGTTTTTATTCATGTCTAACATAATAGAGAATAATTCTACTGCATTTGTTGCAAAACTGGGACAAGTAAGAGGATAATGAAGCTGTTCATATCTGTAACTTGGGCCTTTCATAAAAGATCTCTCTAAAATAAAAAAATTAGATATTTGTAATTTCATTCAGTACAGCTTAAAAAAAATCCATTACTGAACAATATTCAACTTGAGTAAACGTAGTGGATTTTTTTCTTATTATTTTCTGTTTTCTACTCTATTTGTTTTGAAAGACTATTTCAAAAGTGCTTTGATTTGAATGCCAATGCAAGTAATACTTGCCTTCTATCTTTCTTAACTCATTTCAGAGTCATAGTTCATGTAAAGTTGTTTATCAGTGAGTTAATACCATATGTTATAGGTAAAGATCTAAAGGCTACACATTTGTATCAATAATATCTTGGAAGAAACTAATAGCATAAGCAATGAGTGTGCATGCTGCTATTTCCACATTGCAGTGGAAAAAATAAGATTACTATGCAATTACCACTGAAGATATTTTATATTTCTGTACAAAAGGAGTTGTTTCACATAGTATCAATAATTCTTTTGTGGTGCAAACTTAATATCATTCCGGATATTAAGGTTGTCGAGTCAAAATTAGTAGGGGCAGTATAAAAGGTATGTATTCTTTGCTTTGTCTGCTTTTAAATGGGATATAAAAGCTAATTGGATACTGGGTGAGACTTAATATGTAGAAAAAGGTGAAAGTTTTTGTATTGTGCTCAGGAATTGTGTGGTACCACTTTCCGGGACTCACTATAAGATGCTTGGCATCAGGCACCTAAGATCACTGATTCAACCACTTGATTATGATGCTAACACTCAGCAGGCTGTCTTTTACACTTTAGAAATACTTTAGAAGACATCTGCTTGTTAGGCAGAAAAGCCAAGTATTTCAGTTTTTCTATAATCCTATTCTAAACTTTACCCCTTTCATCTAGAGCCTTTTTTTTTCAGGATTTAAAAGTACATTTTTTCAAATCCAGACAATTGTTTTCCACAATTACAATGAAACACTTGAAGGTATATACGTTCTATCTCCTGACAGTAGCCCATCCTGAATAAGCCAAAATGAAAATAATCATTTTTTTTTTTTTTTTAAAAAAAAAAAACACCTCCTTTTAGTCATAACAAGTTTGTCTCATTTTTTAACTGGACAATGTCATTCTTCTGTTGTAAACAGTCTTATTTCAGTCTGCATGTGAACATTGCTAAGATGTAACCACTGCTTGATATGTCAACAGAGAATTTTCACACAAAATGTATTTTAGTTTTTATCTTGCATGACACCCCTCCATTTGTCTTTGGTTTGCTGAAATTATCTTGGTGTCTCCTCCCTTCATATGTTTTTTCTTTCTTCTTTTGTATTTCCTGACATACTAGACCTCCTCAGAAGGCAGTAGTTCCCATAAAAGGGAATTTTATACTGCCTCCCAAACACTAAGTCTCTAAAACCGATTCAATACCTGTAATAAATAAAATAATGCCCTAAGTGATGAATTGGTGGTTTCAAATCTTATTGTTCTTCCTTTGTGCATAGCTAAGAACACAGTTGATAAAACAGTGATTTCCAGTGAGAGGTCACATCCAGTTCCCCCAAGTGGGGTGTGCACCCCTGTGGGAGCACAATTTATGAGTGATGCCTGCAATTAGTACCCATTATAATTTTTGTATGACAAATCTACTTCAGTAGCTTTCCTTTTGGTTAGTATGAGGGTCATTGCATTTGCAGTTTTAGGAGATATGTATCTACCCTTTTTCACAGCAGTGAACAACTATGTTCAAAATTATTTCCCATGTTTATTTATGTTGGGGCTTTACTGGAGCAATATTTTAAATGCACAAGTGGAGGCCACACTTATTTGCCTGCTGGTTTCAATTCAAGTTCCCCTTTGGACTTAGCCAAATGCATGTAAAGATTTTTATGCTTAGTTCGAAAAAACTTATTTTTAATTGTTACCTTTTAGTTAAAACAAAGTTTATATTTTGAACAGAAAATGTCAAGTGTTGGGTAGATAGCTGTGGAAATCACTGTCATCTTTAAGGGCTACTTTTCACGTAGCTGGTTTTCTTGCGGTAAGTGTAAGAATATTATAATATTCACATATAATATATAATATAATATTATATTATTATATTAAGTGTGAATATATAATATTCACACTATTATATATTCACAATATTATATATTCACACTTATACAGTTATATATATATATATAATTGTTGTTCAGATGTAGTTCTTGAAGGACTTGCTTATTTGTGCTTCCTGTTTATTTATTTGTTTTGTTTTGTTTTTCCTTCTGTAGAGGGTGAAATAGCCCAGAAATAAAGAAAACTGCTTTCATAGAAAGTGTAGAGGACTACATCCTCTAATATAAGTTTGGACAAGTTATTGGCTTGAAAATAGTTATGAGTCCATGTTTCAGAAAGAGGATTCTTCAGAGAAAAAAAATACCATAACACAAGTGCCCCTTCTGACTTCCGAGTACTGCTTATTCTGTATGACAAAAGGGAGGATATGGCTATCTGTTTCTTTTCTTCTGGGATCCTACTTCTGCAGTTAGGATGAAGGAGGGTCAGTGAAGCCTGCAAGCCTATTCAAATAAAGTCACAATGTGAGGTATATAATGGCAAATCATGTGTTGAAGATTTTCTTTTTTAGCAGTTTTCCTTTTAGATAGCTGACTGTGGGCATTTAGTTTGATTTCAGAAAGATGAGACAATAAGGATAAGGCAGGTTGTAAACTTTTCACAGTCCTCCCAGTGGGCAAAAGTGGAGCAAATCCTGAAGTTCAAGCTTATTTTTTCTGTTTTAAGTAATAGTGATAAAATTTGCTTTGACAAAGAACTCACTGCCTTTTGAACATTGTTTTATTAAATATGTTTTCCATGGTAAAAATGAGAGAACAGTAAAGCTTTTTTTTTTTTTTTTTTTTTTTTTTTTTTTTTTTTTTTTTTTTCCAAACTGGATTGATTATTTTTCATTGACTCAGAATAGTTAGGCTGTGTAACTATTTTGTTCAAATATGTACCTGCTTGTTCTTCAGTTGTGCACTTGTTAAGATACTAGAGTTTGTTTTCCCACTGGTAAACTGTTAAAGTACAAACAATTTTTGGCTTGAAAGCAGATGAAATAATCATCAAATTTGAGTTCATGAGAAGGTAAGCTACTTACTGGCACACGTTGCAAATCATGTTTGCCTACTCAATCCCTATTTTGAATGCTGTGGATACATACATTAACTATGCATGTTTAGAAAGATTTTACTTAGCATACTGTTTTTGCATTCAAGCAGTAGATTAACTGGAAAATGAGGCATTAAACATTATTAACATTTATTTTGTGCCAGGTAGAGACAGGCTTGACATAACATTTTACTTCCTGTGACAGTAAAAGTGAAGCAAAGGAAGCATGATTAGAACAGGTTACTCCAGTGAATGGCAGTTTCTCTTTGGAACATATTTCAGGGGCTTCTGATGAACCTCTATCTTCATCTTTTCCTTATTCATCCATACAAAACCCTTACATGGCTTTTGTCCTTGGTTACACTGATATTACTTCTGCTTTGATAATTGAAGACAGCTATCTAAGAAAATCATCTCTTTTTAGAGAAATTGTTGTTTTGTACTGGATCAGCTTTACCATTCATTTCCCTCTAGTTTCATTTGATTGCACCATTAAATCTTATTTTCATTTTAATACAGTACAGTAGGTCAATCTATAATTAAACGTGTTCATTTTTCTTAAATGGTGCCACATCTGGAGCTATGTTAAGAATAGTTATTTCCTTGCCAGGGTTATAAGAATATGGACAGAGATGCAGTAAAAGTTCAACGTTTTCACTTCATACTTCCTGTTGGTGTAAACTTCTGAATGTACAACATCAAATGCACCTTTCAAGAACAAAGAAAGATTTCTTAGGGAATAAGTATGTGTAATGCTATAGATAAAATATTTCTATATATTATTCATAGAGATTTATTACTTATGTATTATTACCATGTCTGGTATTATTTTCTCCAATCATTTGGTGCTGCCCAATGTTAAGAATTTAGGAAACAAAATTATAATAATTGTGTGAAGAGAATATATTGTATGTAATCCATAGGAATTGATACTTTATGACTCTCTGAGTATTTGGCTGATCTTTGTGGAATATTCATTGCTGAAGAACTTAAGAGTTAGCACTTGATTAGAAGAACTCTTAAATGTGGAAAATATATTAAAAGCTATTGAGTATTTGATCTGTTAGCACTTAATAGGTCAAAGATGTTTAGGGGTCACTGCACTTCCACAGATAAAGGCATCAAAGTAACCATGGGGGTTGCATAAATTATTATTTCTACTGTAGTCCTTCCAGGATTAATAGGCTAGCTTTATAGTTTTTGTTTAACAACTTTTAGGGCAATCAGATTGGAACTTCTTCCACTGTTTATTTAGGGTTAGTGGTTTTTTTATTATTATTATTTGTTTTGTTTTGTTTTCTTCCCTTAAGTATAAATGTTCTCTGAGTTACAGTGAGTGAAATGCATGTTTTGTTCTTTAAATCCTATTATGAACCTTGCCCTTTTCGCTTTCTCTATCTGGAAACATTTTGTGACATTTAATGAGCTTGAGCACTGGATGGAAGAAGATTTAGACTTCTCGGATGCATACTGCTGGGCTTGCAGCTGTAACGCAGATAAAAAATGAAAGTGTGGCTTAAAGAAGTGGAACGTCTGCTACAGGTCTCAGCCTGGACTTTCCTAACAGCCTATGGACTGTGTAAGTGGTAACGTTTCCTGCCTGGAAGTAGTGGCAGAAAGTCAAGCATCAGTTTTATCCTAGTTGCACTCAATTACTCAGTTACATATGTGAAGTTACTCTGCAGTAGCTGAATTCTACATGTATTCAGTTTAGGTTGTGTGAGGATTTTATTGTTTGTTTGTTTGTTTATTAAGACAATTTGGGTGTTTTTTTTTTTTTTTTTTTTTTTTTTTTCTGTTTTTGTATTGCATCTTCTGTGTGTTTCTTTGTCTGTCCTTTCCCAAAGCTAATGTTCTCTGTTCAAAACAGAAGAAATGGCTCTCTTGCTATTCGTGTGAAATGCTAACTTAAAAAAAAAAAAAAAAAAAAAAAAAAAAAAAGAGAGAGAGAGAGAGAAGCTATTAAGCTATTAGGAGGCTGGAACTGTTTACTGATATTTATGGGTTCTCGGATGCCATTTGTTATACATGAGCCATCACAGCTGAAAGATACGTGCAGGATGTACAGTGTGTAGCATGATGTTATGCCAGTTCAGCTTCTGCACATCTGGCAGAAAAACGGCGTGACGTGTTGCCAAAATGTTAACAAGGGCCTATGTGTATCTTTTCCAGTGAAATATTTTCTTAGTCACCAGTGATCCATGTGGCAGTCGCTGATTTCAGAATGCTTTGTTCATGCAAAATCCACTAAATCACAGCCTAAATACCAAAGTCATACACTCCATCATCCCTCACTGCTCTTTCATCATCTCCAAAATATAAATATTGTAGCAGTCTTTCTAGCCACTTCCTGAATGTAGGAGGAGCCTTTCAGGCAGCGATGGCGTTAGGCTTCAGGTTTCTGTGCACGTCAGTGCTGACATGTGATTTGACCTTTGAGGGTATTTTCTGTAAAATCATTGGTCTGTGAAAGAGTTGAATCTTTTAGGAGAGGGATAAATGGGCTGCTCCCCTCTTCAACTTAGGAGACTTTAGGCCCTGCTTTGCATGGAGATGCAGGCCCCGTTCATGCTGGTAGGCCAGTTTGCTTTTGTAGTGATTCCGTTATGCTTTTAAGCAATGTAAAGGTGCCATGAGGTTTGTATATTTATATCATTATAAGAGATTCTTGAGTAACTGTGTAATTTTATAAATTATTTTTTTTACAGAAAATCATCACCAGTAATTCCACTATACAGTCTAATACTTAGCAGTGATGCACAGTGTTTTGCATGCAAAATAATTACTTATTGTGTCAAAGTCCACAATGCTGTGTCTTTCAGTGGAATGTCACTGAAGACTGCCTGAAGGAACATTTTTTTTTGACCACTTTTCAGTTGCTACTTCTTATTAGCCCCAAAAGAATAACATCTCAAAGGATGAAACTTTTACCTCGTTAAAGTTTTTGGCTCCACAACGTAGTTGTCTCACTGAGACTTCCTTACAGGATAAACTATCATGTTAAGCAAAATATATGCAATCCTCTCCATTTTCCTGCTCTCTCTCACATATGCACATAAAATGTGATGTGGAAAGGGGAAGAGATCTATCTTGCTAGAACACCAGGCATGGCTAGTTTACAAGTTAATCAAAACTTCATATCATATGATGTTGCAAAGCAGACATTAAAATACGTCATTAAGGGATAATAGCAAGTGACCCAAAATGTTTTGCATATTTTCTCATGTCATGGTGAATGCACATGAAAAAAATGTATCATTCGTGGTTTTAGAAGATTCAAGTCCCTAAAGGTGGTCTTGGGAGACTAGTTGTGATGATCTCTGTATTACCCAAACACCGACCAGCACAAATCAGTATTCAATAAATGACTTAGTTATTCAAGATCCTCTATGTTTCCTGTGTTGTGTCTCTTTTCAATCAATTAAACATTTTTAGAAAACTAAACTCTTTTTTAGTGGCTGTTGACTTCTCTTAGGCAGAGATAACGTGTCATGGTCCTAACCAGGGAAGCACTTTTTATAGCTATTGCACAGAGTACATTAAAAGAACAAAAACATTTAAAGTCAGCAAGCTTTTTGAATAAAACACTGATATTAGTCCAGGAGAGTGATAATGTCAGAATACCAGTTTATTCAACAAGTTCCTGCTTTCTTCATCATTTTGTTTGTTTGGGTTGTATTTGGCATAATTGTTACAGTTGCTTTATTTCATCTAATGCATAAGAAAATATATATATATATATATATATATATATATTTATGTAGTAGGTCAACTAAAACATTAGTGGCTGTAAATTACCTTCTAGAGACATTGTGTTTTTAAAAACAAACCATTTGTCTAGTTTTATTAATGTTCTTTGCTTTCATTTGTTTGCTTTCATTTGTTTGCTTGCCCATTTTATTTTTTCAAGTATGCTCACTTTGTGCTGCTTGTTGCTCATGAACTATATGAAGATGAAATGCAGGCCAGTTCTTGGGAGTTACTGTTCTGAACAATAATATATTTTCTAGTTGCAGTATCCTTTGATGCTTCAGAAGTCGTGTCCTTTCTAAATTAACAGATAGAAAGAATCAAATGTTACATTTTAATTAGATATAAGAGCAATGCTTAAGTCCTTCTGGACAGTAGCCATGACACTCTAATGAAAGTCTTGTACCTTCCACTTAGCACTCTTTTCAGATCAGTACAAGCACACTCTCCTACATGCAATAAATGCATGCCATATAGCTTGATGGTATTACTCCGTGGAGCAAATTGTGAAAAAATATATATATTACTCTGTATATTCTGTGTTGCCTTCTCCTTCCATTGAAGTGTGCGCAGTATCATAAGGATGTTGGTGGTCTTCTGAATGTGATTTCTGCTACATAATTATTTATGAATGGACTATAATTGTAAATTACGTAGTTTTTGCATCTGCATGTTACATAAGGATAATCTTTAAGATATAAAAATCCCTTTAATACCTTAGGTTAATGCTGTGTACACTTCTGTGAAATTAAAACATATGGCTTGGTTATTTTACAAGTCTAAAACAAGGAATATAGTAACTTCTGCTAAACAATGCAGGTTTTATCTTTTAATCTAATTGAGTTGTATAGATTAGTAAGAGAGATGGGAAGACATGTTTTGCTAAACTATTCAAGTAACGTTTCTTTTGCCTTTCTGTGTACACGTTAAGTGGTTATTCCAGTATGGTGCAATTCACTTGTCTGCACCGTAGTGTTTCAAAGGGCTGAATTTCAACAAAGAAACAGGGATATAGAATAGTTAGAAGAAACAGCATGTCCAAATTAGCAAGTCAGGAGCAGAAACAAAACTAATGTTGCTTATTTAATTATTTATTTATTTATTTATTTATTTTATCCTATTAGCAAAATAGGAATTCAGTAATTCTGTGCTTGGAAGGAGCATGTTCAGACTTGAGCTATCATCTTGTCAAATATATATAGTTCTATCTGAATAATAAAATGTGTGTTAGTTTAAATTGAATGTGTATGTTTATAACACAAAATTGCTGTTGTTTTAGGAGTGATTTGATACACCATTGAGACTCATATGCAATTTATATTGTGCATAATAAATTACTGTGTTTGCCTTTTTAAAGGCAATGTAGTCACTTCAGTTGTGGCTCCTTGAGGTCTGGAATCCTTGGCTGTCACTAGAGAATGTCTGGATGAAAAAGCTGTGTGTAGGAAGAAGAGACTGCCTTCAAATAATCAAGGGGTAATCTTTGGTTTTCAAGATACGGCTGTGAGTTAATTTCCTCCAAAGGCTGGAATAGCTAACTATCTGTAGTTTTGTGGGCTAGTAGCTAACATTGCTGTGATATATCATCCTATCAGTGCCTTTTTTTTTTTTTTTTTTTTTTTCCAGGTTGAGAAATGGCAGTGCATATCTGATTTTCTTAACTGTTTTTCTTGTGTGAACTTACAAAATGTGTGACCATCCTATCTATATCTAGATCATCATTTCTACACATAGACTCAAGCAACTGTGGTCTCCATGTTTGTTCTTACTACTATCTGTGTGCTAGACCTACTAAATATTTTAAACTAAAAAACAAAATCCCAAACCTATATACATGGTTGACAAACTTTAACTTTTTTTTTTTTTTTTTTTTAAAAAAAGGAATGCATTCCATTATTATCTGTTTCTATTTCAGAATTTTAAGTACATTTTCCAATCTTAAGATAAAATTGCAGCTTCTTTCTGAGGGAATTAAAAAACAACACTGGAAAATGTTTTTAGTGCATAAAGCTTTACAAGATTGAGGTCTAAAAATGTATACAAATTATGACAGTGATAAATGCTTTTGAAGTGTAGGCAAGTTGTGAAATGGAGGTCTACATGGTTAAAGTTCATTATTGATTCAAATTAAAGATAGTTTTATTATCTCTACTGAAAGCTTTTGTCTTATTTTATTTAGATGATAAACTTTAGGTTGTGAATGAGTGAACAGAAAATGCTCATTTGCTAGTCTTTTGTTTAATAGCTGCAATCACTGTCAGAGGATTGCTGAAAGAAAGACAAATAAAATGAGATATAAGACTTAGATTATTTACATTTTTTCAGGGTTTAAGTCAAATCAGGGACCTGACCACTCATTCTGGTGACTCTTTGATCACTTATAGATCTATTTTTCTCTAGAATTCATTTCTTTTAAAAATGTAAGAGGCTTGTTAATTTAAAGAAGTTTTTTTTTTTCTGTTAATGTACTGAAAAATATTAATGATATTGTTTACAGCCTCAATGATAATTTAATATATTCTTTATAAAACAAAAATAACAATTTGCTAGTGAATGCTAGTGAATGTGATTTAATTGAAATTACTGAGTCAGCCAAATAAATTCTGAGAGGAAAAAGTGTTTTCATAAATGATCTTTTAGACCTTACCTAAAATGTACTAAAACACTCAAATATAAGTGTGATGTAGACCTATACAAGATCCTTAAATGGCTTCAGGGATGGCTCTATGTTGTTAAAGCATTAAGAAGTTTGACTTCATACCAGAAGTGGTGTTTCACTTGCATGGAGTTAAAATACTTTGTGAATTTGCAGTAAGGCCTTTTGAACCTCAGGAACAGGCTTTAGACTCGTGTTACGTTTAATGCACAACATCTGTGAGTTAAACACAGTATTTATAAGAAATGGTTAGCTATGAAATATACATGCTTGTTAATGGTTGTAATTTTTAGTATGGAACTTGAAAAAGGTAGTTACAGATACCAGATCTTAACTAGTAGGGTTATCTTAGTTCTTTAACATTCTTTTAGAGATGAAATTTTTTAAATGTCAAAAATTTCAGTTAGATTCTGTGTGGCTCACAAACTTTGTAGTTAAGAGGTTACTCTATATGTCATGTCCAGAATTTCATAGTGTTATTTTCAGGAGTCAAGGCCTAGAAATTGAGTTGGGACTCCACATATTTAACACATTTTAGGATTATAAGTTTTTGTAGCTTTTGACGTTTTTCTGGTGGTGGTGGGCATGATGGGATTTCTTTTTAATTAAAAAAAAAAAAAAAAGTTAAGGGGTACTTACGGAAAAAAGTCTGTTTGATATATAATTACTGTAATGCTACATTTGTCCTAACATCTCATGTGATCTCATGTGATCTCATTTGTAATCTGTTAGTAGTTTTTCTATGAATATAAAAAATACAAGGAAGTCAACACGTTTGGTAATGAATTTAATTCAAGTACTTCTCCATTAGTTCATTAAATTTTAATCTACATCAGTTTATTACAAAGATGGTTATTTTCATGAATGCCCTTAGAAAAGAAACACGATCACCCACGTAGAGAACAGTCTGCTTTGTCTGAATAAAATAGGTAGACAAAAGTTTGGAGGTTGCTAGCTCGTGCAGAGGTTGGGGTACCAATTGTTAGGTCTGGCATCTAGTGTTGATCAGATCCTTTTTCAGTAGTTCATAGACTTGGTTTTAGCCAGTATTTCTCTTTTGACACTTGAGAATGAGATGAGAAGGGGCTTTCAACTGCTTTCCCATGGCAAAGCCTCTTGAAAAACAGAGAAGGAAGATGAAGTTTTCTCTGCTGTTCACCACCATCTCCCAGTCCGTGACTTTTTTTCCCCCTGGTTTCACGTTCTTGGTCATAGTTGCCCACAATAACACTAGAACTTAGTTCATATTTCCCCACAAATAATAGTATTTCCTGACTTTCTTAATGCTTGGATTTATTTTCAGGCATTTGACTCAGCAGTAGTGTGGTGTTGGCATAATTATTTAGAGTTTAACTGCTGCCCACAAGAATCTGTAAAAGCAATAGTGGTGCTTGAAGATTTTCTTAACTTCAGAGCAAGACTGCTTACAAATTATGTGTTGTAGCTGATGATGGTCTTGCAGTTTGGATTAATATCCTGCTTATTTATACCAAAAGGAAATAAATATATGTATTTGAAAATAGTGACTTATATTCTGCAGATAATCTAGCACTTCATGAACAAGTAATCAAATCGCAAAGGATTTTATCTAGTAAAATGAGAAATAGCTGCACTTTTTAAAAATTATTTTTTATTTATTTTTACTATCAAAGTATAAAACCATTCCAAAAATGCACTCAATGCTCTTAAACAGAGTTGGGCTTTTGTTCTTGAAGTAAACTGTATGAGCTCTTGTCTGCCGTTTTGCTGATTTTGCCTCATGAATGTGTAATTCTGATCTAAAATGTCAATGAATGTGTAATTAATAGAATAGTTTTCTTAAAATCGGATGATATAATTTCTGGGTTACAACCAATAATTTAATAAATTAGCTTCATTTTAGACTAATCTTTCAATTTTTTCGTCTAAAGTTTCACAGATGGTTTTAGCAACGTCTCTGAAGTTGTAATTTTTCTAGCACATTTGACACTCAAAAATGTGAATTTCACTGTCATACAATCTAACCTCATTGTTTTCGCTTGTTTTAAACTTAGGAAGATCAGGTACTTTAATTTGGAAACTTATTCTTGAGCTGAAAATAAATTATCTAAGTAAGTTGTTGTAGGTAGATCGTACTGGATCTCATCTAAGAAAGGACTAAGAAAGTAGAAAATAATTGTTTACTATTGCATGTTGCTTCCACTGAAGTCATGGAGATTTTGTTTTGTTTTTCAATGCTAAGTATTCTTGCTAGAGTTGTGGCAGTCATCTGCTGGATGTGTCCCAAAAGTCAATTCTGAAGGAGCAATGTCATTGCCTTAAAGCATTCCTAAATGAAAATATTGCATGCAATGTTCAGCAGACAAATGCAGCTGCCTGATGCTACTCTTGGCTTGCAGGAACAAGAAGTAACCCAAGTAACAGTTATTTCTGGTAAAGTGGGACGATCTCAGTGGTAATTTTGTGAAACATGCTTTTCAACCCTTTCATTTAAGGGGTCGCATGTTAGCATCAAATGTTCACAGGAGTTACTGAGATCATGACATATTTTAGTATTCTAGCCCTCTGAATTAACAGACTTAGTTTTGATATTGATTTCTCATCCAAAGTTTGCAGCTGTATCTAGATGTACAAGAGAATATACAAGATTGACAATTGGTCGTTCTTTTTAAATTTCCATCCATGATAGCAACGTGGAATGGGATGCCTGCTTGCCCAGCAATGTGAATGGGGAGAACCATGGCAACTGCTGAAAGTTTGGGTTTTAGCTAAGTATAAAACTAGAGTAAAATATCAGTCTTCAGCAAGAAGACTAAAGAGCGTCTGGCTGTGACCTGCTCTGCAGTTATTTCACACTTTGTGAGAGAGTCTTTTGCCATGTTTTCCTGAGGTCTAGTCAAACCATAGAGGCAGTATGCCTCACTGCAAATCCAGCTTCCCTTGACTGCCCCAGCTTTCTCCCTGCTGCTGTCCAGGGAGCAGTCTGTTCTCCACGTCTGTAGGACCTGACATGCTCCGGCTCCTGGGACACCGTCTTTTACAGTGTTTTAGCCATCTGGTGTTGGCTAATGCTTCCTGATCCCTGGTTAGGTAGTTGCACTGTTTGCAATTTATAACTAAAATAAATGGTGCTGCTACTTCACAGGCTGCTGGGCTTACCAGCAGCCACTTCTGCAGAGGCTTACTAGTGCGACTTGTTGCTGATTTTGCTGAAGTACCAGCAGGGCTGTTTGTTTTGGTACAGGGAGCTTCTGAAATATGAAGTGAGAGAGTTCAAAACGTGGGGACTAGTAGCTAGCTTAGAAGGAAACATACTTTCTATGGCTAGAAAGAAATTCTGGGCCCATGATTGCCAATTGTTGACTTAACTGGGTCCAGAATCCTATCTTAAACAAATTAATCTTTACCTCTTATGTCTGAATTTCTCAGGAAGCTGGTGCTCTCTTTTTCCTGACTACCTTTTAAACTTAGAATTGGAACGTGTGTCTGAAAGCTCTGAAAACTCTTTGCCTCAAATCCATTCTCCAAATATAGATTAATTAAAAACAGCAACATAAAAATGAATCACTTCCCCACACTGCAGAAACAAAAGCTTCAAACATTTGCACCTGCCATTTGAAAGTATAGAATAATTATATACCACTGACTTCTCTGTGAAGTTCATTTCTCTAGCAGCTGCAAGAAAACATGTACAAAATCATTTTGTAATGGAAAGATTCCACCATTAAAAAAAAAAAAAAAAAAAAAAAAAAAAAGGAGAGAGAGAGAAATGTATATAAGTTAGTAACAGAGAAGAAAAAAAAAATAAAGGTAATTTTGTTATAATATTTTAAAGTCTGCTTCACAGGGAGAAAAAAACTTTAGCGGGTTCATTTCAGATAACGTTTCTTAAGGATGGTTGATCAAAACATTCTGTAAGGCTCACGTATGGTACATAATTAAGCGTTCAAAGTTTTGTGGTTAACTATAGTTTTTATGCCATATCTGTTGCTTGGTGGTTCTGAAGTTTACTGTAGAGAGGGATTTTTCAGTTGTTTGCTGATTTAATTGTAATGAACCACAAATGATTTTTTAGAACTCCACTATCTATCCTGTGACATTAAACAATACTGATCGTATTTATTTTTTTAAAAAAAACAAATTATCAGTAAATAATGCTGCATCCATGACTATCTAAATGCATGTTTTCATGCATTCTGACTTGCAGTTTTAGTTCATATTGACGTACAGCTGCCTGTGGGGTTTAGCTAACTTAATAGAACCATGACTGTTCTGAAAACAAATAACTGGTTGTATCAGATTTTTCACTATTAGGAAAGTAAGAACATTTTTTTTTTTTTTTAAGAAAAAAGAGAAAAAAAAGTATTGAAGGATACCTTTTACCATAGCCAGCAATAAGTAAATTTTATTTATTTTTTAAAAGGACTAATTAGGGGTACTTTAAGATACAGGAATATTTTGTTAGTTCTGTGGCTGATGAAGCTCATCAACTTCATATGCTGTATTTTAGATGACTAAAGAAGGAAAAAACAGTTTTCAAACAGCGTGTTAATCCTCATGCTGTGTTTTGTGCTAGTGAACTATCTAATGCAATATCATTATATTTCAAGTGCAGCTGTTGAATTTTAGTCCTCAAGTTGTTCTATGATTTTTGGTTAGATACTTCTTTCATATTCTTCCAGAGGTTTCCACTGCCAAAAAATTGCCAATCTCCTTTAAAAGAAGATTTTTATCCCTATTAAAAATAAAAAGCCATATTTGAAATACATTCTTATCATAAGATGTCTACATCACAGTTCAACATCCCAGTGACTGCAGGTGCTTTTTGAAGAATTCATTGGTGAGTTTTGAAGGTGTTTCTTGACAAACTCTTGGTTGTTGACCAAGAACACAACACTGCAGAAGGGAAATTCCCCAAAGTGCTCCAATCATGTTTAGACACCTTGAACTAGTGTCATCATTATGTTCAGCGGCTCTCATTGTTATCAGCTGTGAATGGAAACATTTGGAGAACCCAGCCTGGAAATTCGTGTGAGTTTCTGTTTTGTTGATTTCCCCTGCACTTTACAAAGTTATGTCCTGTTCCAGGATCTGATAACTTCAGTTAACCAACTTGAAATCCATATTATTTTAAGCATAGTTCAAAAGTTTAACAACTGTAACTATGCTACCTTTTTGTTTTAAAACCAGTACTTGTTTGTAGTTAAGTTCTGAAGTTAACAATGCCATTATAATTTTACCTATGGGATAAAATGCTTATTTTTTCCAAAATTTATTTTTGTGGTCCTCCCACTTCTCCACCCCCAGTAACTTTCTTGTGAAGTTCATGGAGGAGTATGCCCCACGGTCGTTTGGAAGCTGAGGGCTCAGCAACTGTTGAGCTGTTGATCTTAAAGATCTGCAGACCTTTCCACTTATGTTATTATGGCAATTTTTTTCTTAAAAAATATGCTTCAGATCACACTAGTCCATTATATCTGCCGTTGTCTGTGTTTAATGGTATTGAATTTCTTTTCTAGTGTCCTACAAAAACCTTCTCTATTTATTTCATATATATGCCACTTACGTTAAAACATCATCTAAATATTGGTGGGGTTAACGTAACCAAATTCCTGTTGTTTAAAACCAAAGAAGTACTGACTCACACCAATGGCAGTTTCATGCACAGATACTAGTTCAGGATGGAACAGAACCCAGTTTCGCTAAAATCAACCCACTTCAGTTTCCAGAGCTAAAAGTCTAGTGTTTGATTAATTGTTTTGATTTTTTTTTGTTGTTTTATTTAAGGAGATTTTATTAATGCATTCTTCAAACTGAGACAAAACATTATTGCTTTCTTGATCACTGTAGTAAGTGTTGAGATCTGAGAGGACCAGCTGGAGCTGCTATGTTCCCCCTAGAATCTGGAAGCTAAAAAAACTTTCATCTCCATTGCTGTCTCAGCTGCCGGTCTCAGGCTATGGCCTTTGCATAACTCAAACCAATTTCAAAGCAATGCAAGTAACCTCTTTGGAATGCTTTTGGAAAACTGCAGGAAACAGGAAGGTTTTTTTTTTGTTGTTGTTTTTTAATCCTGCCCATTTTAATTTAATAAAACGTCCATTTTAAGGTAATCTGTGCATGATGTCTGACGTGAGCAGGTAGGCCTGATGAATTACAAGAGAGTAGGCCTAAGATGAATTAGAAGAAATCTTAGAAGAAATCCTTAGTTAAGAATTTCATATCTATTTTTTAAACAAGGGGGGGAATGCAATGATTTCAGCAGGTCATGTAGCACATTGAAAGACTGAGTTTAAGGAGCTTGTTTGAATCTTTTTGGTAGTCGCAGATAAAAGTAGGACCTTTGAATCAAGTTGCACACCAAATTCTATTTCAGATGCAACTTTGTTATAAAAAGAAGATAAAATTCATGAAAGCTACAAATTGCTTATGAGTTATATTGGCACGATGGGCAGAAAGGCCCTGAACAGTGGGAGGATAAATTTTGAGAATGAAGTAAGACCATGCACTTAGATCAGTTAGTCATTTCTTGATGTTTCTTCCCTCAGAGAGAACCTCATACTTTTTAATATTTCTTGACTGATTTCAGAGAAGCATAAAATAAACATAGTCCAGGACTTTACAGTAAGGGGCAAATTCCTGCTGCTGACTTTCATCAAAACCACAAGAAAAACATTTGTCTTTTCTTCAGAATCCTTGGACTGTGATCGCCACGGTGCCAAAATATGGGCAAAAACCTCTCGCTGTCCTGCAGAGCGGTGACAGAGTGGCTTACAGTCTTGCTAATAGGGATCCATCAATAGGCAAGAAGCTGAAGGCTAATCAGAATGCCAAGTCAGGAACAGAAAATTGTGGAAACCTGTAGAACCTTAATGGGTCAATAGAAATGATCAGACAAGGTGCTGCCTTTCTTGAATGCATTCACAAAGTACATGCTGGGAGCAGCCCTGGTTACAGAATTTGCATGGACAGAAGAACAAGTGATGACTCTGAAAGTTGTGTAATTAAATGTTTCATGGTTTAATTTAATCTAATTATTAGTTTGTGGCAACTTATCTTAAGATGAGATGAATCTGTTCCAAAAGCAGATTTGCATGAATTAGCTTCCTTCTTTCATTGTAGACAATGAACATGCTTCTGACTCTCAAAGGATAGTCAGATCTATTCTGGATCATCAAGACCCTTCTATTTTTGGTATAAAATCTGTCTTCTAGCCTCTCTCTGTATTTTCTCCTGTTTGACCTGGGTCAGAGTGCTGCTTTCTGATAGGATGAACAGTGAGGCAGTGCCATAGGAGACATCAGAGAAGTTCAGGTAGGTTTGCAGGATAAGGAACCTACCATCTTGTATACAGACAGGTCCAGTGAGTATTGTTGCAGTCCTTGCTTCTCCTTGGGTAATTGCAGCTGCATCCCATTGCTAACAGCTCTTTTCAGATGCATACAATTTTTCTAAGCAGATAGCAAAAGCATGTTTGAGTGACAGACTGTCATTGCCTACTTTCCCTTTCTGGCTATTGACCCAATTAGTAGTCTCATGGTGAATTCCAAATTAAGTGATATTTTAGCACTAGCACAGCACCAGTAATCACTCTCTTAGGCCAGCAGGGAAAGGCATCATCCTCTTAATTTCTGGTGTCAGGGGAACTTTTAGAGTGTATGGATGATGATTTCTGTCTCTCTCCCGTTTATGATTAGTAATTGAATGATTTATTCATTCAATTATCATTTCATGTTTCTATTCAGTAAAGGACTAACACAAGAAAAATATGTTGGGTTATAGGGGGTTGTAGGAAAAGAGAGGAATTTAAGCACAAGGTTTCATTACTGTTCTTTGAACCTTCTAAATGTTTTGACCTTTATCTATAAAGTGATCACTGTGGTCAACAAAGGCTAGTATTGATTTACAGCACAGCTAGCCTGTCAATTCTAAGCTCGGTCTTTGACCTTTTGTTTTGTTGCTGGAAAAATTATGGTACATGCCTGAGTCATACAGTTTAATAGGTTTTTTATATTCAAAAGGCCAAAAGACTCATTTTAAATAAATCAGCCAGCTTAATCATGTAGGTAGGAGGAGAAAGCAAATTGTCCATAATTAAGAAGTTCAGAAAACGTGCATATGCCAAAAATATTTCTTAGAACTAAACAATGATTTTGTTTAGGAGGCAGATGGTAAATGTGCATTTATCACAACGGATAGCTTTTTTTTTATTATCCCCTGTATTTCTTTCTTTCTTACTAGGCTGTTCACTTGCAGCCATACTGACCAAAAAAAAAAAAAAAAAAAAAAAAAAAAGTATGATGGGCAAGATCGTGATTGTTTCATTTTCCATGTTTTAAGCTTCTTCACTGTTAATCTTGCTCATTTTGTCAAAGACCAAAATGACCACTGAGACTATTTTCCTCCAATTTCTTCTTCACGGATCAAGTATGTTTGCCCTCTTCTCTACAGCAAGGTTTATCACTTCACAGCAGCTTTAATGTCACACCCATGAAAGATGCAGATTTTTTTTAAAATAGTTATTATTATTTTATTATTTTCTTCCAGAATGTCAGCTCAGGGAGCTAATATTTACATTGTTCAGTTATACAATTTATGTACGTTAAATGTGCTGACTGACCATTTACTTGTACAGATGGATTATTTTCTTTCGTTTGTCTTTATTTGGTTTGTCTGAAATTGTTTGTAAAAAGCAAAAAGCAGTTAATGGAGTCGATGTGAATGAATTATGGTCATTGCCGCCCTTCTTCCTGCCACCCTCCCCCCCCCCCAACAGTTTTATACAGTGAATACCAGCTGTTTATTTCTGCAAAATAGGTTACAGTATTAGTATTGAAGGGATGTAGATGTATAGCATTATGCATATCATTGCAGTCTGAAAGGTTATTATCTTTTATGATTTTAGTCTAACATTCCACATCTAGCAATGAAAAGTGCTTCCATTAAAATGTGAATAAAATTTACAGGGAATCCAGAATGCTGCAAAATATCCTTTCAAGCAAAATTCAACTTTTATGTTTTCAAAGAAACAATGTGATTGGGTTTTGAGAGAAGACAAAAACCACAGTTAGCATTCTGAACTAGGTTGTTCCTTTCTTTAAGGAAAAAAAAAAAAAAAAGAAAAAAAGAAACAGAAAAAAGAGAAATTGGAACTGTCCCATGTCCCACACACCACTAGAATTTACACATGCTTCAAAAAATTGAAAAGGTTGACTTTTCATGAGCAAAAGGTAAGTTTTTTCTTTAACCCCTCAGTGTTTTTACATATGTACATGAAATAAAATGTTCTTGTTTATTTTAAGCTGGGTGGCAAACTCTTGTTACATGTCACAGCTAACTGTAAATTCATGTCTCTGAAGCAAAGAATATTATTTACTAAATAATGACTTTGTCACTAATCCAGCATTCAGACTATCCTAGCACCCCCACCCCAGAGTGCCCATAGGTACAGATACTCCTGCAGCTTCATTTTCATCTAGGATTCAGTCTAGGCCTGTATGATAGGGGGATTGTATGTGCTTGCAGGAACACACAGCTGTATCAGAGTTTGTCAATACTAACCCTCCTTTTAATGATCATTCATTTTGAATTAAAAATTAAAAATGATGCTTGGATTCCATGTTTCCATGACTACAATTTCAGTTCTCTGAGATTAGTAATATTTGGTTCCTATTTGTCTGCAATCCATGTACTAGAAATATGTAGGTAGGTGTAAATTAATATCATTTTAGATTCCCCTTTATGCAAACACTAGAATAGAATATCATGGCAAACTAATATATAACCAGCAGGCATGATGGTAAAAGACAATGTGATAGTAGAAGACAATGTAGTAATGTGCAAAATTACTATACTGAAAGGAGTCATATCTAGACTTAGCTGATTTGGTTAGGCAGGCAAACTCCCTAGTTCTACTTACCCCAGGGAAAACAGATGCCAATGCAGAGGAAGAGCTTTAATAATAGCAATAGATTTGCCATCTGTCACCTTGCTGGATAAATAATCAAGGATTAAAGATTTAACGCCTGAGAGGGATTTTTTTTTTTTTTTTTTTTTTTAATTTCTGTCTTGGATTTTGTACATAAATCCCTATGAACACTATAGGGGAGTTTATTTTACTTGCATTTTCCTGTGGAAAGCAACCTTCAACAACCTTCTCCTGAAATCCCACCTTTCGTAAGCAGCTTTGGTAGAATACATGTTATCAAGGAGGAGATTTGGTGCCTTTGCAACAAGATTTGTCCCTCCTCTTGTTTCCCTGGAATGAAAAGAAGAAAGAAATAGAATGATCTTACTGTCTTACTGCACAACCTCAGATCTGACAGCACTATTTCAAGGAATCTGGTACTCTCTAGAATTAAATGCAAAGGTGTACTTACCCATAAAAAAAAATGTCCACCTCTTCCTGCTCCAGTTTTGTGTAGCCTCTTTGTGTCATAACTTTCAGAAGTTAACTTACTGAAAGGTTAGACAATAAATATTGAATTTGGGAGTTAAAGACGGTTCTTGCTTTGTAAAGCAAAGCAGGGGGTTGTCCTTCACTCTCTAACACTGCAATAAACAGTTGCTGTTGTTCAGTCATTTCAGATTCTAAATAGGAAGGAAAACAGAAGGTGGAGGTGAAACTGTATGCATTGCATGCTGTATATGATACCATGCACAGTGAAGGTCTATGATGTGGTACAGGAGATGAGTAGAGGGAAAAAAAAAAAAAAAACAGCCAAGAAAACAGCCAAAGGGAACATAAGCTAGTAATGAAAGAAGTAGATGGTAAGTGACGATGACAGCCCATCCAGCAGTCTAGCAATTTCTGAGTTGCATGTAAGTATTGCAACAGTACAACTTTTGAAGTTGCAAAGCAGTTCTACCAGACTTTTGTCAGAAGTTTTACTGTTATAGGGATGCTATTTAGATATCACAGAGTTAACACTCTATGGGGAAAATGGAATAAAGGAAATGTTGATTAAACAGAAGACAATAAGATGGAGAGGTTAGAGGTTAAGGGGCCTTGAAAGTGAAAATTATCATAGAAAATACCACTTAAACTGTCGCTGTCATAAAACTGTAAAAACGCTCTACATGTGCACCCTTCAAGTGTGTAACTAAACTCACAAGGGAATAAAGAGGACAGAGTCTTTCTAAATAACTGATTCCAGTTGTGAAACAGGTTGTAAGACAGGTTCCAGTCTCAAGGAATAATAAGAATGAAATTATTTCATATTTTTTATCTCAGTTAAGAAGTCATTTGTTTATCTGTGCCAGAGACATGATGATATGCCACTGACTGTTTTTTAGACTATGTTCAACTCAATGTGTGTAAGAACGTCAGAAACAATTTTCCTATGATGTTCTCTGTCTTTATAATGTGGAAATCTCAGTCATATGCCTACCTTTTTCACTTAATTTGGAGATATTTGGCATGGAAAAATGTCGCTGTAAGATAGGTGTTCAGAACAGGAACAGTGTTTTTCTAACTGCAAGAAAACATATTGTTTTGCAATGCTCACGATTTTGATATTATGCTGTTCCTGAGAGACACGGCACTGGGAGTTCCTCGCAATTCCTTGCTGGGCCCTAGGGAGAAGAGTTGCTTGTGTTGCCTTCAGCCTTCTCATAACCCTTATCATTAAGAAAATGCCTGTTCTGTCTGGTCACCTCCATAGTCAGCCTGGAAGGTACACTATATTCCTTGATACACAGTTGATCAAATGCACTTTTGCTTCCTTTGTTTTCCTCTCTGACTCTGTAATAGCAGAGTATCTTCACAGAGAGCCACTGAGCACTAAATGAGACATATCCTGCCTACAAATTTAGTTGGGCTCTAGCCTGGTACTTTTTCTGAAAACAATTGTTACCTATAGAATCACGGTTTGCAAATCAGGAGGGAAAGGACCTTGTGGAAGAGATTACTCTTCCAAAGAGTGCAAAATAAAAAACTACCCCACAGAACCCTCTGGTTGTGTTACTTTATCTTTGATGTTTCAGTGGTTCTGTTCAGTTCAGTTCGGTCTGTCTGGTTTTTTTTGTCAGTGGAACAAAACCATTTCTAACAAAAGTGCTTTGACAAAGCTGAAGCTGTTGGACTCAATATTGCACTCTATAGGTGAAAATTAACAATAGATGTGCAATGTTAAATTGTCCTTATAGACTAGGAATTTTATGCCCCTGAAAGTTTGTACCCTTCCTTGCAAATGATATTATCCCTCTTGCTTTTGTGGCAAAAGTCCCTTACTTTGTGTTTAATGCATCATTTTGTAAATGGGATTTTCAACTTAAGACTGACAAATTAACTGACCCAGTGTTTTCAATTGTACAGTTGCATCTTGATATGAATGCAATTATAGTCTTAATTTGACTCAGATGAAGATAATATTAAAAACATAACTCTTGTACACGCTGTTAGTCTCTTCTGATGTTATCAAATAGCTTTGAGAGTATTTAGTTCACAAGTGGATATCTGGTTGGGAATTAGTAAGTGTATCACGACTGCCCTTTGAGTGAGAGCCAGAATTCCTTTTAATAATAATATGCACAAGTTTGTCTTTGAAAACTTATATTATAGGCCTCAGATGGATGGTCATTGACAGGAAAAGTAGAATCCTCCAGAGCTGGTAGCCTCATTTTTGCTTAAATTTTTTTCTCCTTTTTTTTTTTTTTTTTTTTTTTTTTTAGTTACTGGGCTTTAAATTGCAGAAGAATTAAGGAGTGTGCAGAAGAATTAGTGTGCAGAAGAATTAAGGAGTGGGATTTTCAAAATGCTCATCAGTGACCTAATCCATACTCAGTGAAGTTAGTGATAAAACACTCAAAGCTGGATTTGATAGGATTAAGTTGATTTACACCATCTGTGAATCTGGCCCCCATTAACTTTAGTGGTAGCAGATTGAACCAACATTGACTGCTTTTGAAAACCCTATCCTAATTTGGTAGCAAATACTCTGACTATAGAAATGATAGGTGTCAAAGAGCTGTTAAAATAAATACATTAGGTAAAGCACCAGTATGAGTTTCCCATTGCCCTTTCTAGTTGTATTTTCTCTGTGGTACAGTTCTAATAACATTGTGTGCGTGATGATGAGTAGATTTTTTTTTTTTTTTTTACTCTTGTTGTCTTGTGTACAGTCACAGCCAATCTGAACACACAGGTTTACAAACATATTGTATCCATGGAGCAAAATACACAATGAATAGGTGTTTGGTTTTTGTGCTGTATTCTTGTACAGTTCTTTTTGAAGACAGAGGGGGGGAAAAAAGCACATTTTTTCTCTAACAAAACAAGTAAAATGTTAGGTTACTTTGTTGTGGCAGTAAGTTGTGTCACAAAACCACATAAAACTACCATGCTTTCTGTATGTGTCTGTATATGTACACATTTCTTTGTATGTGCATGTGTATATGATTTTATGTACATTTAACTGTTAGATGTAGCTCAGTGAGCTTTATGCATAAATGCATCTCTATTTATCTTTAGCAGTCTACAAAGTATGCTTCAAAAACTATCATTATACAATGTATTTTATAGCAGAATGTAAAGGATAGGTGAAGTATCATAAGAAAAAGTCATTTTGCTTTCTGGAATCATCCTGTTTTCATCTAAGGACTAAGAAAATGAAATACCTAATTTCATTGTACTCTTATAGAAATGTGCTGAAGTGATAATTAGTTGAGTATTGTGGTTATTGTATACATCAAATTATTGTATATTATCAAATTGTTATTGTTATTGTATATATCAAATACTTTGTTTAGGGTCATGTGAAGTACATATTAGGAGTTTAGAATTTATCCATAATATCTAGGATATTGATATATTTAGCATTGACTGAAGCAGTTAAAAAGCCAGAACCAGCAGGTTTATCACAGGTATTATGGTCATTGTTCTGTTATTAACTGGACTCAAGTTACTCGCTCCATAAAGAAAAACAAAAAAAATCTCATGGCGTAAATGAAACTTCTATCAAAACTTAAATTCTCAAAGTGGTAACTGAGATTTTAGCAACAATACTGTGCTTGACTATAACCAGACTAAATGTATAAATTAGTAAAAATGACTAAAACCACCTTCAGCTCCTTGAACGTTTACTCATCAAGGGACTTGCAAAATGAGTGCTGTGTTTGCTTAAGTGAAGAAAATCTTAAGCACATTCACTTTTTTTGGCTACATCTATTCTGTTTTTCTCTTGATTTCTTTAGCAACGTCTACCATAATGGTAAAAGTGGAAGTTTTTTGAAACTTTTTTTTTTCAATTGTATAGGACTAAGTGTTAAAGGAATTTTCCTGCTTGAATTCAAGTTCACAGTGTTTTTAAATAATACACATTTCCAATTTAGAGGGAGTTTTGAGCAACCTGGTCTAGCTGGGAGGTGTCCCTGTATGGGGGGTCGGAACTGGATGATCTTTAAGGTTCCCTCCAACTCAAAGCATCCTATGGTTTGGTTCTGCCAAAGTAGATATTCTGCACATTTTAAAAATAGGTGTAAAAGTTGACTGTGAGGGCCCAATACATTTTTTTTACATGTAGCTTTTTTTAATGAATTAAAAGAAAATGTTCCTACACAGATATTTTTAACTGATAGCTTTCAAGAGGTGTAAAAGTAGTGATATAGCCCAGCAGTTCTATTAAACTACCTCTGTAATCTTACTAAACTTGACTGGAATAATTTTCTCTTGCTTTCAGAGGCAAACTGGCATTTCCACAGTGTGTTAAGCTTGGCAGGACCATTTGGTCAAGGCTAGTTTCTGAGTGCCTCATACATATTTTGGGGGAAGGACAGAGCCTAGCATGCAGAAAATGCATTGAAATCTGATATTCCATTATTATTTAGTAGTTTCATGACAAAATGTAACCATCTCTATTCAGTGATAAATTTATTTATTTATTTAGTCCTGTTGCTATACGATGTGAATGTAAATGAGGTTTCAGTCCGAAGGATTTTGCTAATAGGGTTTGGAATGTGTCTGAAATTAAACATTGTAGCAGAAGATGCCCTTTTTAGGTCCAATAGTTAATTGATGCTGAAGACATCAAATTGATAAGTCAAAACATTCATTTTCAGAATAATAATAATAAAAAACCACCAACAATAAAGTCCTGATTTATTGCTTTTAATTAGGACAAATGGAAAACTGGGCTAGGTAGATATGGACTGTTGTATGTGTTGTATAATTGTATTGAAAGGGACACTGATTTTCCTTGTGGTCCAGTCCTTTTCTCATTTTATTTGCTCATTGAAACTCCATATCATTTACTGCACATGAATAAAACAAAATGGTTAGATCATTAAACTCAAAATGTTTTTAATGCTGTATTGGTTTGATGATTTTTTTTTAAATGTCAGGAGTGTCTTATATTTACATAATGATACCTTCAATTTGTAATGGACTCAATCACTGTGCATGGAGCTGGGCTTCTTATCACAAGAGAGAGAGAGGGAGGTGGGTCAGGGGTGTTTTCTGCCTCTCTGTGACAGCTGTAGAGCAGCCTCATAGAAAGCTTTTATAACACAAAGGTTGTACACTGGAGCTCTTGTCATGGTGTCTGGAGTTCTTCTGCTAAAACCCCAAATCTACAGGCAGTCAAAGGGAAAACCAAGCTGATGGTTGTTTCCCAGTTCTTCTCAATGTATCTATAGGTATGCGTGTAACCCTGCATAATTCCTGTATTATCTGTGATGCTCAGGTAAACCATGGGGGTGGGTGGTGTTGTGGCTAATCTGTTTACAATGATTTGTGAGCCAATTACTGCCTTAAAACTTTGATGGCATTTTTCTTGCTAGGAACACTGATTTAGACTCTTTTGGCTCTAACTGCTCACTTCCACAGAACTCATAGGAGCATAATGATCTCAGAGACTGTAGCCTGATGTTAGACTTATTTGAAAGTAACTGCATTCCACAAGGCTATTAGAGTGAGAGGGTTAAGCAGGCAGATAAGCAGCATGTCCATATAAACTTTGCTTCTCTATGAAAACCATCTAAAACTGCTATTCTATTTAAAAGCATCACTCACTGAATCTTTCAAATCTCACTATGTCCTGCAGGTATAATAAGTAAGAACTGTGTAGGAACTTGTTCTTACAGACAGCATCCTGTAGGGTAGAAATATCCCCTGCAGCAATGGCAATGTATTAAGACTCCATTATTGAACTGTTCTGGCTTGTATGTGTTTTTGTAGTGCCTGTACCATTGAAGTGTTGTTGAGTTGTGCATTAGGCAAAATGACAAATAATGTTTCCCTCTTAGGGAAATAATTTTGTACCCAATATTCATATTTGATTTGGTTACAATACAGAAGAATGTATGTACACGATGAAAATAAAACATAGATGTTTGGATGCAGAATGGCTACACTTGCAACAGCCCTCAAAATCTGAGTAGGGTGTTACATCTATCAAGAGCTTGCTTTTTCAGGTAATTTTGATTCTACAGTTCACATAAATATTGTTCATTTAGACATACTTGTCTAGTCTGCTTTTTCCATCCTACTGTTGATGTTTCGGGGCTTTGTAATTACACACATATGAAACTGAAAGATTTATTCTCCTGTGATACTAACTAGAAATATGGAGAAGGTCTTTGGAATTCTCATCCTTGCCAGCCAAGTGTATTATGTCTCTAAGTAAAACATTTTAAAACTTTCAATATAGTGATTTTGAAAACTATTGTGAAACATTTTGAAATTAGCTTTAGACATCTGTTCACTTGCTGACGTATCTCCACATTCATCCAGAATAAATTAAAATAACTGAGTGTAATAAAAAAAAAATAATAATTTAAAAAAATGTCTCTTGTCTACAGATACTATCATTTAAGGCAAAACCAAGTTTGCATTGGTGTTGCTGCAAAGAGATTTAGGGTGCAGTTCGATGAAACTGAGACTGCCTTTATCAATAGGTTACTTGTTTAAAACAAAATACATAATTTTAGGTTTTTTTTTCAGTTTATTATTCAAAGTAGAGATAAGGCCACTTCAAAGAAAATAGCATAGAAGTCACAGTTTCTGCATTATGCAATACTAAGGTTTAATTGATTGCATGGCAGTATTTTTGGTATCAGATTTGTTAGGTCAATCTTATAGTCTACACCCACAGAAAGAATGAATCTCAAGGGATCATCCTGTTGTCTTCCTGACAAAGTTTGAACTTGAAGAATTAAAATAAAACCAATCAAAAGCAAAGGTTTGGATACTTGAAGGTGTCAAGCTATATAATTTCAGCTCTACAATAATCTTGCTCTTTATAATTTGCATGTGAGTCAGAGGAGGCATGCAGGAGCTGAAAAAGAATCTTTCTTCAACCATTCATATCAAGTCTCCCACTCCCAATCTTGCAACAGATGACTGTGTCCAAGTAAAATTTCTTAGCATTGTTTAAGCAACTGAAATGTATCTGATAATATTACTAAATTACAGAAAACTAATGTTTTTACATAGACAAGGACTGCTATCATGTCTCCCTTTGTCTTATCCACTCTTCAGATAACTGTTGCTCCTTTTTCCTCTGAGGACACATGTAGACGTTCTGGTTATCTTCTCCCAGTCTCCTTTTAGCTCTGCAGTTAGTTAACATTTTTTCTGAAGTGTGATGGCAAAGCTCAACCTCCAGAGCTCTCTGAAATCCTGCCAGTCACTGATTAAAATATTTAAGAACTTTTAGGAGAGAACCAGCGGTTTTAAATGTATGACAAGGAAGATGGATTAAATGTGGATATATTTAATGAATTCTTTAGTTAAGGGACAGCATTATAGCCAGGGATTTGGGGGAGGAGAGATGAAAGGGACTATCATTTTTGTAAAGCTGGTGGAAATTTCCTATTTATGCTGCCCTTCCTTCTGGTATTCTTTAATGAAATATTACTTTTTGTTGTTGTTGTTGATTGGTAGCTTCATAAATAAATGTGAGCATTTCTGAAGAGTATAACTAGAAACGTTGTCAGCAGCTCAAATCAGAATTTGTGGAGAATTTGTGATTAGTGGGCCATTTACAGCTGGGTGCATTTCTACATATGTAGAAAAATACCTTTAGGCATACAGATTTGATTTTTTTTTTTCATTATCTCTTTATTTTCTCCATTGTCTACTTCTAATGTTGCTCTCTGTGTGCCAAATTCTGCAGTGCTGTCCTGTAGGTCTTCTACATCTGACATTGTTAGAAAAGGAATCCAACTCCATTTTACACAGTGGGTCAATAAAGAGGAGTTTTGTTCCTAAACATACAGAAATGTAATGAAATGACTTCTTGTTATGCACAGGTGGGTACCCTAAAACTAAAAGCCTGGAGAAAATGAGACAGAATTTCCAGGGAGTTGGGTTTGCTCAGTGGGATGTGTCATTTGAATAAGGTAGCAAGCAATGAGTGAGTTCATCCCACTGCCTTCTCTTTCTTTCTTTAATGGAATTTTAAAAAGTACTAAAGCCAGCATATTCTTTGACTTTAAATTAATCAATCCTTTCTATTTCACCTGAATTCCCAATGAATGTTTAAGTCTTCATAGCAGAAACTGTAGCACAGAGCTAAGATATATCACTACTCTCTTGAAAAATGTTTTATTTGACTGTCTTGGTAAGATGAAATACTGAAGATTAATACAGCATTAAAAATGCATTGAAACGTGCATTTCCCAATCGTTTAAATACAGGCAACTTGGAATTCTTAAGTGTGTGTAATTAATCTGTTAGACATATTGCCTCTGTAATTCTCAGGTTATATAATTTACTGGTAGAAATTTTATGTAAAAAAAAATATTGTTTTATAATTTAACATTAAGTGCTTCCTGTAGAAAAATGATAATGCAGTCTTGTAATGTAAACAATGTAGATTATGATTTTGGAGGCTTTGATGAGTTATCTGTTTCTTCAGCCATATTTATAAAATTGATTGTGTAGCATCTGACACTGATTCACTTTCTTTAAAGTCTGTGGACAAAATTTTCCAAACGGGTGTAACGTAGTCTCAGGGAACTCTTTCATTTCTGTTAACTAGAATCTGTCCACATGAAGTCATGTCTTGTGACTACCTTTCTGTTTATTTAGTGAGTGGTTTTCTTTGACTTCTTCAGAAAGGCAAAATGCTAAAGATGTTTTTGAAATGACCGAATTAAACTACATTGTTCTTAATAAACTACATTGTTTAAAAAAAAAAAAAAAAGTAAGAGAGATATATTTCTATTATCTGTGTTTAAAAAATAAAAGCTGAAGTGGCTGTTCGTAAAGAAATGAAACTACATACAGCCTATCTAGATGTTTTGTATCTAACTACAGAAAAACTGTAACCCAAACTGTTGCCATTCTTGTTACCGATTTTATTCTATTCTTTTGCATTCCCATTAAGCTGTTCATATAAACAATTTGGTAAAATGTCTACATAGATGTACTGTAAATAGAACTGCAAAGCGGATGAATGACCTGTTTTTTAATCCTCATTATAGCTTAATTTATTTTATTGGAGAAGGTTTCTGACCCTGATTTTTTTCTCCCTACATATTTAAAACCTTCTGGGATGGGAAACATAATTTCAAAATGTATTTGGCTTTATTCATTTATCTTAATGTCAGGGAAAAAAAAAAAAAAATGTGTACCTTGAGCTGTTGGGTCAGTATAAAGCTATGTTCCTGGAAATGAAATACTGTAATTAGAATTCCTTGGAGGCAGTGTCTTCTTTTTAGCTTGACATTACAAGAGAGGGACTTCAAAGAGTTCTGCTACTTCAGCTGATAGCAGAGCAACTCCCTAAGGCGGGCTCAGTTAGACAGCTCAGGGATGGTCAATCAGTGGTAGATAAGGGAGTCTCTGAAGTTAATGAATGATGCCGCCAGTTAAAAAAAAAAAAAAAAAATGCTTACAATTTTTATTTGTTGATGAAAATTACAGCTTTGACATCTTAGTTAATAAGTTGAGTAGGAATAGGGAAATAGTGCTGGTACTATTGTAAGAACAGAGGTGACAATGTCATAGCATTGGCATGTAAGTTGGTTAAAATTAAGTGCTTTTCCCTCCAAGTACTCACAGAAGAAAGAAACTTGTTAGGTCATCCCATCGCAATGAACATTTACTTCCCAAAAGAGAACATTTAAGTTCACTTTTAAATTCCTTAAACAGTGGTGCGTCTTTCAGCTCACTGGAGCAGCTTTCCACAAGCTAATTGCACAGTACTTGGTAGTTCCACTTCTTCCACCCCCTACACTTCTTTTTTATTCTCTGGTTTATTTCACTCTTTTGCTTTTATGTAAATCAGTCTATTTGGAAAATGCCCATATTCCAACATAACACTTCTGAGCTGCCAGAAAATAATCGTGTCAGCAAGAACAAGTCCTGTGTGCTCAGCCTGTAGGCCAGTGTGCTGCTGGCACTCACTGGATTCGGCACCAGCATTTGGGGCTCTGCCCAGTGGAGATACCCAGTGTAGCAGACTTTTTAGGGTGGCACATCTGGGAGAAGAGGTTATCTCGAGGTGCTTGTCTCCAGAGCACTTGTGTTTACATGGGAAAAGTCTCATCAGAAGCATCTCACCTTTCCCTGTGAGGCTGTTTTTGCTTATCCTGGCTTGGCGTCCTCCTACCAGCTGGCCTGGGGGTGAGCCTCCTGCAGCTGTCAGATGGGTGCCCATCTGTGAATAACTTGAGTGGAGAACAAGGAAAGCTTCTGTAACCCCAAGTTTTTGGGGGCACCTCTTAATGACACAGGTAGTCCAGCCTGTGGTAACTGGCCTTGGTGCACCTGGGGGCCCAGGATCCACAGCCTGTATTGTATTTCAGTGAGCACAAGCTCTGAGCTTCAGTTTGTATTTCAAAGTTCAGTTAGCTCTCAGTGTAAATGATGCCATTAGACTTGTACAGGCCAAGAAGACTGCCTTTTTCACCTTGGTTCCCATAGACAGACTTTGTGATAATTCTAGTTTGTCTCATTGGAGTGAAAATTCTGTGTGTTGGCATACTTCTTCGTAAACCATTACTCAAAATGTTTCAGTAAGTGTTGTATTGCTCTTCTCATCAGTTTATTGCAGATCTTTTGAGTTGCATTTGAGGTTTTCTGTGTAACACACCCAGCACTACATATAAAGAGCTTATTAAATCTTTGTCATGTCACAGAAACTGTCTTACATACATTTATCAGAGATCCAGTTTAATTCTATTTTGTATGAACAGGAAGGAAAAAGCACACCTGCTAGGTAAAGTGTTAAAAAAAAAAAGAAAAAAAAAAAAAAAAAAAAACTTGATCTTTAATGGTTGTGTAATTACTCTGAAGTAGAACAGTAAGCAGAGATGGTGTCTGAATGACACAATGACAAATCAGTCATGTAAAATACAATTTTTTACAGTATTTTTTTTAATAGGAGTGTTTTTTTAATGTACTGGCATATTTTCTGGAGCATGGTTTTTCTATTACTATGGTTAGAAAAGTGCTGTCATATCAGAGAGGTAAATTCCTCCTCTCATTTAGAAGAAAGAATGCAGTCTATGTGACTCCTTTCTTTCCTCTTTCTGACCCCCAAGAAAATGCATTGACTTCAAAATTCACAGAAATCAAATTATGTGCTACTTACTTTTGAAGTGCCTTTCATATCAGTATAAATGTAGAGGTTTTAAGACCCGGAATGGACCTCCAGCATAACACAGTACTTACAATTTCACTCTGTAATTTTGACATCCTACCTGCAATTTGTGGTTGAGCTAGAGCATATCTTTAAGACATCTAGTCTTGATTAAAAGATTTAATATGAGGGAGAATCTACCACATTCTTTGACTCTTGAGTGTTTTCTATTTTTTTCTGGATTTAATTTGCCCAGTTACAACTTTCAGCAATTTAATTTTGTTTTTGTTTGCCAATGTAAAGTATGCTTTTTTTTTTTTTTTTTTTTTCCTAATTGAAAAGTTTATCATTTTGGATACTTAACAAAGCAGTGCTATTTTAATGTTTGACATGCTATAGACATAATTAGGTTAATGTTAAAAAAAAAGAATAAATAAAAATAGTGAAGCCCAATAATTCACAGTATATTTTTTACTGTTAATAGTTTGTGTTGCAACATCAGTATATTTCCTTATGTTCTCCATGCATTATAAATAAATGAAAAAGAATCCCAATATATGGATTCTGATACATATGTGTTTACCAGAAATACTGCAAGCATACAGTGTAAACTCATTTTCACAGTTTTAAACAAATAGATTCATCTTAAAATACAATCAGACATACCAAAGAAACTCTCACATTTAAAGGCTGTGATATATGCTATTTCTTAACCTTATTTCTTCCTGAACTGTCACATAGTTTTGCAAATCTCCTGTGACAATATCTTCCTACTGAGTTTCAGGTAAAGGGCAGGCAATAAAAATGTAGAAAACAGTCTAGTTCAATTGAGATAATTTGATTCAATATATAACAACCCTGATGTATAGCATGACAGGAATCATGAAAGATACAATGTCCACACAAAATTTCCTTAACAAATCATTGTATTATCTAAAAAAAAATAGTATTTACTGAATAGTATGTTCATTCCACATATCTTATGATTATTGATCCATTTTTTAAACTAATCTAGTTTGTCTTACTTTTTAAAATTTGCTCAAGGATTGCAAGACTTCTCATGTCCATAGCAGGTATTTTAGAAAGGAAAAACATTTATTATTTCAATTAAAGTAAATCTCAATGAAATCTCGTTAATGGCATTGCTCTGACAAATACATCCACAGTCTGACTTGACAGCATGCAAGGGAGAAATACATCTCCCAGTACAAATTTCTTAAAATAGTATTTTATTTTATTTTTTAAGAAAGCAGCATTTTTTTTTCAGCTTTGCTTCCTATTGTCATAGGAAAAGTGTTATATTTCAAAGTATGAAATTAAAAAATGCTCAAAATTGTTTCAAAATCTATATTTATTCATTATCGTTACTCTGGCTGTAGCATGATCTCTAAGGATTGCCATTTTAATGCTAATTCCAGAAGCAAATTGAGCCAGCTGACATGCAGTATCAAGAGAAGAAGGTCAGCCTAGCAGCTAGAAACACAGGAAACAGCAGGAGACTGCGTTATTACTTATTATGTATATTACACTAGACTTTAGGGATTCCCATTATGACCAGGACATTGTTATGCTTGATACTGTACAAATGCAGTAAGAGCAGTCCATGGCCTGAAAGTTATCAAAACTAGTGCAAGCAAAATGTCAATGTAAATTGTCTTCTCTCTCTCTTCCTCTTTCTCTCTCTCTTTCTCTCTCTCTTTCTCTCTCTCTTTCTCTC
>CM021731.1:101070061-101219370 GCA_011075105.1 Heteronetta atricapilla
CGCCCCCAAATCTGTTCAATCTTAATTCAAATACATTGGTTAATTTTGTCCTTAGCAGACTAAAAGATCATTTTTACAATCATCAGTTTTACATCTACTTTATTTCCAGATTAGGACAGTAGGAAGTACCAGTTTACAGTAAAATGAATTAAAGCAGCACAGTAATTACTGTCCAGGCTTGATTCACTGTGAAGCACTGAAGTCCTCTTCCATGGTTCCCAAAGCAGAAGAAGAGTTAGAAGGCTTGTATGATTCTTGGTTGTCGTAATTTCTGTATTTGTTGACAACTTGTATGACCATGGACTTGTCTTCTCATCTGTGCTTCAGTACTCTGTAGAAAGCATTCAGAATAAGTTTCAAAGTATTATTTTGAATCCCTCAAGTACATAACGGGCAAGATACAATACAATTTCTTGTTTGCACATCATGAGTTATGCATCCCCTAGATATAAATTGTGAAAATTTCATTTAGCTATAATTCCATGATTAGGCATCAGTCTTCTGGGAAACCTTTTCTCTAAGGACTGAGTAACTCCCCTGGAACAGTATTTCTCTTCCTTTTGTTCACCTTGAGGTGAATTCAGTTGCATACCGTTATTAAGAGCTTTATTGGAGCTATTATTGGAGCTTTAATTTCTACTAGGGAGTTGGAAACACAAGAACATCCCAACAGAAGGTGTTTGGTCTTTCCAAAATTTACCTTCTCCTTTAATAGAAAACAGAGAATCATGATATATTGCATTACAACCTCCTTTTGAGTTTTGTACAAGTTCTGCACCTGTTAATAACTGTCTTCAAGGTTAAAAATGTTAGCATTTCAAAAGTTTCTTTTTGCTTCTTTCTTATGATCAGATCCTGGGACAATAGTCTAGCTGTGGTATCTCACTTTAATTGCCCTACATCTTTGCCTTGTTAGAGTCATCTTTCTTATATGGAGCTGACCTCAGAAGTACTTTTCAGTCTAAAACATCATCTACACAGTATCACTTTTACATTGTTTTTCTTTTTAAACCTGTGAAATATGAATGAAAATGTTTTAGAAAACTATTCTCCAATGTTTGAAAACTATTCTCCAATGTTTCTCTAACTTCATGTCTTTTTTGACATGAAGTTCAACACTCAGAAATTGTTCAGTTTTTATTTGGGGGCTCCATTCTATTATTAAATTAACATGCAGTGTTCCAACAATTATCTCATAACATTAACCTTTTGTTACTGCCAGCTCAGTGAGGAAAGTGAAACCAAAAATTGTTGCTGTCCTAAAACTGCAAGTATACAACAGGCACAAAGTATCATTGCTTATGTTTTAGGAGCAAATACCTGATTTTAAAACTCAATGCTAAAGCAACTGATTACCGTCATCAGGGAGGAAATTTCAGCCACTGAAAATCCAGTGTATATTAATCTAGTTTTTATTAAATTTAAAGATTAAGAGGTATAAGTTGTGTATGCCATTAGGAATCTATGGTATGCAATTGTCCATGATGAGTTATCTTAAAACGTTTTCAGCTGTGTTGTATTTTGCTTAACTTCCCCTTGGGATAGGATGAACGTCTGAATATTTTTGTTATCTAATCTTCTGCAATTTAAACACCTCTTTTTCCTTACTTCTATCCCTTGAAAGAATCCTTTGATTTGAATAGATTTCCAGGTCACTTTGTTGGATAAAACCCAAAAGAGTTTAGGTAGTTTCTGATCAGTGTGCAGTCCTACCCATTTAAGAGACGAGCAGTGGTTTTGTTTGATAGTGCCTTTGTTTTTTTGATAGTGCCTACTGTTTTTTTCAAAGCTGAAGAGCCATAGTTTTCATTAATTTCCCAATCTGTCACTCACTTACATCTTCCATTGGTATTGACACTGTTGAAGCAAATCTGTGTCCACTATCTCCGTCTTTAAGAGAAGTGGTATTGCAGACAAGAGGATGTGTGAGTTAAGCCCCCATATGTAAGGAAACTACCCCTAGGTAAACTTTCCATATCATTTCTGCGGTTACTGTTACTGTAAATTGTCCTTATTTTGGAAAAGTTTGCATTTTAGGGATTAATAAAAGCATAATACTTGGGAACAGTTTACATACAGATAGTCATACACAAATACACATAACATTTTAAATGCCTGTTTATCTTTTAGCATAACCTCTATGTTTATAAACACATCTGAATCAGAACTGCTGTTCATTTCAGTAACCAATTTTGAGCTTAATGTATATATTTTAAAACCAAACATCTGGTTCTTTTGGAACAGAGTCCTGGAATGTATTACACAATCTGATGGAAGAGACAATGTTCCTTTTGTTGTTGTTGTTGTTGTTGAGTTATCCCGAGATCCATTTCTTATGCTATTTTCAATTTGTAGCATAGGCTGTCTACAGAATATATGTTCTTTCACAATATATTTCCCACCTGCTGTGGGAAGTAAATCTAATAAACCTATAATTTATGTTATTGATTGAACAGAACCTGCAGCTGGCAGCAGGTCTCCGTAGATGTATATGTGAAGTCCACACATGTTTTTCTTTATTCAGATCTCAGTAGGAAGGAGGGCCAAAGTCTGTTATGTGAACAGAGAATTCAGAACGCTTAACCCCGATGTCTCATGATCTCTCAGTTTATGTGGTACAGTTATTATATGTATTGTTGCTCAATAACGAAAGATGATCGAGGAGTTTCAGAAGATTGTTCTCCTTAACACCAGCTGGACCACAGATCCAGGGGCCTGGGTACAAAGGGAGGAGGTCTGTGATTGTCCTGTGGATTTTATTTTTCTTAGGTCTGCTTGCTACTAAGTTCAATTTACATGTGTAGTTAGTTATTGGTGGTATATGGAACTCATTTGGAGTATTGCATTCCTTTTGGACAAAGAAACACAGCTAATCAATGATGGTTGTTCTTCAGAATTTAGGATGTTCTTAGATGAGTTCCCACTTAGTCTATATCAAGCTATATCAAAGACTACGGATTTGCTTTTCTGCAGGATGTGAAGAGTGTTTCTTCTAATAATATTCAATTCTTTACTTTCATAAGGATTTGTGTATCTGTGAATCATTTTGTCACATTGATGTTTTAGCTTGCATTCTGTTGTCCTCAGGACAAACCTTTCAAAAACTACAGCTACTGAAGAAGATCCACTTAGTAATGATAGCTTTCTCCTCAATGCATCAGTCAGTTCTATCCCCTTATTTGCACAGTGTGCCACATCTTGTGTTTTTGAGGTCTCCAGGATGGAAAGTATTAGGATCGTGTCACTTTCATCATACTAATTTGAACCCCGCTGCTGTGGAGCTTCAGCTCTTCAATTGTCAGAAGTCTGATGCGGACTTGTGGTCATAGATGGTTTGAACCAACTAAGCAGTGGTTGTTTAATTTGGAAAAGAAAAAGACAAAGTTATTCACATCAGTTGTTTAAAAATCACCTCCTTCCCCTCTTCGCAAGTACTATGGATTACCTTTGCACTAACTGTAATTAATGGCTCATATACATTAGTACAAAATACTAATAGTACTAAGTACTATAGTACAAAGTACTATAGTACATTGTACTATACATAGTACAAAGGCACCAGAGCTTTTAGAAGTTCCCAAGTATTTGATTATTACAGCTTATAAAAATGTTCTTCCTTAGTATCCATAACATTTTTTTTTTCTTTTTCCTTATGTGTGTGATTGTTCTGTGTTTTTCAGTCAGCTTGTCAAGCCTTGCTGTTTCTTGTGAGAATAGGTACTTAATGTGAAATCATAGGCATAACATGACCTGGAAAGAAATAGTTCTAACAAAGGGTTGAATCTTTAGTATTGAAGTCACTGAAGTCCAAAGTAGCCTGATTAAAGACAGCGATATTGAGTTTTTGCCATTAGACTAGAAAGGCTGGATTGTTACTAAATGCCATGGAGTGGGGGACTCTGGAATTTGTGGTGAAAGGAAATTGAAAAGAAACAGAACATTTGGATTCATGTTTCATGAAATAATGTGTGTGACAGAATAGGAAGGCAGTCTGAGGGAAAATTGACATAATTTTTTCCTACGACTGGGAAAGGCCAGATAAATATGTCAGTGTTAACAAGTGAACTATTGTGTACTTAGAGAAAAAGATTCAGAACAATTTGTAAATACTAATTTGTGCTGGCCTTATATGAACATTTTATAATGCACATATACATACTTTTTTTTTTTTTTTAGAATCTTAGAGACCATAATAATTAGAAATCTTTCTTTGCCAGTCTTTAGTTTTATACAAGCAGTTCTTTATTCAACTTCATTTACCTCAATTATAAATCTATAAAATTAAAGATTTCCCACTGTATTTTGTTACAGCCGCTTGAGAGAAAAATAATATGGTATTAAGTTTTACAGATAGAACAATGCATATGAGAAAGAAAAAAGAGGTAAGGTTCTGAAAGTGTTAACTAAAAGGACAAAAACCCAACCCCAAAAAAAAGACAAAATTATAGAGTAACTTTTTTTTTTTCCTCCAACAAAAGAACAAAGAACATTCTTTAATGATGATGTTTGAGGAGTTACAGAGTCTATAAGTTAGAAAAGTAATCAAGAACAAAATCCGGCTTTACTAATTGGAATAATGTAATTCAGGTCACTGCAATATAACATTACTGTGGAAAAAAAAAAAAAAAAAGGCATAAGATAGCCCAAATTATTAAAAACAGCATTCAAAAGAGGTAATTCAGCTTTAGGAGAAAGACAAAAATTGGGAAGTGGTAACTGAACAGGTGGCCTGATCCTGCAACTTATTTATGGATAGTTGCTAGATCACAGAACCCAAGTGTCAGCATTAGAATCTTGAACTCTATATTTTAGCAAGAAAATTGCAAATTAATCTTTTTTAAAGCCACTTACAGTCTCAAAATGAGAGAAAAGTAAACACTTTTTACACCTTTTTTTTTTTTTTTTTTTTCAATACTTCAGTTTGTGGCCTTTATTCAGTTTGTGTTTCTAACATCAGTGGGATTTCTCACATGCTGAGGCATTCTTTTTAGATGCCTAGAAATTGAATTTGATTAAGAAGAGGAAAAACTGAAAGGAGAATATGTTTGTATGTTTGACTTATGTAGTTATTCTGTAACGTAATCCTTTCACTCAGTTGATGCTTAAGTCTTGAGTTTTATGTAGACCATAGGATGTTATTTTCTTCTTATTAGCTGTTATTTTGATTTCTGATTAAAGCAAATGTCTGTATTCAGATAAAAGATGAACTATTGAGTTGAGTAATTGCTTAAATATGTACATATTGGTAGGCATGTATTAGAGCAAGGCTTCTTTTTTGCTTGTTTTCCCTGATAGGCAGTAGTGACTGCTAGGACAGAAGAGAGCCTGGTTATCTTCCCCGAAGTTAGATCCTGCAAAGCTGCCTATTCAAAAACTCTGTCTTCTCAGGCTTATGCTTCTATTTGCTCCAAGAAATCCTATGGATAAGCACTGTAAATATTTTGTCCGTTGGCCATGCCAGTGGTGTGGTCCATTAATACAGCTTGTATGACGCAATGTTATTTATATAATTGGTCTTATATTGTTAGCCTTGGTGGCTGTATAGCACAAGTGGATGCTTGCCCATATGCTCACTTTGTTTTCAGATCTAAAGTTCAGTGCTGTATGACTTTCTTATTACTTATTACAGTAGAGTTGAGATCTTAGAGCAGTGAAGTATTGAGACCTGAATGTTGCTGCAAAGAAAGAGTGACAAGAGAAACAAGAGAGAAGCACAAAAAGCTGGAGTAGCAGAAGGGGTATATTGCAGAAGTTTCTGAATTGTACCATTTGTCAAGTAAATTCCATCGGTCAAATAATTTGTAACCTCAGTCTGTGTGTGACAGAGGCAGTGTTTTTGTTTTCTGCTCTTGATGAGCTGTTACTGAATTTTTGGATACAAAAATCCCTGTCCAGCATGTCCTTGTCCTTTTGTACAGAGGGTAGTATGCCTTTTCTCAAGAATGGAGCAGCAAGGTCTATATAATTTTTAATGAACTTTGAGAGACCTTTATAGTATATTAACAAATGTTTGATGGCTGCTGTGTTCTTATAAACAGGATTTTTTTCTTGTTGTTCTTGTGCTTTAGTCCATAAACTGTTGATATTTCCAGCCTTGCAGCTGAATTAATGCTCAAGAGGATATGTGTTTGCAGTATCCAAAGAGAGACATGCTACCAAATTACATCCATGACCTTCCTTTTAAAAGTATATTAAAGTTACCAGGAATGTTTCCTCAACAACCCGGAAGAAGTTTATGTTAGGCACTGGGTTAACATATGCTAAAGCACATTAATATGATTACTTCTGCCTGTGTTTCCAAAACAACTGAAAATACATAGCTAACAATGTAATCAGTAACAAAATACAGGCTTGATTTTTCCTCAGGTGATGATTGAAGATTTCATCACAGAAAAGAATCACAATTATAAGTCACTTGAATTATAGATGAATTGTGTACATGGTGAATGGCTGTTCAAGTGCTAGAAAAGTCAGCATTAAAAATGTCCAAAAACCTTGGGGAATTTTGTCTGTTCCTTTCTTTTTTCTTTCTTATTCTAAGGCTTAAGAGAACAGAGTGCAAACTTCTTTCAGAAAAGAAGGTGAAGAGAAAATGGTTCATGGATTGTCCTTAACCATAGTGCTCCCATTGATTCTGCTTGCTAGACTGCATGACTCATAGAATCATCTTGGGGCTACCTTTTCAGCTAAAATAGTCTCCAAGTTCAGGATTCAAATTGAGAAACTTGAGAAACTTTTTTTTTTTTTTTTTTTTTTTTTTTTTAATCAAGTGTTTTCCTCAGAGAAGTGTCATTAAACTGAAGGGTATGCTCAATGTAATTGGGTATTCTTGTTTGAAAAGCACTCTCTTGCCAAATCAAGGATCAACGTGGTGGTATGTCGTGGCAAGAATATAGATAAAAGGAAAGCCTAACTGCTTTTCAAAGCATTCATATCCTTGTGTTCACTGAAGTTTCAGATAAATGTTCTTTCGTTAACTGTAACCTACCTAAATCACATGTTTCTATATTAAATCCAAGATACTCCAATTACATTAAGTAGACTATATATTAAAATGAACCTCTAACCTATCTGTGTAGCTTCAATCTTTACACTAATTTGAGTTTATAATTTTTTTTTGAAAATTAGTCATTGAATTTCATGAGCAGATTCTGGCTCCATGTAATATGAGTTGTTGGTGGTGTTTTTTGTTTGTTTGTTTGTTTTAATAATTGAATATGTTGTCTAGGTGCACAATGCTTTTCTCAAAGACAAATACAGCACAGAGTTCAGGTTTTTCTTTACTCTCTTGGGAGCTGAAAGAACAATGGTGGAAAAGGTTTCATTGTAACATATTGACCTATAAATAAATTGTTTTATAGAGAGAACCATGTCAAATTTTAATAAGTTATTTCATGTCAAATTTTAATAAGCTATTTATTTTATTTTTTATTTTTTTGTCCATGAGTTCCTTTCAGTTTTCCATCTCAATTTGACACATGTTGTTTTGGGGATAAAAATTGCAGTAAGAGGAGAGAACGACTCTTGCCCTCAGTGATGAATTTTGATTTTAATTTGATACTTAATATTTCCTATATAGCTCTCCTGATTTATTTTAATTTTATACATTTGAAGGAGTTGTGTATTAAGTCAGCATGTGCAATATTTTCACTTCTGTGTGCTTGTGGTTTGGTTTGTTGTTGTGTGTTTTTTTTTTGTTGTTGTTGTTGGTTTTTTTTTTCCCTTCTCCATGACTTGGTTATAAAAGGAATGTTGCTTTGAAAGCCCAACTGTTGAACAGATTTAATGTCAGCAAAATTGGTATGAAAGACATAAAAGTTGTATAATCTTTGCCCCAGCTATGTAACAGTCAAAGAATGCAATCACAAAACAAAAACCATAAATAAATGCAGATCTATAGAACATTTTCCTTTGCTCCATACTTGAACTGTCATATCCATATTTTTGCTGAAAATACAAATGAAGATTTTTCTGGAGCATTCAGATGCTGCTTTCTAATGGTTGCATGCCACCCCAGAATCTATTAGCATTTCAAGTGAATTATTGTCCTATAGTTACTTCCTCTGTTTCATTCACAAATGGCAATGATCCAGATCTTCTGTCACAAGAGCTAAAAATAAATAAATAAAAATGTATTTATCCATTGAAAAAAATTTTTGACCTTAAGCTCTTAATAATGGCCAATATAATAATAAATATAATAATGGCAATAATATAATAATGGCCGTAATATAATGGCAATAATATAATAATGGTCAATATAGTAATAAATATAATAATGGCAATGGCCACAAAATGGATCACAGGAAGTTCTGCACCGACATGTCAAAGAACTTCTTCATGGTAAGGGTGACGGAGCACTGGAACAGGCTGCCCAGGGTGATTGTGGAGTCTCCTTCTCTGGAGATATTCAAGACCTGCCTGGACACCTACCTGGACAACCTGCTATAGTGAACCTGCTTTGGCAGGGGGGTTGGACCCGATGATCTCTTGAGGTCCCTTCCAAACACCTACGATTCTGTGATTCTGTGATAACTATCTCCTGTAAAGCTAGCTGTTGGTACTTCAGAAAATTTCATTTAGCTAAACTGATTTGTTTAGTATTTGTATTTTTATTTCATTCTGGTGTGAATTTATTTACCCTGTCCTAAATTACAGCTTACACTCTGAATATTATTTTACTTTTGTTGTTGTTGTTGTTGCTCTACTAATGTCTTCAGTATCTTTTACATAATCTTTCTTCTTTGAAGTTTAAAGTGTTTCTTCCCATCTCTAACCCTCATGTTAGTCCCCAACATTTAGCTTTGCATTATCCTTAATTATCCTTAAACTCTTGCAATTTCTCTTCTGTTCTGGATGAAGATTTTAAGGACCTTAAAAGAGGATAACATAGAGTCAAGATTTTTGTTGCAGGTTTGAATGTTCCCTATACATACAGGTCAGAAAATGCAGAAGACACTTGCTGAAGATGAGAAGCCCTTTATAATAGGAGTTCTTCATAATACACACTTTATAGCTAGTGCAGCATCACACCACTCTCCACAATATAGTTATTCTATTTTCCACATGCAGAAGAACGGTTATCTTGCAGAATTCACAGGTATTCAGTGCATTCACAGCTAGCTGAGACCCTAGGGTACTTAACAGCGGAAATTCTCAGATGGATTTGTGTAAAGATAAGATAGCATTTATTTTGAGGACATTAAAATTGCACTGTGTCAGTAGATATGCTTACAACTTCTGTTAGTAAAGGTTTGCTATGCATAATGCTCTGGGTTACTGTAGTCAAGGCCAAGGAATCGAAGTAGGAAAAAGTTGCTCATGTTTTATAGAAGTTCAAAGTTGAATTCTTTTGCTATGGGAAGTGTTAGAACAGACAGCTACATTGTTGTGCAGTAGCTTGATACCGTATTTCATTACCTCATTTAAAAGTGATGTTCTGTATCAATCCGTGAATTCAGGAGTAAAAGGAAAATTCAGACAAATTATAGGGGGGAAAAATGAGAACTGTAGGAAAAGAAAAGCACTAGGTACTGCTGTATGTACAGCTGATTCTTTGTGGGAAGAGATTTTGTGAGGAAAGTCTTTTGGCTGCTCAGAGAGAATACAGTGTTGATTAGAAAGAAGTAGATGGCAGTAGATTGGAAGTGGACAGATTTAAAAAAAAAAAAAAAAAAAAATGTCCTTAGGAAGCTAATAGCCTCAGCCCCATCTGTTGCTGCTCTTTTTTATTTTTTATTTTTTATTGGAAATTTTCACATGAAAACCTGGTTTGCAAGCTGAAGTTTGGAATAACTTTTCTTTACATTGGACCCTGACTTCCCTGCAATAAGCAATTAAAACCATATGTATTACTTTCTTGGATGCAAACTTCCCTTTGTCCCACACAGACCTCGAAGCATTACGGGTAACATAAGAGCTGAATTATGAAAGTAGCTACAGAAAGTTGCTTTTCCAATGCATTTTATAGATTTTTTTTTTTTTTTTTCACCAAATGCATTTGTTTTCATGGTTTTTGCCTTATATATTTTTTTCTTTGAACAAAACAACAAGAAAGAAAAATGTCAAAATCCTGACACCATATTTCACTGTTGGCATTCCTGGGAGCAGTTACTGACCTTAAATGGCTTTAATGCTTTTTAAATGGCAATCCTAAATGACAACGTTCTGTTATTTAACACCTACTGAGCAATTAGGCAAATATGTACTGATTTGTGCGGCTATGAAAATCACATGACCGGAAGCCAATCATATTGATCACCTCAGCCAATTACAGTTGTACACCACATGGTGATTCCATTTTATGCACTAATATGCAGTAAAGAAGGCTGGCAGCTAATCACTGTTAAACGATGGAGGCCTCATTACTTGCTGGTGTGATATCACTGCTGTGAGTGTGACAAGGCTTGTAACAAATTTAGCAATTTCTTCAGAATATAACTCCGAGTAACTTAGACAAGAAACAAACATTGGCCCAATTAGCTTTTGGTTGAGAAGTAGCACTTCCCATCCAAATAACATGTTTTAGATTACAGTTTGGATTCAGCAATATATTTTTAAAAGGAAAACTGTTGACAAGGCTACAGATATTTTGAGGCCTGCTGAAGCTATGCTGTGAGGGAATTGATCTTGAGTGGAAGTTTTTTCTCCCTGATTTTTTTTTTCTTTATTTCTCACTTGGTTACTAATATATCTTAATATCTAAGAAGCTAAAACTAGCATACACTACTATCTTCAGCCAGATGAAATTATCTAGACTTACCTAAAAGTACACGGGTTTCATTTTGTTTCAGGAGAGACACAAAACTCGATCTTCTCTAAAAAGGCTTGCAGAGGAATTAAATTAGTATGCAGATGCATATTTCATTTAGAACTCAGCTAAAAGTGAAACACTGCCTGCAGCCATGGGGATTCTTTGGTCCATTGTCATGTTTGCTCTGTCTTTTCTTCTACTGTAAGAGTCTCCATTTTATAAATCGTTCTGTAGTGCTAAAATCTCTTCTTCAGCTCCTTTGGGTTAACAGTATTAGGAAAGAGTACCCTCCTCCAAAAGGTCAAGCTTGTTTTCTCTCATTGAAAAGGTGTTTCCTTGTTTGTTATACTTGTAATTCCATCCTTGTTTTCCACACTGCCAACTAGCTTTGCTTCTCTCTGAGTTGACCAGCAAGAGTACTGTTAAAATTCATGTGGCTTAACCTCTTCTCTGTGAAAATGATGAGCAAAGCACATATCCCAAGGCCCTTTCTGAGCCTGTATGCTCTACGCTGGTTAAAATAATGTGTTTTAGTAATGCTTGCCAAAGCATGGGTGGGACAGAGGGAGGGAATCACATGATCTTAATAGCATCTCTGGAAAAGCTGGCATTGAAAGAGTAGTTTAAAATCGTTAAATCAGTACTTTATTCTGGGCTGCAAATACCCCTCAAAATCAGCTTAAGGTTCTCTTTTTAACATATTTTCTTAATGCTTTGTGTATATGGAATGTATTAGGTCTACATTATCCATCATTTCTCCATTATGAAATCTCATGTCATTAAGTCTTATCTGCAGCCTTTGAATAGAACATAGTCTTCCCTTTTTTTAGTAGAAGGGCAGGTTGTTCTTTATCAGCTGTTAGACCTTGCAGATGTTTCCCTTATAGTCATATATAAAATGGCTGATACAGCATGACTCTCAGTATGGCAGCCTTCAGATGCCAGAATCCTATTTTAGATTTCACTTTAACTCCTAATCTCATACATATCTTTCTGAGATATGACAAGTCAGGGTTACAGAAATGATGGATTAATTAAAAAATATTTTACTCAGGAATAGTTACAGCATTTTAATAAGGAATGCATGAAAGGTTTGATGGGATTATGCACCATGGTGTTGTAATGTACAAAAAAAATAAAAAATAAAAAAAAGAATGAAGCCATGTAAGGAACTCTAAATAAATACTTATTTAGATCTTCTTGGTGGCATTAATGTCTTCAGTGTTGAAAAGCATAACAAAGCATAACATAGCATGTTGAACTGATTTGCCAATGCAACCTGTGCTCCAAGTTAAGAAGAACAGACTTCTTATGTTCTTGAAGTCAGGTGCGTGCTGGAATTCTGCAGTATCTCAGGGCTTCAGCAGTGACGATGTGACTGCCATCAAATCCCAAAACCAGCAAATGTTTTGTGGCACAGGAAAGTGTTAGTATGAATGGTTTTTATTCTAAAGTGATATGGAAGAACTGTTGTCAGGAATTTGGTTCTGCATCAGGGGTCTTTCTGTAACAGCAGCACGCAAAATTATTGTATGTTAATACTGTTGGAATGGTAAGTCTAGATCGGTTGTCTTTCCAGCAAATAAATTTCCTTTCTTGACTACCTTAAAGATTCTTTTTCCTCTAGGTTGTGTATCCTCATTAACAGTATAAGTTTAATAGAGATGTTCCTAGATTCCTTAAATGTCATTGTGGTTGAGTAGATGCAAATCAGAAGAGTGAGACAAGGATTAGACTATCTTGTGCTCATTAGGATACAGTTCAGTGTTCCATAGCTGCACTGACCTTTGATTTAAAAAAAAAAAAAAAAAAATAGGTAGAGAAAGATAGTGCAAGCTAGTGATTTTTTTCATTGAAGTTTGGAAAGTTCCAAGGAAAGTTCCCATTCTTCAAGCAGGTGATGCCATATTTTCTTACCAAGCTGCAGCCATTTTCTCAGTGGGTGGGATTGCCTGAGCCATGTAAGAAGGAACCTCCATCTGAAAACTTGCTGGAGAAGTGGTTGGAAGCTGCCTGAACTTAGAGCTCTGTCAAAGAGGAGGAACTGGCCTCCAAGGAATCCTGATTTCCTGACGCCAGGGAGCAAAGCTGCTGCTGACCTCTAGAAATAATGTTAAAGCTTTGATTTATGTAAGACACTAAGCAGAGTACTGCTAGCTAAAATAAGAGGAAGATGAGGGCAGCTGCTGTGCTGAGACTTGCACCATAGACTGACTCATTCCTGGAAAGGAACTATGAAAAGACTGATGCCAGCATCAGCTCAGAAACCAGAATAGCTTGCAAAAGGCAGAAGTTGTGAGAATGCTTATGAGTGTAAGGTTTTAGGAACTTGATCCAAAAAGCACAGCAAAGAAATCTAGAGTATTGCAGAAGGAAAGCTAGCCCAGAGATGTCTGAGCTGTCCTTAGAAAAAAGGATCAGGAACCACAACCATTGGGAAAGCTTCCAGGAGGGGAAACGATTGTGCCAGAAGCCTGAAAGATTTTTTTCCAGTGAACTAACCAGCCAGGCACTGGCAAGCTGATCCAGGATGTGCCAGATCCTGAGGCAGATGCAAAATGAAAATCAGTTACATGTACTTTATTTTAAGGATTCATTGAGGAAACATAACTTTTTTTTTTTTTTTTTTTTTTTCTTTTAGGTTTTAGTTGGTTTTTGCTTTTTTTAAACTAGAAAGAAGTAGAGTCTTTACTTCTTATTTAGAAAGGAGCTGAGTTAATGTTTTGATTCATAAGAACATTCATGTGTAAGTTTTGCTGCAGAGAAATTAGTAGTATGAAAATTCCTAATCTTTCTATATGCATGAACACACAATAATGAAAATAAACAAACAAACAAATGGAAGCAATTTTGTTCTTCTTTAGACTAAATTATAGAAAGTGTTTCAAAAGTTTTCAAAGGGATAGATAACTGTTTTGCCAAACTAATTGGGTACTCTTGGCATTACGGTCTAGCTTTGTGTTTTCTATTATGCACATTTGTAGATCAGTTTGTTTATTTCAGTATGGAGATTGCTTTTTGTTGATTGGACATCAGTCTCAAACTAGAGGTCACACCCTGATTCTGAACAGTCCACAATACATCTGGGATGTCAAATGCCACCAGATAATCACTTTTAGTAAAGTTTTTTTTTTTTTTTTCTTTTTAAAATAATAATAATAATAATAATAACTTTATTACAAATAATGTTCAGTGACTGGGTGACTGTCAAGCTACGTTAATTTTGTTTTTTAAGACAAAATTATAGACACAACTAAGCCACATATATTCTAGCACATTAAAAGAATAGGAGTGTGATTACAAAAATGGTATTGAAATTAGAAAAGAAAAATGAATACTTAACAAGACATACTAAGGACATGATTCTAATCCTAAAAACTAAACAAGACAGGGTGCTAGTACTGTTTCTCAACAGGGAGCACTAACATTAGAGCACACAATGGGGACCAGCTTTTTAGAACAACCTCTTTCCTTGATTTCTGGCTTCTGGTTATGTTCTTGATACATCAGATAAACACTGACAGCAAATAAGCCTTCAAAATTAATCTGCACACTCTATTTCTGTCTCTGCAAATTTGGTGACATGATTAAATATGTTCTGTATGTTGCTGAAGATTCAACTGAAGTGTTAGTGGAGTTGTCCTGAAATGAATTGATTTTGATAATTACATTTCCTATCTTCATTTTCTGGCTTCAGTTGAACTTGCCTCTCTTTCCTCTTCCTAAGTGAAATGAAGATGGAGCAATCATCAAAGTGTGGTATATCCTTTTACCAGGCTTTAACTTCTTTGGTTATCATGTCAGATGAAGTGCTATAAACCTCATATATTATTGGAAACATTTTATTTTGCAAACGCATAATAAGCCTTCAGTCTTCATTGTGCCCCCAGCATTTGAGGAAGATCTAGCTTGACAGAATAGGAAAAACTGGTAAGAATGAGAATAGTGGTTCAAAAATGCATGAACACAGACATGATGCAGTTGCACTTAGTTCAGGAGGCCCTCTGTCAACAGCTGCTTCAGTGGTTCATGCAAATGAGGAAGAATATGTTATGTTCTACCAAATACAAATTGTACAAGCAAAAACACGTGGCCCATTTTTCTTTTGAAAAGAGCTAAGCAGGGCTACAAAACTTCAGAGCAGTAAGCAGAAAATGTTTCAGTTTAGATTTAGTAATCTAGGTTATAACATCTATGCTGGTAATCACCAGGTTTGTACTACCCTTATGATGTTTGTTTTCTGAATGCTTAGCAGTTGCAATATTCAAAAATATTTTTGTTTAACTGTAAATTTTGAGATTTTTTATTTTCAGTTTATTGTCTGAGGATGGCAGTGCCCTCAATATTGGATGCATGTAGCTCTTCATCTCTTAATTTTTACCCAGATCTCCTTGTCAGGGGTAATTGTGTTTTAATTAAGTCTTCCTCCATTAAAAAAAAAAAAAAAAAAAAAAAAAGAACCTAACTGCTAGATTGGGGAAAACAGCTCGTAAGCAAGGTAGTTGTTAAAATTTTGATTGCTTCAATTTTATTTTTATTTTTAATTGTTACTATTTCTATATCCAGTATTCCTGCTGAAGGTTTTGATTTTGTGTGTTTTTCATGAATGCCTATGAATTCCATCAGCATGCTGCAAAATTAAGCCCTTGTTAAAAGTATTTCAAAATGTACCAGCAATTTTTAATGTTTTATTGCATTTGTCTTAGAAGCTGTTAAGATAACCCTTTCTTACCTTTGGAATTAGTATAAAACCAGTAATTAATGCTCTCTAGCTGAAATGTTCAAATTATGCTAGTTCCGTACTTTTTTTGAGGAATACTGAGGAGGAAATGTAGCTCCTGTGACCCACTGGAGACAAATTACATCGAGTCATGTATAAACTAATATTTGAAATAAATTCTTGAACACAAGATTTCTTTTTGGGGGGCTAACCATGGCCCTAGCTTGGTGGTCTTGAACTTTCTGCAGGAAATGAGAGAAGAAATGTAGGGTATGAAAAGTAAGTATGCTGCAGTCTTCTTCGGTCTAAACATTGCCTGCAGAGTGGAGAAGATGGGACTGGATTCTGTTGCCTCTCAGGATCCCTCACAGTCAGTCCTATGCTTTTATTTTACTAGGATGACACATGCCCATTATAATTTCCAGATGGCTTTTGAAGTTGGATATAACAAAGTGTTTGCTAAATGGCTCTCATATTGGTCTAAGAGACACCAAACTTGTATGTGTTGTCAGAGGCAGCAAAGCTCATCTCTCTAGTTTAGAGTATAGGGCTATTTTGTGGTGATACTTGTTTCCAAATGTCTCTGGGTTCTAATTCATTTTGTTGCATTGGTTGTCCTACCTATTTTGTCAGTGGTAGATTTTGAAATTGCCTGAATGTATTCATATATGGCACAAAGACAGAAGAACACAGTATTTATACAAGGATAACTAGAGAAAGGAGAGGTATGAGCACACATAGAGAAATTAAATCAGTGTATTCAGAGAAAGAAATCTTGACTGTACTGAAGTCAGAGATAAAGCTAACATTGACTTCAATGGGTAAGAATTTGACCCAGAGAAAATAAGAAACATACCTTATATAAACTGAAGTCAAGATGTATGTCCTCTGCCCCACAGAAAGAGGATATTTAAAATATTTATGTAAATATTTCAAAGGCTTGCCATTTCAGCTTTGTAAAAGGAACCTGTATGTGTGTTGACCTTATGTTTGTTTGTTTCACAGAAAACTCATGCAGCTGTTTTTCATAACTGTGTTCACATCTGCTGTTGCTATGTCATTTTTAGCCTGGTTTCCGAAGGAAATGAGGTTTATGTGATTACTGTTTGTGTGCCTGGGTGTGCATGCACACGTGCATCTACAACCATGTGAGTGTTTCCCACAACTACTTTTTTTTTTTTTCCCAGGCAAATCTGATGGGGTGAGGAAGGGCCAAGTTTCTTGGATACTCTGTTCTAAAAATTTTCTGACGTATAGGCAGCCAGGTAACAAAGCAAGAGAATGAGAGACCGTGGAGTAAGTATTACGAGACACCAGAGAGCAGAGCTGTTGTAAATGACCTAACTAGTGAAAAAGACTGAATTTAAGTTGCTACCTTCTTTGGTACTCGAGTAACCAGTTATGAGATGCAAATCCACAAGAAATCAGGCTTCATTAATTTTGCTGTTCATAAAACTATGTTTATGTTCAGTGAATTGACTTTTTGTTTAAAAAAGAGCTTGTCATTTTTCAGTAGTAGTAACTGCAGACTATTTTATATGAGAGGAAATTTTAGCTTTGGGAGAGGAACAAAGCATGAAGGGGTGGTAGTAGTTTTTATTGGCATGAGCTCTTGATGGTATTGTGTGTGGAAGCCATAAGTTACTTCTGCAGTTCATCCAAAGGAAAGGTAAATAAAGACTTCATATTATTCCAAAACACCATGAATTCTTTACGTACCACATAACTTGCATGGAAGAAAAAACTAGCTTCATAAAAATCCCTTGAATTATTTCTCACTCACATTGATATTATTCCTCATCTATCTTTTTTTTTTTTTTTTTTTTTTTTTGCTTAACTGAGTTCCCCTCATAGAACAAATTAACCTGTGTGTAACTAGAAAAGAAAGGGAAATTTTAAGGAAAAAAAAAAAAAAAAAAAAGTAGAAACCTTTAAAAATTGCCTAATGTTGCTTTTCCATGATATTTCTGTTGAAAAAATGTGATGGCTGTATTACAGAGATATGTACTGGTCTGGGTATATCCCCTATATATATGCAGAGAGGGAGAGAAACAGAATAGAACCAGGTTCTCTTATTGGAAAGGGAATTAGTAGCTCACTAAATGCTAGAAAAGCCTGTTTCCAGCCCTAATGGGCTGTGAAATATTATGCTTTAAACCTGTCACTGTTCCAGGACTGAATATTGTTTGTCCTGTGCCTTAGGGAAGTGTAATTTGAAGTGTATGTATAGGGGTATTTGGGGGATAAAGAGGTAAATGGAAATTCCACAATGGAGATGAAGAAAGGAAATATTTCCTGGTGAAGGGGAGAGAGGAGACTTTTTAATTTTATTTTTTAGGTTTTTAGAAGTGATTGAAGATGTTCAAATGTTTGAACATTAGAACAGCCTTAGAGAAAATGGATTAGTGGGCACAGAAGTATAGAACAGGTGAGTGGTGAACAGTGCATGAGGAATTAAACTTACCAAACAGTTACATGGTTCTTTGATTATAAAATAAATTTGCAATATATTGTCTTTAAACTTACCAAACAGTTACATGGTTGTTTGATTATAAAATAAATTTGCAATATATTGTCTTTAAAACAATAAAAATAAATACAGACCCTTTGGAACAGAGGTGATGCCTTAGTTTATTTTTATTTTAGGCATACTTTATCTAGGACGTTATATAAAACTGACATTTTACTATAGCAAAATGTCAGTTTTTTGGTGTGTGTGATTGAAGTTATTAATGTAGCCCCACCCAACAAGAATGTTTTTCTCTTGATAACAGCTATAATATATAAAGAGAGACTGTTTCTATGTGTGCACACAAGTTTCTGAGGAGGGTTTCATGCATGTACTATGATGTAAAAATATCCTTTTGAAAACGGAGGAAAAAAGTCACTTTGAGACATGCCGTTGTTTAGCTGGAATGCCTTATGATGCATGATCAAAATAACTGCAATCTATCTTTCAAATGTAGTTCAACTAATTTGAGACAGAATATTAGCAGTCCAGCATCTCTCATTTATCTGAATATCAGCAAATGGACACTTCATTTGATATCCTGGTATTTCTTTGTTTTTATATATTTGGCTTGTATATATCCAGTAGGACAAAATGCAGTTTCTTTGAACTCTGTTGCTGAACATCTGTAAAAGTTTACGTAGCACATGGTAGCAATTTTGAGCTGTGTGTATGGCAAAGATGTGTGTATGTCTCTGTACAGAAGTTAAACTGGTGAATCTACCATGTTTGTCTAAAACATTTCATTTATCCAGCCTTTCTTTTTTTTTTTTTTTAATAGTATATCAAGTTAAAAGTCTTACATTGAAAAGGGGTTTTATGCATAAGCATACTTTTGAACATAATGTCCAATAAAGCTAGAGCTACTGTAGCTATAGAGTTAGCTAGCTCCAGTATTTTGGATGAAGTTTTACATATGCATATGTGTATCATTCACCATTGATTCACCAAAAATATAATTACTTTTGTAAATGTGAACTCCAAATAGACATTTTCCAGTATAAATGAGAATGTTTGGATTGCTAGCACTGGACAATCTAAATCTAAATTTTTCTCCAAAATGAAATTTTGTATTTTTTGTTTGTTTGTTTTAATATGGACCAGTCATGATCCTTATTCCTCTGAGGATCTAATGACAGACACTTTTAATGAAAACATGCAGATACTCTCTTAAAATCTATTTCTGTTGCTGGAATAAAAGTGGCTTTTGCTAGTGATAAATGTACGCTTTGGAATTCAGTTCCTGTTTTGGGGAACTTCACATAAAAATCATTAGGCTCTGGGCAGATACAAGGAACTTTTTATATGGTGGTCTGTAGATTCAAGACCATTTTTCCTTCACATTCACTTCTATTTGTTTTAAAATATAGGAAATAAAAAAATAATAATTTGTGTGGTACTCTTGTATGCAGTGTAGAGGACTGTCAGCTGTGCTGCAGCTGAGTTCCTTGTTGGACCACGTTAGCAGCCTACAGTTGCTGTTTGGGGATTTCTTCCATTTACAGACCAGTAGGTGCTGCTGGAAATAACTTGGATGTGGAGAAGGAGGCCTGCAAAAGCAGCTAGTAAAAGAGGACACTTAGGTGGCCATGGGCAAGGTCAGAGGGTAGAGCACTGGCAGAGAACAGATGAAAACCCTCTGTTCAGAGGCTGGATTTGATGTTAGGTGGTATATAGTCATTTGGTCCAGGCTAAAGCTTCAGCTTTGAATGTTGTGCCTTTTGAATTGTTGATTAAAGCATTAGCAAATCAACCTACCCTCTTTAAAGCTAGCATTTGTTACCACTCATCTGGCATTTATACAGAAGTGAAGTTTTGGACTTTGACATGCTTTACAAATTCATAACCCCTTTTGATTGTAACTGGTGCTAATTCCTAACTGCATAGCTAATGGTGAAATAGCACTAAAATGTTTGGTGCTTACAGAAAGTTGCTTACATTTTAATGGTAGGTCCATGAATGAATGCAGAGTGTACTGTTGCATATGTGTGAATGTTTACAGAAATGGCTGTATTTTGCAATAATCCATTATGAAGTTTTTCACATTCCATGTTAGAAAATCTGCAAGGACTTTACTGAAAGAGATTTGCCTTTTTAATTTCATCAGAAAATACTGTGCTTAAACTGAGTGTAAAATGCAACACTTCTTTTACTTCTTCCCTGTGGGGGGGGGGGAAAACTGTGCAGATCCTTGATGTTGATGTTCTGAGAGTCCAGTATTTGCATTAGGAAATACTTCATATCTCCTAGTGGAAATAATTAAACTGGATTCCTGTGGTGTGAATTGATGCCACAGCTTTTATTGAGCTCCATTTTTTTCATGTGTAATTGAACAGCTTTGTAGTAAGAGAACAAAGGTTAGGTGTGTGCAAGTTTATCTGGATACTAGGTTTCAATCAGAGCAAACACCAATTCCTTCTGCTTTTTCCAGGGTGTCTGAAGCCTGTTTACATGGAAAGTGCTAATTTACTCCCCCAATGTTACACTTAACATTGAGTTCTTTTTCATTTTTAAGCAGCCTCAGATACTAGATGTCTGAGAAACACCCAGGTAACAAAAGCTGCAGTTAAAAAGAACTTTAGGAGTATCTCACAGTGTACTTAGAAAAAAAAAAAAAAAAAAAATCACAGCAAGTAGTGTTTGCTTTTTGATGACCATTCAAGTTAATGTACAGCACAGCTGAAAATCTCCAGGGAGCAAATGAGCAAAGTGTCGTCCTTCAGACAAAGCAGTCTAGCAGATGTGCTGTTACTTTTAAAGAGATGTTATTATTATATTAGTCTGCAAATGTTTATGATGGTTCTGAAATAATTTTTTAAGATCTCCAGCTCCCCGTGCGGTGATACGGTCTGTAGCACTATCTGTTCCAAGCAGTCTTGTGTTCCCAATCATCCGCTGGTGAGGCTTCTTATTACCAAAAAAGGTGGGATTTTTGTTTTGTGTTGGGGAAACCTTATGTCATTGAAGGGTACAATTTCTCTCAGTGAACCTTTGGAATATTGTTTTTTGAAGAGTTTATCTGCCTTCATTCTGATTTCACTTTTTAAAAGTTTTACACCATTAGGCATGATTTATCTCAGCATTGTGACACTGTGTATAACACAGCATGTGGCTTTTCATTTTTTTTTTTTTTTTTTTTTTGGCTCCAACTGAGCTATGGAGAAAATTATCAGAGGCCAATGGCTGCAAAACTCTTCACCAAAAGCAAGTTAAAGGCAGCACAGATGTAATCATCTGTGGAAAAAAATCATGTCATGGCTAGTTACAGTAACTGGACTTGAGCAGTGCAGCTCTGCATTTAGTTGTGCAGAATGGTCTTTTAGATATCTTCCAGGTCTTGCTGGCACAGATAAGTACCAGCACCCTTCCTTATACATGCAGCATCCCTCAGCACGTCTCTGTGTAAAGGTATAGGGCAGGTGGTCTCCTATTGTGGTAGGCATAGGTAGGTAGGTGGGTTGGTAGGCATGGATTGGACTGGCCTCACCAGCCAGGGTCCATCCCACTGTCCCAGGGAAGTAGCAGGGCAGGCAGCCAACAGCAGCCCCAGACATCAGGCACCTCCTGTGGGCCAGGGTGTGGGAGTTCAGCTCAGCAGGCCCCCAGCCAGGCAAGGCTGCAATATGGCAGGGCTGTAGCTCAGACAGGGGCTGAGCAGGGAGCCTCAGAGGAGGGGCAGGTATAGGCCCTGACCTCAGTGCTGCCAGGGGCCTCTCCTCACGGCTGTCTTTGGCTGCACAGACTCAGAGCCGGCCCTGAGGCCCCGCTGCCAAACTCTGATGGGGGCACGCACACTGGGTCTCCATAGCGTCCTCCGAGCATGTTTAGCTATGCTTACTGTATTCTGAATCAATCAGGGATAATAACTAGAAAAAAGTTGTCCAGGGAGCAATAAATTAGAACTTTACCCAAGTTATATTAGTGATGAAGGGTACATCCAAAAAGACTGGCTTTTTCCTTCTTACAGCTGTAACCAGGTCAAGAGATCAGCACAAGGGCACAGGACGCATTACATTTTGTTCATCATCTGAGTCATAAGTGGGTTTCCTTGAAACTAGAGAAATGGAAAAAGTCTCACTATAAAAAAGCAGCAAAACTTAAAAGCACTGTATATCATGTTTATGTTCTTGTTACATTAGGCTTACTTGCCCTATTTTGATTTTATGAGACTGATAGCACTGGTGGCATTACAGCATTTGTGCTGGTTGAAGCAATTAGATGTGCAAAATACCCTGAACGTTTCAGTGATTTTTGTGCAGTTTTCATAAAGAATAGAGGCAGTGTTTTTATTCAAGCATTCCAGGCATTGCTTTTGAAGACTTTTGAGAGAGATCACTATTTGTATTTGGATTGGAAACTGAGGCACAGAGAGGTGGCATGGATGCTCAGGGTGTCAAAAAAAGATGAGCCAAAACAGATCTTTCGACTCCCAGTCCCGTGCCTGTTTGAGTGGACCCCATTGCCACCGACAAACTGCTACACAGGAAACTGGAGATGAAATCCTTTGTTTGATATGGAGCACTTCAAGCCCTGGGGGATTTGAACACTAATCCTTTGTGTGACAACACTCAAATGCCAAGCTTACAGATACTAGGGTGATGAGTGTATTGTATGTGTTTGGGTAGATAAAAAATAAACTGTTAAAATGGCTCAATTTTTTACTCTCAAACAAAAATCTCAACAAGACAAGATATTACCAGTGGTAAGAACAGCTCTGAAAGAATGTCAAGATAATGCTACTATCAACATAAATGTCTGTGGTGATTCTTAAAAAAAAAAAAAAAATAGGCTGAGAAACAATTTTTATTTGTTCTAGCCCCTGGGGACGCACTGACTAGTGATGACTTGTCTAGCTTAGCTCTGTGTGGTCTTATTCATTTTATTTGCCAAGATCAGTCAACACTCATTAGAAGTAAACTTCAGCACTTAATTCAGATCCAGTAAATAGGTTTAGGTGAAATAGTCTTAAGTCCTTAGCCTCACCCAGATGACACAGTTATCTGGGTGTAACAAGGAGAGAGACTATTCATAAATCCTTTTATTCTATTTAGTGTCACTGAAATGGATTTCAGTTTTATAAATAACCTGCTTGGCTCTCCTGGCACAGAGATTCAGCTGTTAGAAATACAAGATTCACCCATTTTATCTAGGTGTAAGTTTATTTTTAGTACTGAAAGTTATCCAATCACATGACTACAACTGTTTAATATAAAGCTAAAAGTAGACTGGAGTCTGAGGTTTTTATTATTATTCCACACTTAAATCAATAAAAACAAATTAATCTCTAGAATAAAGATGATCGATTAGTGATGGCAAAGTACTTCAATACAATGCTCTATTGATTGTGTTGAAGACACGTTACACCTGTTGTACGTGTGAATGCATTTCTATTTGAGCTACCAGTCAGTGTCAGAAAGCAGCTTTTAACCACTTCAAAATCATAATAGGCTAACACCAAAGGGAAAAAAGAAAAAAAAAAAAAAAAAAAAGGAAAAAAGAAAAAAAGAGAGCAATTGTCTTTTTATGTGGGGGTGGTTTCATATAATGCTTCAACATTTGGTACTAGCCACCAGTGTACCCATATATATAATCATAAATAGCTATTCAGTGCATTAAATGAGGAATGAATTTTCATTCAAAATTTTGAATTTGCTTTTCTGACATAAATTTGGTGATTGGCATTATTTCACCATTTGTTCTTCTCTTCCCCATACTTTTCTAAGACAATCATTAAACAGTGGCTTGTGATTGATGAACTAACAGTCTTACATAATTGCAGTCACAGCCATAGAAGGAGTCATGGTGGCCAGCTGAAAAATGTTTGCAGGTAAATTAAATAAGATGTGCACACAAGTCTTTCTAAGATATTGGATCTCAGTATGCTTGGGAGCAGCGTGTTAGTGCCATTGAAGCTTTTATGACCCTAAGGCCTTCTTTGAAATAGGAGGAACAAAATGCTACTGTTGGGATCTAGGGAGGTATCAGGGCTTTCAGTGGATTGATTGATCGGAACTGCTGCTGAAGAGAGGGGTCCTGGAGGCAAGTTTGGGAGATGAGTGATTAGTGGGACAATTTCCTATATTCTTGTGCCAAGTGCCCATCATCTGAGCACAGCAAAACTGTTGGACAATCCCTGCAGTTCAGCGGAGAGTCTCATGACATGCAGCATTTTATTTTATTATTTTTTTTAAAAGATCTAGATTTTTTATAAAGCAGTTACGTGAGAATTTCTGTAAATATTCTGGATTTCTTTGGCACTGGGTTTGTAATTCAGTAGCCCCTGTGGATGACAAGAGAGGTTAGAAGACAAGGAGACAGTGCAGATACCTCAGACAACAGGAGTACAAACAGCAGCGAGCATGTGCATACATATGTGTATGTATAAATATGTGCTGTGAGTGTATGTATGTGGAAAAAGGATGTAAGGCAGTAAGAAAGATTTCTTAGATTCATCTTCTGAATTGAATCATATTGATCCAGGTGCAGGCTCTGAGCAGGTTATGAGTTATGGTGTCATTGAAAGTGATCATTATTTTGGCTTTACGAAAACATGGAAACCTATGAAAGAATGCAATGTTTGTGTGTAATTCTGTTCCATAAATACATGGAACTGCTGTCCTCCTTTCTTCCTGTGATCTCTTGCAGCTGTTCCTGAACTTCAGCTACCTGACTTAAATTTGATTTAACATAATTACTTATAATTTTAAAGTAGAACAGTAATTAGAGTTCACATAATATCAATAGAGCTTCAAGGAGCTTTTTAAGGAATGTGAATTTAATTCAAACATACATAAAATGGTATCCTAGACTCAGATATGATGACAGCCTCATTATCCAATAACAGTCAGTGATGTAAAGTCCTAATATATTTTGCCCCAGAAATCTGACAGCCATTTAGTCTGCAGGATTTGATGGTATGAAAAGATGAGATTCCAATTATGGTACTTTCCACTTAAATCAGCATCTTTTATTAACCTTATGCTCCCATTAGAACAGGTGAATGGAAATTATCAGATCCATATCACATAAATAATTACAGTGCCTTTTGTGTTAAAAAACAGACAATAGAAACCCCTTCTTGTAGAGTTTCAGTATGATTTAAATCTATTTAATGACTAGTTTATAGGCTTTCATTTCAGAATTAAATGTGAGTATAACAAATACAGTGAGGCATCTTGTTAATACCTTTTCAGGCCAACACATTGTTTCTATGGCCAAGGAAAATGTGCATGTCTTTATGGCAAGAATATAACTTTAAGTACAGAAAGCTATGAATAAGTTGAATTTCTTTACATATGTATGTGGACTTTGGAAATATGAAGAGGATGGAAGGATTTTCATTAATGTAGAGCTATTTCAGTTTCTGAAGGGCTCAGTGATCTAAATTCTCTCAGTATTTCTCTGTGTATTTCTCTCTAGATTTAGGTCATGGTTTACATCTATTTGAGGTTTTCACATAGCCTTCATATTTCTAACATTTTATGACCTCTGGCTGTGTGGTAAGCCGTGCATTTTTGCAGCCTAAAAACTGGGACTAGAGAATGGCAAGGCATGTTTATACTAGAGAGGCAACCACCATGCTTGTGTTCCCAAATCTCCACACTCTGACAAGCAGGTTTGGCAACTCAGTCGCAGTTTGAAACTCAGGGTTTCATGGCTGTGTCGATTTCAGACCTGCAGTGGGATCCTTACATCATCTGTCTTGTAGACAGATGTTTACTACATCTATGGATGTAGTAAATAGCTTTGCAGTCTGTAGGAGGCAGATACACCAAGTGGTCCAAGCATTCCATTCTCATATAGCAAATATTTGGAAGTGTAGAGGATGACACAGGGTTTTTAGTCATCAACTAAGGCAACAGGTGTTAGGCTGTTACACAGGAATTGAATGGTGGTTCTGGCTCATTGTCTTGTGTACATATGAGAGGTCAGTGCCTCAGGAACCTGCCTTGTATGAGTGATCCTTGACAGCCTGGTTTTGAGAGAAGTGTAGCCCAAAGTATGTCATGTTTCCATCTCAGTTGCCTGTAAAGTTGTACCAAACCTAGCCTGTAGTTACAGGTATGTGCTCTGCAAAGGAAACAAGTGGGATCTGAGTCCTACAGGTAGGTAACACTATGAATTGCTGAAAAAAGGGATTTACTCTTAGCATCTACAACCATGTATTTTTCATTGTTAAGTATTAGACATTTCCCTGGTTCTGTGTCCTGTTTCATTGTTGTCTCTCCCTGTAAGACAGAACAGTCATGGTCATTCTGTAGTGAGCTCAATGTCCTAAGTGATGACTGGTGCCAATATACATCAATGAAAACTAATTACTAGTGCTTGTTTTGCTTTGTGTTTGAGAATAAGCAGCACCCTTTCGACTGTAAGCTAAAATTTAGCCTAGATTCTTAGGTTAAGAACCTCAGCTAACAGCAGTAATGCTCAGTGATGTTTTTTGGGTACAATGTAAAATAATTAACTGTAAGAACAAAATCCTACACCTCGACAAATGTCTCTGAACAAACTTACAATGGAGAACAGCTCCCAGAAGAGTACAGAACAGGGCCTATCAGTGGGGTGAGAAGAATAAGGCAAAGGAAGAGTAGGGGTTGTGAGATTTGGAAAATAGATGTTGTCAGGTGCCCATTCTGTGGACATGGTTCTGAGACAGTCTTTGGTGGATGCACAGCACATGACTCATGATGACCTACCTTCATCCCCTGTAAGTGCAATTTGTGGTCACACTGACCACATTAGCTGCATTGTAGCAGCATTGATGATTGCAGGCAAAACTTTTTTATCCTGTCAGTGCTGAGATTGCTTGTCTTTCATCTTTGCGTACAGATAAAAAAAAGTTTTCTCCAGTGTATCCATCCTGCTTTGAAACCTCTTCAACAACTTTAGCTTAGTAAATATCATAGTGTACATTTGTACAGTTTGCAAACATTGAACATTTGTTTTTCACATGTTGATGTTTTATTAATATTTTGTCTGCCTTAAAACTTAATCTTTTCCTATACCATTAACAGAAGAATGTAATCCTCCGTTAGAAAAGAAACTGTTGAAAATTCCCATTATATTTGTTTGTGTGTATGTGGATGTGTATAAAACAGTGCATTTTAAATAGAAGTCATTATGAAACAGGAATTCTTTGTTTTCTTTCGTTATGTTTGGTCAACTGAAAAAGAACATCTGTACCATCATCCTCACTGCAATTTTCCACCCTAGCAATTACCCACATGAGCAAAGATCATGAGCTATTTTAGAGAGCAGGATATAATTGTGCAGGGTTTCTGTTGATCTGGGTAATTTAGTGGAAAAACTCTGATTAGACTAAGCTTGCCAAAGGGTAGTAAGGGACACATTAGATGGCTTACCTGTAATTTAGCTTTCTTTTAGGATAGGTACAAATTGATGTTTTTGTGTACATAAAAAGACATTAGAAAAAAAATGTATTATTCATGGATACCTTTTCTTAATGGAAGCTAAAACTTTTTTAATGATTAATGCCTTCTTGCTAAGGCAAATATGTCCAGTATTTCATATATGTCAAATATATTTAAATATTTTTTAAAATATCAATTTTTGCTTCATTTGGCAACGTTATTTAAAAAAAAAAAAAAAAAAGAAAAAAAAAAGTAGATTCAGCATTGTGAGTTGTTTTGAAAATGTATTACCCAGTTAGGAGTTGAATAAAATATTTATCTGATATGCTGGCATAAAGATGCCATATCTTTGTAGTGTAATTCTTTTTACAGAGGTTATAAAGTGAGGTCAAACTCAAATTTCCATTCATTCATAGCCACAAAACAAGGTTACTGGAAGGTTGCCTCTTCTGAATGAATAGAGCAACAGTTATGGTAGAGAAAAATGAAAGCTGCGCTGTTGAATCTGTAAGTGTTTGTTTTTTGTGTAACTGCAGAGAATTACAGCAACTGTTGAATCATGTTATTTTGAGCATTGCAAGCTATAGTAAATAGCTTGCAATTTAGTAAATTGCAATAGTAAATCCAAGCATCATGACAGTTATGGTGAGGGCTAGTACTTGGTCCTGTAGGAGTAGTAGAGGTAGGGCCTGATCCTTTCTGTTAGGTGCTCTGCCTTTCATTTTCCAAGGCATTTGAGAAAATATTTTTGTTTGCTGTGATGCATGTGATCTTCAGCCCTTATGAACTGGTTGTGGGAAGGGGCATGTCCAGGCTTCAGTGAAACTTTTACGTGCAAGGGTACAAAGCCCCTGAAGAGGCTAGGAAAATGAGTCAATAGAAGAGATCAAGCACAAGTACAATCAGGAATAGTAACTGGGAGCAAAAGCACAAAATAAGATCACAACACACAGACCTTTCCTTCTTCTTCACTGGCACTCTCTGCAGGGGATTAAGGCCCACCTTACTAATTTGGACGCTTTCACTTATCCATGTGGAATTTGCTATTCCACAGAACTCTTTAGGTGATTCAAGCAAAAACACTTCTAAAAAGGAAGATAGAAAGGACCCGAAGTGGACACCATCACTTGTTTGCTATCCGTCACTGTCCATCATGTAATGTTTTCAGCAGTGTCAAGTTACTGCATCCATCTGTCTACCCATCCCTCAGCCTCCCTCTGTGCTGAATGCCGTCTGTTCTCAAACATTTGCTCAGAAGGTTTTTGGTTCTAGTTTTCTCAGTAATGACATTTTGAAAGACAAATTTTCTTATCTTGGACCATGTGCTTTTCCCAGTAAATTTTCTAGCCAGCCTAGTTGTACTACATTATGTTTGAGTTCCTCAGCATTTTAATATTTCACTCTTCCTGCTCCAGTCACTCTGTGCTATAATAAAAGACCACCAGTTGCAAGGCAGAAGAGAGTAGTGTGCCATGCTTAGTTCAATTTAGATCTGAAAATTCTGCTGACATTACTAAATACATAATTCAGTTTAGGAAGTGTGTGTTGTGTACCCTGACTTTTGGCCTTTTATTTCCTTTCCTGAGTATCATTGTCTATTGTTATTAAATGTTAGGGACCTAATTTTCAATGACACTCCTCAGCCAGAACTTCAATAGTTCAGTGATGAATAGTTCTGAAAATCAGGTTCTTTATGTGTATTGTATTACACATTCGCCTTCTGTAAGAGGCGATTATTTATTCCATATCCAGTCTTGCAGAAGTGCCTAAGAAACAGATTTTGAGCAGATTTTGCTGAATTAGTGATCGGCTCAAAATCCAATATTTTTTCTATAATTTAAAGATACACACACAGTGATGTGTGTATTTCTTGCTGGGCCACTTCATTTCCAATGTTGTGGAAAACAGTGATAAACCTTTTGTTTTCCCACTTCAAGGAAAGGTTTTATTTCGTAGTTGCTGAATGTTGCACCAATGTTTCCATTGCATTCTTCCTAATGACATTTTTTTTTTTTCATGCCTACCACCATTTAATTTATTGCTAGCATGTATACATGCATGACTAGCTTAGATTTAATTTCCTAGGTAGTCATTTTCACTTGAGGCATTTAATTTCATTTGCTGTTGTGCTGTATGTTTTATGACTTCTGATTGGCTTTTTCCTCAACCAAATGCTGCCAGCATGAAATAATTGGTATGGGAAAAGGCTGTGCACATGTATTATGTATAAAGGGACTTAACTGATTAGCTTTGCAAAAGATCCAAGCTTTGCTTGGTATAGTTTGGCCCCAGATCAGTCAACGATACCAGATTTTTATGGATGGCTCAGCACATCACAAAAATGCCTTCTCTTTTGTCATGAGAATGGATCCTCAGTGTTCCTGGGTACAGGCCTGTTAGATTTCACATTGTAATTCTTGAAATATATGGCAAACTCTTAAAGCTTTTTTAAAAAAAATATTTTCTTGTTTGGAAGATTTTTAGTTATTTATATCTTTTTTGTTGTTGTTGTTGTTGTTTTTCCTGTTCATCTTTATGCATTTTTATTACAAGGCAGTTGAATGTCAAATTGAATTAGAACTGCTACAGGGTTGAATAGCAACACCAGGTTAACTTTCCAATATTACCTTTTCTACATATTCTATTATTTGATACTCAACATTCTCATTGCATAAAAAATGCCGAGCTAATTTCAGAATACAGGTAACTCATAACTCACAGAGTAAAAGAAAGTAAAAAGTAGCCTTTGTGGTTAATAAGAACTCTGAAGGCACTTCTGAAGTAATTGTTTCATAAAACTACCCGAAGGGAAAGTTCTGCATAAGATTTCTGCCGTAACTTCTTAAATCACAGGAGAACATTTTTCACTTCAGGCTTGCCAAATGATTTGCACGGTTCTGCTTTTTTTCATATGTGTTTCAGCCCAGCACTTGAGAAGAGAATTATGAATGTAAATAAATACAAATTGAAAGGAGCGCTGTTTTATTATTTCTCTGGGTATTTCTGTACAATATGAGAGTAACTTGCTACAAGTTCAGCAGACGATTAAGTTTAACCTTGATCTTAAGCCAGCTAGATTGGCTTACATTCTATCAGCAAGGGATTTAAATTTACTCGGACACATTTTAATTGGCATTTATGCAACATGTACTCACAGATGCTGAATTCATTGAGAAATCCTGAGTGCCATCTGTTTAACTCTGTTTCCCTTCTATTAAAATATAATAAAATAAGGCTAGATTCTTCTGGCTTGCTAATATATTTATCTTTCAGAATACAATATTGTAATTACCACATTATTAATGTGTTATGTTGTGCTAGATAGCAATTGCTGTGTTTAATTAAAAGTGATCTTATTTTGTTTGCTCTTTTTCATAGCTGTTCATTTTGACAATTTGCAACCTCTTCAAATACTAAACTTAATAATAATAATACTCCTTGAATGTATTTCATAAGTGGACAAGGCAAGTCAAGTGGAACTAGATCTTAGTGCATAAGCCTTTACGGCCTTAGGTTAAATTGTTGCTTTCTGAATAAGATTATACATGGTGTATAATCACCAGTAGTATAAAGCATTGCTATATGTACCTTACGTAATTGTACCTATCCATATCCACTGTTACATAAGAAATTAATATGAGAATGCAGTTCTCATTCTGTAAAAGTTATGATTGTTGGTGTTATTCAGGCTGCTTTTGTGTTTGTTTTTTTTTTAGCTGAACATCGTATTTGTACTTCAGTAAGATTGAAGTACCTTTCCCTACTTTCAACATCTATAGGGAAGACTGTCAGATCTCCTGCTGATTCCGAAAAGCTTTTAAGCATATCTTAAACTCACTGTTGCTCTGAGAACATTGGGATATGCTTAACTACTTTTAAATTCTTCTAACTAACTGGCTTGGGTTCCAGTATTTATCTTTTACTTCTCCATTGACAGAAACCATGAAACTGATGTAAGGTATGAATTGTCATGGTGAAGATTAGAAGGTTCCTGTCTTTTATTTGAAAGATTCTGGTTGTCCCCAGTTCTGTCACCTTCTGTTTTTGTTCTTACAAGATAAGCTGTTCAACGTAGGAAAAGTTTTCCAAATTGCTGTTTAGATCATCCTTCTTTTTGTGCTTGCGCCACTCTGTTCATAAATCCTTCGGCACTGTTGCTTGCAGGACAGGAGGTAAAACTGCAGAATGCAAACTGCACTTGTTTTAGAAGAGGTAACTCTAGCAGTAGTGTTAGTGTTTTTAAGTATATATGAAAATATTTCTGCTAAAAAGGCTGCACACATTACTGCAGTAGATTCTTGTATTACTTAAAATAATTTACTAGAGTTTGGAGATTTTGAAAAAGTGAAGTAATCTAACAGGAAAGACTCACTTCTAGGTTTTTCAATGTTTGACTCCCAAAAATGTTATTAGTACATTTTCAAAATATAAAACCTCAATTTCTAACTAGATAGCATCAAACATGAATATTTAATGCCTAATAATCAAGTGGCTGCCCACTTTTTACCATGGAATTGTAAAGGATGTTTAAAATATGTGGCATGGATTTATAGGTAGGTAGAGTCTTATATATACATTTAATTAAAAAGATAATGTTGCTACTTTTTTTACAATGAAATTTGCATATTAGTTTCTCCACTTTATTTTATTTATTTATTTTCTATTTTATTTTAAATCAACTTGTAGAGTAATTTGGACACACATTATAGGAATGTAAAGGGCAAGGAAGTTGGGATGTAAAGTAAATAGCAAATGCAGTAGGTTAATATGATAAAAGATATATAGTGACAACTAACCATGAAATCAGATACAGTCTTCATATGCACATTTATTTATTATTTCTCCCAAGGTTTTATTCTCAGGATAAGGCAGCTGATATTTGAATGTAATTGCTAAGGTTATAAAGATAATTTGTGAAATTCTCAGGTTTTAGTGGTGTAAGATTTTCATCTTTGATAGTGTGTTTGCAGTCCTATCTGTATGTAAAGCCTGTTACAACAGTGCCTCAGCTTTCATCATTTCTCTATGGTGGGTTATATTGAAATAATAGTAATTCCCTTGCATACTATGCAATTAGCCTTGCTAGATGATACTGGATATAGAGATTCAGTTTCAAAGGAAAGGTTAAGACACCATGAATATCTTTTTCCTTTGAAGTACAGTATTGAGACTTCATATAGGGAGGGAAGGGTATGGGCTTCTAGGACAGTGGGGGCTGAAAGAAGAATGCCCATCTCAAATACTGGCAAATCAGATTATTTCCATCTCCATGCAAACAGTGCACAATAAAACACTGAAATTTCAAAGAGCTGAGGAGTTAATCAGATAGATGTTGATGGATCTAGCAGATTCAGTGTCCAATCACACCAGAGGGAAAAAAGAATTCCTTCTGGGAAAAAAAAAAAAAAAAAAAAAAGTATAAAATATACATGCACGTAATAGGATTTCCTTGATATTTATTTCTTGACTTGTTACTAGCACTACCAAGGTAGTATTCCCTCTTGGAAAGTGTCATTTTAATTATCCATATGTTTTTCCCATAACTTTTATTATTCTGTCTGAGTTGGTAGTTGTGTGTGCTTCAAATGGTATGTAGATTAATTTCACTTCTGGAAGTCTTAAATTATTTATACTGTTTGGGAATAATAATGTGCACATCCATTGTTTACAGCTCTGGTGTTTCTGATTATGCAGCATCAGTCTTGTTTTGCTGAAAGTGTCCTCTGTTGATTAACTCTCTAGATAGTTTGTTAATGGCCTATATCCAAATGATGTATATACAAATCCCAGTTGTTTCTGTGAACCTCGACAGAATTTAGTAAGGTATTTGTTACTATTTTTTGAAAAAAAAAAAAAAAAAAAAAAAAAAGAATATGTTTAGAGTTACCACTTTGCTCTTAAAGAAAAAAAAATCCTCTGAGAGAAGATCAGATAGTTTTCTGTTATACAGTTTTATATGTTAAAATAATGAAGTCTACCTAGGCATTATTCACACAGAGTTACAGTGAGAACAAAAGTTTGACACAATAATGGGAATAAATGCTGTAGCACTGCTTACTTCTGTTTACTAGTAGTAAAAACACTCTCATTTTTTTCCCCTACTTAGGGTTCCCATTTAAGACCAGGTGGATTGATTCAACACATATGTGGATACATAATACTATGATTTATATGGCTTTGTTGAGAATACAAAAATACATCTCTTCCCCCAAAAAGAATCCCAAAATACACAAAACTACTTGAACATCTAGCTGTAGTACGCGTGTATATCATTTTCTTTACCATGTAATCCACTCTGTGCATTTCAGTTCAGAGACACGTATCTCAGTGCTGTAAAGGGAACAAGAAACACAGCAAGAAAACCAAGTATTTACGTGCACCTTACAGTTTGTATTAACATTAGGGCTGTATACTTAAAAGTGTTTTCTACAAGAAGCAACTGTTTTGCCTCTGCCTGGAAGTTCAAGAAAGGCTCTGAGTAATCGCCAGCTGTTGTGAGGTACTGACTGGAAGATACCAGTCAAATTCCTTCAAGCACACAAAAAGGCACTTTATTTATTTATTCAAAGAGAATTTATCCTTTTGTTGCAGAGTCTCATATGGAAATGAACATTGTGACTTCAAAGTTTTTTATTTGGTGTTTGGTATTTTCTTGTTTTCTGACGAGAGAAGGCCTGTATCATCTTTGTTAGCCCTTTTGCTCCCTGTTACTTTTGTATTCCAGCCAGAATCCTACAGTAAATATACAAAAAAAAAAAAAAAAAAAAAAAAACAACACTGAAGGAAACACTATAGTATGAGCTTAAAGATTATTTGTCCTTTTTTGGCCTCCTGGTTGGGCAAATAATGTGTAAATATTGGTAACTGGCATACAACTCCTCTTACCCCCTTGAAATGGAGTGGACATGTGGGAGGAAAGGCATGGTGCTGCTAAAGGAAGTGTTGGATGGGCCATGGTGTGGAGGCTGAAGGAAGTGGAAGGAGGAAGGACTCAGACTGTTAAAATGGATGTGAATGAGGAGGTGTAGAAAGGATATCTTCATGATATTTTTCTTAGTTTCTGCTCTTTGTACATTATGTCTAAAGCTGGTTGCAAGTAATGCAACCCAATAGAAGTGTATTTACAGAGGGAAGCAGTTGGCCTGAGAACTGGTGTCTACTATGAGGGATTGGGGCAGGGTGTGTTGCTTTGTGCTTGGTTTTGGTCTGTGGCCTGAGCATCTATTGGAACCTGGTGTTCACTTTCTGGTCTCATTCTATCAGCACCAACCCCCAAATAAATAAATAAGTAAAGTCAAGCTAAAAAAAAAAAAACCAGTTTTTGCACACCAAACCCAGTCCAAGGTCCAAGAGAGGTCTCAAAGCAAGGTTAGCAGAGAAGATTTGGAGATTGCCTTCACAATTTACAAACTCAAGTACTGATTTAAACACATCCGTAGAGGAACTTCTGTTTTGCTTTTGAATTTGCTCTGTTTAGAAGCAAACTGAAGAATGCAAGATAATCTGGAGTTAAGTTTCCATTGCTTTTATTATACCTTATTTCATTTATTTCTTATATTTCATAGAGGTCCACATAGATATGCAGACTGGAAACCTAGCAAATTAACTGCAGTTCTGAGGTGCCTGATACAGCTCCTGTGCACTAACTAGATGAGGTACCAGTTCTTATTGATTGGAGACTGCTGAGGGCGATATTGCTGTTCACTAATGTCACTGATAGCAATGAGCAGCAACTGCCATGGTGCCATTCACCACTAAGTTCTGAAGTGTCTAACAATGCAAGGAAGCAGCGCCAAACCAGCTGGAAGGTTTTTTTGTTGTTGTTGTTTTCTTTCTTTCTTTAACTAGAATATCCTGTGATGTAATATAATGTATTCTTTCAGTATAACAGAAAAACAAGTATAAAGATTTTGGCAATCCAAATAATGGTGGCTTTTTTGTTTGTTTGTTTTTCTTTGATTGTTTGTTTTATACATTTAGTTTTTTTTTTTTTTTTTTTTTTTTTTTTTTTTTTTTTTCTCCCTCAGCTGTTTCTGAGTGAATTGCTAGAAGATACCAATAGCTTTTATCTTGAAAGCTTTTTCTCTTCACTGGTTTCAGCATCCTGTTTACCAAAATTAGTCCCAATGTATTTGCTTTTTAAAAAGGTCCTTAAAAATGTATGAATTCTATTTTTATGTATCTATTGATAATACAGAGTATCAATGCTTCTCAAGCTTAGCATGCATATTGTACTTTTTGTGCTTAGACATACAAAAAAGAACCAGTCCACTCTACTGACTTGAAAATTTAATTGCGTTAAGTTCACCAGTCACACCATATCATATTTGCTTTTCCTCTTTTTTTTTTTTTCCTATAAAAATTTGTAATGGAAACTTAAATGGAGTCTTGTGGTTTACCAGGAAATTATCCCATAGAGGCTGCTTTGGACCGGTAGGAAATGAATTAACAAAGTTGATAGGTCTTTGTAGAGTGCATCGTGGCACCCCATGGTTCAGGTTTGTAATGGTAGGGACAATCAAGTGTAAGTACTTCTGCTAATTGTAGCTCAACTCATCTGTGATCAAGAATTTTGAATTTTGTCAAGTTTCATCATAAGAGTTAGAAATGGCCAAAACAAGGAAAAAAAAAAAAAGATTAGTAAAAAAAAAAAAAAACACTTTAGTGTTTCTTTACCACAGTTTGTTTCCTGAGACATTTTTTAAGGAGTTGCAATGTATTGCATTTTCTCACAGCATTTAAAACAAAGGTGAGATTAAATTTTCCACCTAGTGCACTCACTGCCTTGATTGTTCTAGCCTTTCATAGCCATTTCCATCACATTATTATGTTTTGTCTTGAATGCATTTATAAGTTCCTATTTCGAAAAGACTAAGCAAATGTCACGATCATCCGCTTTACTTCTACATGTCGGCAAATGCAGATGCTTTGTATCACAGGCTGTGAAGTCCACACCAGCTCATTGTGCCTTGCAGCATTACGAAGCTGGATAGCAATGTATGCCAGTTTCCCTTCAGTAGCTGTTATTAAAGATGTTATCTTCAGACACAACACTAAAGTTATGCAACTTAATGTTCTGTGTCTATTAAAATATTAATGAAAACACAGGGATGAAAACAATGAACGTGACCCAATATAAAAGGAAGTGTTTAATCAAAATTAAAATCTTCAGTAATGAAATCTGGTTGTCTTTATGTGCATTTGTGTTCATGCTGAGCATTACCCTCTATTTCCTTTTGTTAATTCAAAATCAGACTTCTGGCTGTTTTACCACATGGGGTGATCCAAAACTTGATGTACTCATTCCTGCCAGCAATAAGGCATAATCTGCATACAGGCAATGTTTCTCTGATTTTTGCTCAGTAGCATTTACTGCACATTAAATGCTAACATATTGATCAATTGGCATGTTGCCTTTGACTGTCTCATAGGGACTGAAGCCAGAATAAGAGTCCAAATGCAGAAGTAGTTTTCTGCATGATTTTATTGTCTTTTGCCATTTACTATAGTATATAAATCTCCAAGACCTGCATTTCAGAGTTCCAGCTTAGGAGATTTGGTAAGGTCCATCTGTTTACAAAACCATTTTCCGTTGTAAACTTGGCTATTTGTTGTAAAGCTCTAGGTAGAATTTTACAGTATTTGGAGCCTTCAGATCTTTGCCTAAATGAAGAACTATTGTTTTAAGTCATGAAGATGTGTGCCTAGAGATTTTTCAGATTTTGAACAATAAAAATTTTGAGTGTATGCTATTAAGCCATGTTTCTTTAAAATGAGAAAGCATTATTATTCATATCTTAGAATATGTCTGAAATAGAATAAACATTTTTCTATCTATCTCAAATCAGTTAACTGAATTAGTTTAAGACCATATTTCTTTGTGACTTCTGTATAAGGCTGTCTGCCATTTTTCCCTGAGGTGTTTTCCTCAAATATTTTATAAAACCAGTAAAATTAAGAAAACATAAATTTGAAATATATATATTTGGCATAAATGTAATCTTGAAAAAAATTACCAGTTCTTACTGTGTCTATCTGTTGTCAGTTTAATGTTGTAGAAGGTATATCAAGATACCATTGCCATAAGAATGACATTCATGCATTTGGACATACAGAGTAATGTATAATGAATGAAAAATCTACTCTCAGACTAAGGGTATATTCTGTTGTGCATCAGTCCAGAGAGGTGAGAAGAGGTGGGAGCTCTGGTTAATGGTTCAATTCAACAGAATAAAATTGTACACTAACAATGTAACAGTTCAGCAATTTTTTGAGGTTTTTCAGTAGTTTGGTGACAACAAATCCTGCATACTGTTCTTACCTCCATTGTTGTTCAGAATTAGCCACTCAACCATACAGAGGGTCTGTTTGTTGTACCTTCCAATTGATATTTCAGGCTTGACCTCAGACATAACAGTGGAATATCATTTTCCAGAATATTGCAAGGGAAGCAACTTAGTTGTTTGAATATGGTAATGATAATGATGCTGTATTTTCTCTGCTAGAAAAATGGCACATTTTTCAGCCACTTCAACATCATAATGGGATTTTTTCATGGAAATGGGGTCCTTTCAGAAAAATTTGATTGTAGCTATACAGTTACAACAAGCTAAAATTTGAATGCTAGGCAGGACATGGCTAAAATTGTTGCCCTGAGGCAGGACCTTAGCAAGACAGTATGTGTCATATAGTGCATATGGAGATCAAGGGCTGTACATACTGCATAAACATGGTTATCCTGAGTCTTATAAAAACATCTCCTCTGAAGTTTTGGGCTTCTTCAGAGTGTAAGGATGGTTATATGCAATGGTTATAAGCATAGGACATGTAGGTCACGTCTGTGATACAGAAACATTACTGCTGTCGTTCCATTGGCAAGTCTGTGGAATAGGTGTATCTTCACTTTCAACAGTGCAACTGAAGACAAATAGGTTCCTTCAGGTTTTGCTTGGTGAGGGATTTTCCAGCTTAGAAACCATGGGAAGAGGCATTTTTTTAAATCTCAAACCAACATAGCTGTGACAGCAACAGCTTTTCAATCAATTGCAATCCGGCTCAATTGGCCAGTGCCATATATCAGAGCTTTAAGCTCTTGTTGAAAACCGGCTCTTTGTCCTTGCTACCGCTATTTCCTACTTTATTTTTCTCCCTGGTATCCTAAGTGACAGGACACTGGCACTTCTGGGTTGATTCATACCATCTTTCTTGCAATGGAAAATCATTCTACTTTTGGAATAAAGTTTGATAAGTAGTAAAGAAAGAAGCTGGCTTTTTGGTGACATGTCTTCTCACTTTTTCTCTCATCTTTTGGACCTTATGTTTCTTGTTATTTCACTTACATTTCTATGCTTGAATTTGCAGGACCAAAGCAAGGTCTCACTACAGCCTTTTAATATGATTCTTCTTTTCTATTGTAATCTGTTATGGGGAAAGCTGGTGCAGCTATAACTGTTCATTTCAAATTGGACATTGGGACCTTGAGTTGGAATGTACAGAAAGAAAGCTTTATTTACAGAACACGCCCAGATCCTTGGATTTAAAAACGTAAATCTTTCTTTGCCTAGGGAAATCTAATCTGTGATCTCCCAAAGATACAGTTCTTATGTGAACTGTCTGGAACACATTGGTTTTATGTCCATGAGTTTGGAAATCTGCTGTGTTAGTCATGGTAAAAATACTGTCTGTGATGAACGTGATTCAAATAACTGAAAAAACTTTACAATGGAATGTATAATAAAATAATAAATAACTGTAATCATTTAGGACAAAAGAAGGGGAATTGTCTCTGCAATCTGTGCAAATGAATCTGGTCTTCCAAAAGGCAAATTCTGAATTAAAGATAGTAAATGCCTAGATCGTAAGATGCAGAAAATCTTGAGAGGGACCATATTTTGTACGCAGTCAATTAAGTTAATAATTAGTTCCATTTTCCTTATCTATTTTCAATTTTCGATCAGCCTGATGGATATTCTCAGAGCTGCATGCCTGAGGCACACAGGTACTTCAGGGTTTAATTAGGATTCCCAAGTGTTACAGTGTGTTCTCCTGTGCTGTCAGTTACCCTTCTCACAGGAGTTAAAGGTACCGTTTATATGATTTCTCAGATTTGGTCATTTAATTGATTCCCAATTCATCATCTTGTTCATTTACTCTTTCACATACAGAAATAGTGGTACAGGATGACAGCTATCTTGCCCGATAAGATTCTTGGCAATACTTAAAGTCCAAGTCTCGAACTAGTGAAAAAAACAGACTGATTGAGGAGTTTCTATAATTTTTTTTAATAATCATTAGTAACTTTTATCCAGGGGGTATTCCAGAAGTCTTCTTTGGAACATGATTCTTTAAGCATGTATTTCTTCCTATTAAAAGTGGTAAGTTTCTTAATGACTGAGAGAAAAGAAAAAAAAAATGACAAATTTATTTGGTTTAACATCTCTATCTGCATTTGGTATGTTTATTACCAAATGCCTCAACATTTAATTATTTTTACAGTGTAGCACATTGCTGCATTCACTGCTGTATTTGTCATCAGCAACTTTTAAAAGACGTGATCCAGTAGGTAAAGTACTCTGTGATTTCTTTCTGCATTAATGGATTAGAAGCATGCAGGTGTTACATCTGCTAACGTATCTTGCTGAATGTAGTAGGGAATGACATTTTTTCTGGAGAAGGTAACTGTTAACTTTCAGTAGATATTAAGATATCAATTTGGAGGTTCTGTAAAAATATATATATATATATATATATAAAAAATATTACCCTTTGGAGAGCATGCATTTTAAAACACAATAAAGGTTACCGTAATTGAGACAGTACATTTTGTTAACATTTTAAAAGTGTGATCTAATTTCAAATCAGGAGAGGCAGTTGTTCTTTCATACATTTAAGGCCTATATTTAACCCTCTTTCAACTTGTTTTGGACTGGGTCTTGGTTTTGTTAATCATTGCTAAAACAATGCTGTGTTTCTCGGTTGTGTTGACCATGTGTGCTCTTATACTTGTGTCATAAGCTAGGCAGTACTAATAAAGGTAATACTAAAGTCTCTCTCTTTTTTTTTTTTTTTTTTTTAAAAAGTGTGCTTTCAGGAACTTAATACCACACCCTGATGCCTTTAATCTGTTAATATTGTTATAGCAGAATGCGGTATCAGATTCAGTGAAAAAGATATTTGGTTTGCACGTTCAATGAAAAATAGGCAGTTTCTCATTGCTTGAAAATCTGTTTTACTATAGTAAGCAGTAGGAATGAAAGTTTACTCAGCTTTTCTCTGTAATTATTGAAAGCATTTCATGTGTATCATTCACTCTTTAATTCATCCATTAATTGATTTTCATTTATTCAAATTAATAATACTGTTCTTTAGTACTCATATTTCTTCCAATTAAAATTTGAATTACTGGTAGTGCTCAATCTGAGATTTGGATTGTACAAAATGATCTAGCTCATAGGTACAAGACTGTTTCCTGTTTTACTGAGAACTGAAATGAAACTCTTAGGTATTTTAAAAGAAAACAGCTCAGTTTTAAACATAAACACTAAATATTTAAATGATAGTGATTTTAGATATCTCTATTTTGAATTGCTTCTGAATCTCTTTAAAGGATTTTTTTCTTTCTTGAATTTTGACTTTTTTAACAAAGCAGTCATTCTTTCCAAACTTGTTTGTATTTGATGTGCTTTAAATTTGAGGTTAAAAAAATAGCAATTACTTTAAGAATCTGGCTTAAATTTGCAAATCCTATAATTCTGCTATACACCAAAGAGGATCACCGTGGTTTGATTGTGTTACAGATCAAAATAGGAGGGCTACTGTGTTAGGCACAATTGACGTTAGGTTTGGGGAGAGCAGCCAATTTTGATTATTTTGATTTAGTAAAGTGTTAACAAACTTTTATTAGTGCAAGTACTTTAGTACCTTAGTTCACATGTAATACTATTTGATATATCAGCTGTTGTTTTATACAATATTTTTTAGTAGCTGTGTTTCCAAAGTGAGCAGCAGTACAAGACCTAGTACCATTCTCTTCCCTGCCACTTGAACACAAAAATAGTGAATGAATAAATTTTAATCATACAACATATGAAAAATACACCATTCAGTATTCAAAATCTACTGTTATTCAAGAAAATAACAGACATACAGAAAGACCACTTATAATGTTTACTGTAGTCTTTAAAACGTTGTAATTCAAAGCTTAAAAATAGAGCATTTGAGAATATATATATATATATATAAAAGAAGAGAAAGTGCATAATAATAAATGTCAGATCTAGAATTTGTTCAACATTGCTTGAAGGTTTTTTAAAATATGTTCTTTTTTTTCATTAACCCTACAACTCCCAACTCCTTCCATGATTACATTATGGAGGAAGTATTTATGAACTAGCTGTTGGACCTATTTAAATTTGATCTAATAATAGTAGGTTTTTGCTTTGTTTGTGTGTGCATGTGTGGTTGTTTCCTTTAACTTTGATGTTTAGAGCTTGAAAAGGAGATCATGAAATACAAGTAGATGCTGTGTTATCTCCATGAGAAAGATTTAGGAGTAGGGTATCAACACTGATGGTTACAAATACATTTGAATACTAAGGAGGAAAAAAAAAAAAAAAAAGGATTTTAAAGTTTTTTTGTTTGTTCAGGCTTTGAGGGAGCAAGGTTTGCTAAAGGACAGAGTTGAAAGCAGAGCAGAACAACCCTGTATGAATTGATTCAGATACCGTGAATCTGTTGTCATAGATGTATGGCTGAAGATTCAAAATCGATCAGTGCTGTCATAATGTTAAGTGACAATCATCACTTACAATCAGTCTCTTTAGTGTGAGCAGTCTCTTGTTTGTCTATGGAAACCTATTCAGTGTGAATTCTTCAGCTGTCATCAGGGAAGTCCTGTGTCGTGGGAAGCGCTGGCTGCCTGGGAGAGTGAGACTGTCAGGTGCCCTACCTCGGTAGTTTGGAAGTTCAGAGGAGGCTTAAAGAAGATGAGAGATCTAGATACTGACCTGATTGCTATCTGCTTGCCAACAAAAATCTCTTTAGTCCAAGTGACAAAGGTGTAACAAGATCCAATGGCTGAGGTCAAAATGCTTCAAGGTAGGAATTAGATGGGAGCAGAAGATGATGAAAGTAACTGGTCGGGTTGCTAAAGGAAATGACTCCTGCCTGTCAGAGCCTCTTTAAAAGCTTAGACGCCTTTTGAAACATTCAATACCATATTGCTGGACACAGTCACTGCATAAAATTATTGTCTGTTTATGTGAGTGGACTTGTTAGATGATCATGATAGTCATTTCTTACTATTTATAACCAGGCTCCTTCTGTTCAGTTTTAATGACTGTGCAACGATCTCTTGGTCTTTTCTTGATCTTTTTTTTTTTTTTTTTTTTTTTTCTTCCTCCAAGGAACTAGTTTTTGCTATGACTTTACATAACTGCATGGAAACTTCCAGGGCATTGTCTTCAAAAAAAGAATATTTCTAACTTTTAAATGATCAAGTTTTTGACAGACTAGATAACATTCTTAACGAGTTTAGTTAGGGTATAAAATACATTTTGGTAGCACATATGTTGTCTTAAATCTGAGCATGTGTGGTTTTTATTCTTTTTGAACTTAATTAGGTTCCATAACACTTTAATATATGCGTGCCACTAATAATAAAAATGATATTCTGTCATTGGTATAAGTTTCATGCCAGCAAAGTCTTTTAAAAAGGTACAATAGTCCAGGCTAATGCTGTTAGGCACCTGCTTTGAAGTAATGTTCCAACTGACAAAAGTGTCTTACAATATATTTGAATGCCAAAAATGCTGTCTGCTGTGTCTCAGCAAGTTAGAATTCCATAAGTAGCAGGGAAAAGGGATCATTGTTGCTCTGAAATTACAGGAACTGTTCTGGTTTTGAACAATAGCTCAATCCTGACTAAAAAAAATAATTAGCTTCTCTTTGATTACCGGTTCATGGGATTAGAACAAATATTTAGCTTCCTGAATCCAATACATTTTCCTAACCTTACAGCATTTTACAGAAAGTGTTCATTTTTGTTGTGCACCTCATTTTATTAGTCAGATTAATTATTAGACGGAAACTTTCTTTGCAATATCTTGTTTTGTCGGGGCAGAAAAGGGAAACTTTGAAATACTTGTTATAGACCTGAAGGAATTAAAATAATAGAATTGTATGTATTTTTTTTTTTTTTTTAAATGAAATGATATCTATTATATGCTTGCTTGTTGGTTTGTTTGTTTGTTTTTTTTTAAGTGAAATTAGCCAGAAGGCAGGGCAGTGGGCTATTGGGGCTGCATTGCTCGGTGTTAGCATGTAGTTTGTTGTTAGCACATTTTTGTTTGCTGTGAGGAAACTTGCTCATTAGTTGAGGTCTGGTTGTTTTCTAAAACAATGCAAGGAATGATCTTTATTTCATTTTCCCAATTTTTTTCCTTTATTTCATTTTCACAATTTTTGAGGCACATACAAGGAAATGTTTAAATGAACTTCAGGCTGAGAAAGGGATAATTGCTGGGGTCTCTTCTATTCTATTGGTGAGATGCATTGGCTCACTCATCCCTGCTCTCTTGTCCAGCAACCAACCTTGCATGGTTTGGCAGTGACAATTCAGGAGAGTTAGCAGGAAGCACATCTGGGCAATCTCTTGTAGAAGAATTAGAATAGATTGAGATTTCCTTAATCTGATCATGAAGCTGTGCCCCAAACACCTTCATTTCCCTCTCTTCCTCTCTTTATCAGATGACCGTGGCTATAATGACCCAGTTGATTAGGAATGCTTAATACATTTGAGTGTATTGCTTTGAATTGATCTGGTATATGAAGTGTCTAGCCAGTCTGACTAGAATAGACCTATAATAAAAATTTTCAGATTTTCTTATCTCAGGTTCTTAAATGATATCCCCCTTAAGGCATGATATCTGTAATATACAGTGGGAATTAGAACATTCCTTACAAATGCATTCTTTCCATTTATTGACTAGAGCATTCTGGTTGGTTTATTTTTCTTGTGTTTTGTTGTGTTTTTCTTTGTTGTCTTTGAACTAGATCACAGTTATTTAATGATAAAAAATGAACAATAGTCTTTCTTAAACACCTACAGTGTGTACATTGAAAAAAAATGCCTGCCTGGCAATTACCTACAGACATGTCTTATGGGTTGCTCTGAGCAGATCAAGTCATGGTTATGTACTAGGTACAGAAGCATGCTTCTGACTGGCCCATTGCAAGACATAAGAGTGTACATACCCATGGTGTTTAGCAAAAACAACCACTCACCACTTCTTCTTGTGTTGCCCATGGGTGCTCGATGACCAACATATCAAGTAACTAGCACTAGGTGTGTAACGACCATTTGGGGGTCAACAGCATGGTTTGGGACTGTTGTATTGCTGGTTGTGTAGGTATTAGCTAATAGTAGTGTAAATGTCATGTGGCTGTATGTAAGTTTTTTAAAAAAATATATAAATCTAATCTCTTATTTCATTGCCTGGACACTGCTTCCATTCCTAAATATGACACCTTTGAACAATTTTTTATGTAATTGAAGCTTGAAATAGAATTGTCATTTCATCCAGTAGTGACTGGCTACTCTTTTTCACAGTAGCCAGTATAAAAAATTAAGAAAAAAACACTGGGTGCTGCATTTTGACAAGCACTGTTTATGGTTTACACAGAAAATACTGTCTCTACTTATGTTGCTTGTCAATAAAAACTTATCCTGAAGTGACTGCTATTTCCTTTCTACTCTGGGAAGTATTCTGTAGGGTAAGTGTAATTGCGTTATTGATTGAACAGAGAAAGGTTTTAAATAACTGTTGGAGATGTAGACTTTTAGGTGGAGTTACCAAAGTTTCTCTTCAGTGTGATTAATTCAGCAAACACAGCGAAAAAATGCTTTCTGCCCAAGTGTGGGAATTGAGAGTTCACACAGCAACATCACCAAGTTGTTTAGCTGTGCAAGGCGCATTGTATTGTCTTAGCCGTGCAACAATAATAACTATGATTACAATTTTCTGTATTTTGGAGAAAATTGAGTAAAATATTAGAAAACCTTAACCACAGTATGTCAGAAATTGAGATTTTTATATATGAAGATTTCATACTGAATATGAAGAAATGAAAGCCTCACAATTTATCTGTTTTCATTCCAACTGCATATACATAGAGAAAAAAAAAGTCACCTTTGGTGATTGAAAGCACATACTGTACTGGATTACCAAGTCACCTTTGGTGATTGAAAGCACATACTGTACTGGATTACCAAGCACAGTTCAAATATATCTTCAAGAGGAAATGAGGAAATGTAATCTCAATTTACAGTGAGTTTGACTGTGAAGAATCTAAGAGAAACTTTTTTTTTTTTTTTTTTTTTTTTTTTTTAAAACCTGTGAGGGCCGTGAAAAAAAAAAAAACCAAAAAAAAAAAAAAAAAAAAAAAAAAGAAAAGTGAATATCTACTTTACAGCTGCACAAGCAATTAAATAACTATCTGTGGAGTAATCTCTAATAGATTACATTTTCTTAGCATTTCTTTATGTAAATTTAGAGCCCAAAATATCATAGTTAAGTGGAAAAAAAACATAATTCAATGGATCTATGGCATAAACCTTAGATACCTTAGATATCCTCCTAGGGCATTCTATTATGCATTGGTTAATTTTTGAAAAGTCTTGGTTTACAAACAAGGTATTATCAAGGTATTATGCATGTAAAGCTGATCTAAGACTAGCAAGTATAGAAATTGCTGAAGCAATTTGTTTTTGTTATGCAAGTATCGGACTTCTTTGTTGCTGGAAAGGTGCTAAAAGCCATCTGAGGTGCTAGCTATCTGATAGGCTTTCGTCTTAGATTTGAGGTTTTTCACACTTGAAAAGCTCTATGGTGTGTTAAGATCATTTCCCTTCACTTTTTTTTTTTTTTTTTTTTTAACGGCACTTATATATCTGTTAGAAATCTTCAGCAATAATAAGAGGCATCTTACTCTTCATCAAACCACCTCTTTTGTTGATTTGTAATAATAGAACTGGAGTATAGCAAATAATCTCTCCCGCACTTCCATGTGTCGTTGGCACTGGGAACTGGATATATACTTTTTTAAAAGTAACTTGGTTCAAATTCAATTTCTATTACTTTTATGTTCTTTAGTTTGTGAATGTGAAAAAAGGAAGTAATAATATGACCAGTGGATGAAAGCCAGAAAAAGTCTCCATTAAAGTAAACTTAAAAAAATCTTCAGCAGTGTCAGCCCAGTCTACTTTTGCCACACAATTTACTGTATCTGGGTAGCTTGAGGGCTAGCTGCCTAGGAACACAATAAGTTGCATCTGGTTATTAATGCCATATTCAGTATAAGCTGGATATGTATGTAAAAGATTTTCAGTGTGCGTGAGCAGAATTTTAGTGCTTCCAGAACCAAAATAATTTGATGTTTCCAAATCTGTTGCATTAATATGCAACAATTAATATCGCTCTTCAAGAGGGAAGTCTTAATGGCGCAGGAACGGTCTGTCCCCACGTGCCCAAAGACGAGCTGGCGGGGAAGAAGACCGGCCTGGCTCAACAGAGAATTGTGGCTTGATCTTAGGAGGAAAAAGAGGGTTTATAAGCTTTGGAAAAGTGGGCAGGCCACTAAGGAGGACTTTAAAGAAGTAGCGAGGCTGTGCAGGGACAAAATTAGGAAGGCCAAAGCTCATCTGGAGCTAAATCTGGCTACTGCCGTTAAAGATAACAAAAAACGTTTCTATAAATACATCAACACAAAAAGGAGGACTAAGGAGAATCTCCATCCTTTACTGGATGTGGGGGGAAACTTAGTTACAAGAGATGAGGAAAAGGCGGAGGTGCTCAATGCCTTCTTTGCCTCAGTCTTTAGCGGCAATACCGGATGTTCTCTGGATACTCAGTACCCTGAGCTGGTGGAAGGGGATGGGGAGCAGGATGTGGCCCTCATTATCCATGAAGAACTGGTTGGTGACCTGCTACGGCACTTAGATGTGCACAAGTCGATGGGGCCGGATGGGATCCACCCAAGGGTACTGAGGGAACTGGCAGAGGAGCTGGCCAAGCCACTGTCCATCATTTATCAGCAGTCCTGGCTATCGGGGGAGGTCCCAATCGACTGGCGGCTAGCAAACGTGACGCCCATCTACAAGAAGGGCCGGAGGGCAGACCCGGGAAACTACAGGCCTGTCAGTTTGACCTCAGTGCCAGGAAAGCTCATGGAGCAGATCCTCCTGAGAGTCATCATGCAGCACTTGCAGGGGAAGCAGGCGATCAGGCCCAGTCAGCATGGGTTTATGAAAGGCAGGTCATGCCTGACGAACCTGATCTCCTTCTATGACAGAGTGACGCGCTGGGTGGATGAGGGAAAGGCTGTGGATGTGGTCTACCTTGACTTCAGCAAGGCTTTTGACACCGTCTCCCACAGCATTCTCCTCAAGAAACTGGCTGCTCTTGGCTTGGACTGGCGCACACTTCGTTGGTTTAGAAACTGGCTGGATAGCCGGGCCCAAAGAGTCGTGGTGAATGGAGCCAAGTCCAGTTGGAGGCCAGTCACTAGTGGCGTCCCCCAGGGCTCGGTGCTGGGGCCGGTCCTCTTTAATATCTTCATCGATGATCTGGACGAGGGCATCGAGTGCACCCTCAGTAAGTTCGCAGATGACACCAAGTTAGGTGAGTGTGTCGATCTGCTTGAGGGTAGGAAGGCTCTGCAGGAGGATCTGGATAGGCTGCACCGATGGGCTGAGGTCAACTACATGAAGTTTAACAAGGCCAAGTGTCGGGTCCTGCACCTGGGGCGCAATAACCCCAAGCAGAGCTACAGGCTGGGAGAGGAATGGTTGGAAAGCTGCCAGGCAGAGAAGGACCTGGGAGTGCTGGTGGATAGTCGGCTGAATATGAGCCAGCAGTATGCTCAGGTGGCCAAGAAGGCCAACGGCATCCTGGCTTGTATCAGGAACAGCGTGACCAGCAGGGCTAGGGAGGTGATCGTCCCCCTGTACTCAGCTCTGGTGAGGCCGCACCTCGAGTACTGTGTTCAGTTTTGGGCCCCTCGCTACAAGAAGGACATTGAGGTGCTTGAGCGGGTGCAGAGAAGGGCGACGAAGCTGGTGAGGGGCCTGGAGAACAAGTCCTCCTATGAGGAGCGGCTGAGGGAGCTGGGCTTGTTCAGCCTGGAGAAGAGGAGGCTCAGGGGTGACCTTATCGCTCTTTTTAGGTACCTCAAGGGAGGCTGTAGCGAGGTGGGGGTTGGCCTGTTCTCCCACGTGCCTGGTGACAGGACGAGGGGGAATGGGTTTAAGTTGAGCCAGGGGAGTTTTAGGTTAGATGTTAGGAACTTCTTCGCTGAAAGGGTTGTGAGGCACTGGAACAGGCTGCCCAGGGAAGTGGTGGAGTCACCATCCCTGGAAGTCTTCAAAAGACGCTTAGATGTAGAGCTTAGGGATATGGTTTAGTGGTGGGCTGTTAGCGTTAGGTTGGAGGTTGGACTCGATGACCTTGAGGTCTCTTCCAACCTAGAAATTCTGTAATATTTATGGGAATGTAGTAAGAAAGCTCTAAGAGGAATGCAGGTTAAACTTAATACAGTTCTGTTTAAAGCAGAAGGGAAGCTAAAGGATAGATCTTTTGACATACTTTTCTGAAAAACTAAAAGTGACATAGTTCTCATTTCTGAAAACATATTTCATCTAGGTGTAACCTGGATTGTTTTGTTGCTGTTGTTGCTGAAAATGTCATCAGTTTTCCCTAGTCCATAGAAGGAAAATATCTGTGTTATTTGCGTTTTATAGAGGGAGATGTTTAGCTATGGAACATGCTTTTTCATTTTTTTGCACACCAAACATTATAGGTTCATTTGTTGTTTTGTTTTGGGTGTTTTGTTTTTTGTTTGTTTGAAATGAAATTTCTAGACTAGATCTGTTTGAGACAAGGTAACGCTCATTCAACAGCATGGAGGTCCCTTCCAACCTGAATAATTCAATCATTTCTTCATTAAATCCTAACACTCTCTTGTACTAGTTTGCATTGTTAAATTATTAGAGCTGTTTTATCCCTGACTGCCCTCTTGCAGCACATCAGTATCTTCTGATTCCAAGGCACTCAGAAAGTTTCATTTAATATTTTAATTGAAGCATTTGAAACATGAGTGCTTCAGTATGGAAGGGGATTAGTAACTTCAGGTGATGTCTGGTAGCATCTGCAACATACTTCATGGTATAGAAACATTCTTTGATGCTTCCAGAAATTATATCCTGTATGTAGAAAAGAGGTATAATAGTCTATATTTATTGCTTTTGGTTCCCATCTACACTTGATTGATAAAGATCAATCATGAAATTTTCTCATTGTAGGGTTTGTAGTGATGAATCAAGATATACCTTTGATGAATTAAGCTAAGTATGTCATTGTAGCCACTGAATTGTAGGGTGTCAGAATGTAAGGTAAACCTATTTGGGGAAAAAAATAGAAAACAGACATACTCATTGACAGCATTATTTGCCAATAATCCCCCAAACAGTCAAAGAACTAGAAGTCCTTTGTGCTCCCCCACTTCATTTTAGATTATACAGCATAGCAAAAGGAAGGTGTGAGAAAGGTATTTCCCCTGTGCAGTGTTAGATGACCCATTTACCCTCAGAACATTTTAAAAGGTCTGAACAGCACGAGTGACCTATCAGAGAGGAATAGTTTGGTGACAGTGCCAGTCTGTAGCACACCAACATTTCTTAACATCTAACAAGTCATACTTAGCTTTCAAACAGCATTAACAACCAACCACTCGTTAGTAATCTTTGCCCCTATGTCTGCGAACCAGAGCTCAAGGAACTTATTTTTTTTACTACGGATTCTTGGTGCTATTCAGTGTCAACACAAGATTGTTGCGAGTAACAAGAGTGACTGATAGCTTTGTCAAAATCCTAAGGGTCCTTTCGTTGTAGTGTACTACTCTGGTACAATATCCTTTGTTCAGTGTGGATGGAGTAACCACAGTAGAGAGGTCTATGATGTTATATCTATTATCATTTGAGTTACTTACTTTTAGATGAAACCCAATGCCACTTGCTTGGCAAGACTTAGGAATGCCATTATTCTCTTAAACTGACTCCTGATATAGTGGTCTGCTGAACACAGTATGATGTCTCCCCTCCTCTAAAAAGAAAAATATTCACACAGATATTGATAAAATTCATAGCAGATTAGCAGATGGAGCTGGGGTTTCCTAGGCCTAGGCTTGGCCAAATGATGATAAAGAATAAATTCTAGTAATGAAGACAAAATAAAAAAGTTTCCTTCTTTGAAAAGTATTTAAATAAAATTAACTTCTTCCAAATGAAGGATGTGGACTAAGATAACTCCCAGGGATCAGGGAAAAAAAAAAAAAAAAAAAAATCTCCTGAAAACAGCACAAGCCAAATTGCAAGGACTAGCTTGGCTAAGGGTGCACAAATGTTTGTCCAATTAGTGTCATCTAGAACTTAAAAGTAACTACAAAGTTCAGTTGCTTTGATTTGTTCAGATGCCAAATGAAATTAATGAACTATGCCATTCATTAATATAAATAAAAATGACAGCAGAGAGCATTAGAAGCCAAAATAAAACACTTTGCTGTCCTGTTGGTGTATTGCCGGGTAGTTTTTGACTTCATCTTCTTCATTCTTTCAGTTCTACGTGATGACTTCAGACAAAATCCATCAGATGTAATGGTAGCTGTGGGCGAACCTGCTGTGATGGAGTGTCAGCCCCCAAGAGGTCACCCAGAACCCACTATATCATGGAAAAAAGATGGGACCCCTCTGGATGACAAAGATGAGAGAATTACAGTAAGTATAAAAGAATGTTGTTTTAAAAACTTGTAAAACCTAAATTATTAATCTCTTGAGCATGTAGACATCCAGTCATGTTGGACTTTCTGGGTTCTGTCCTTTCCTTGCCTCAAAGGCAAGGCTAGTTTGCACTTAGCTTGGAATACATTCTCTAGTTGCGTACTGCTTCATTGCAAGCTATGCATTTGTTTGTTAAAGAGGACCATGAAAAACTTGTGTTCTTCTCTTCCTTAGGGGAATTACAAACTTGTGAAAATGAAATTCATTGTCACTCTCCTATAATTTTCTTCCCTTTTATCCACTTACAAATTCCTGCAACTGTATCTGCCTTCTTTAGTTGGAAGGAGGAAATGCTGGTAGTCTAGGTGAGACTTTCTTTTGTAATTCTTTGGAAAGGAATCAGTGCAGAAAAGTTGTGCGTTGTGGTATAAAAGATAAGAAAACATTTGGAATATTTCTTTAGAGAGATAATGACTTACCCTATAATCTCAAATTAAGCTGTTTTCCTATTAGAGGCATTATTATGTTCATTTATAGCTGTAGCTTGCTGAATACAGTGCACAGTTATTCAGTAGTATGTAAAAAGCATCTTCTCAAATCACAGAACTATCACTCTTTTAATTTTTGATATGTAAAACTATAAGTTATTGAACCTAATGGCTTGAAGAAAGGGTAAGGAAAAGTAGAGTTCAGAAATCATTTGTATGCTGGCAGCTGTAAAATAAATAGCATGTAAATAGCATTTGTATGCTGGAACCAGAACATCTTTCCATATGGTAACAATATGTATCATCTGAAAGTACATACCATGTACTGTCCTGTTGGTACTTCGAGGATTATTAATGTAAAACAAGATCATATACATATTTATATACCTCAATGAGATGATGAGATGAGGGAGATTTTTAATGGAAGAACACTTACATGCTGGCAACCTAAGTTAAAAATTACCTCTGATGCTGGAGATCTAAATTGCTTGTTGTTTCACTTGTTTTTTTACAAACAAGGCAAAGCTCTGGCATTGTGTACGTCTAGCATATGCATACATTTAAATTTTTAAGTGTCCTGTAGAACCTACACTGATTGCTGGCTATTAACACAATTCCTCCAATCATACTTAAAAAGAACTTGCAATTTCATTTTAAAATTTCCTTCCTACTGTGACAAGTCAATTGACCTGAGATAAGGGGAAGATTCCAATGCTATTTTTTTTCTTCAGGAAGTGCTTTCTAAACTTGCATTTTATATTGCTGTAGTCTCTTGAAAGAATTTCAGGTATAACCCATTCAGTACATTTCCTTTGTTATACATTAAAACTGCTCTTCTCCCAACTGCCAGAACAAATACATACCCAGACAAAAGCAACAGTCATTGATTGGCAACACCATTTATATTTATTAAAACTGTTCTTATGATGGAATAAAGACCCTCATTTTGGTTTTCTTTCCTGTTTATCACATAAAATACTCACCTACCTAGTATTCTTTCACCATGATATTGGGTAAAGTTAGGTTGTATTGTCAGTTTCTGCTTCCAAAACCAAAAAACTGAAAATGAGTTTTGATTTAAGTGTTGATTTATGCATTTCATGTGCTGAAATTAGTGTTTGTGTTCAGAGGTGTGAATTAACAGTGCTGAGATAGCTAAATCAACTGCATCATTTTACGTCATACTTGCCTGGCATAGTCTTTAAACAGAACTATGAATGTCATGGTTGCTTTCTCACACAGACAAGAAACTGAAGTTACATTGTAATGAAGACTTGCATTGATTTACAGCTGTAGCAGGATCTTGCCAAGTGGATAAATATGCATTTGGATGTACATCTCAAACAACTTTGCAGTAACCATCTGTATTATTTTACTAGTGGCTGGGAGACATTAAGAGACTGAGAACTGGAATAGAGAATGTGCCAAAGGACAGATGGGCAAAAAATACCGATTTTGAAACCTGACTTAGAATTGTTCAAATTTTGTTTATAGATCTCCTTTGGATTATTTCCCTTTGTATTTAAAAACAGAAACATAAAGAATTAAAGCATAATATATAATATATAATATATATATATAATATATATTATACAATATTAATAGCTGAAATAAGAATGAAATTGTTGGCTTTTAGGTGATAGACTTGATTTTTGTATGAAATCAGACTTTCTAAAAATATTTTTTCCTTTAATTACATACATTTAAAGTTAATGCCAACATTTATTAAAATTGATGCTAAAATTCTTACTGATATCAGTGAGACTAACTTTCAGGTAATATGTCTTGCAGGCATTACCTTCCTCTTTTTAAGCTGTGAAATTACCAGATCAGGAAATGCCAAAATGTATGTGTTGATGTTCAATACCAGTGGACATGTAACCAATGAGAATAAGTGTCATGGCTCCACTTTTAAAGCACTTCCAGTTGTTTTCATTCCTAAAGCTTTATTGATCTTTGTCTCATTGCTACTTTAAGAGATCTGTAGGGCTGGTTAAAACATTCAATATTAATGTGTTTTTTTTTTTTTTTTTTTTTTTTGTGTGTGTGTGTGTATGTGTGTGTGTTTGGTTTGTTTTTGTTTGTTGTTGTTGTTTTCCTGAAAAGAGTTTTAAAATAAGCATTAAGATTATACTTTTTTAGGTATAGAGGATGATGTTTGACACCTCTTTTCTGAATCATATCTATACTTTCTTCAAAAATACACATTATGTCCATGAGGCAACCTTATTTCTAACATATGGAAATTGTATTTCTCATCTGCAATGGCAATATTGATCTTTGAGTCAGCAGAACTGTTTTTTACAAGATCGAGTATTAAGGGTGCTGGAGATGCAGAGGTGGTAGCTTTGTTCCCGACAGAGATTTTGAAGCAAGAGATTTACATAAATAGCAGTTAAGTAAGATCCAAGTTCAGTCACTGATTCCTTTGGAATGCAATAAAAAGAAAATATTATTTTGTCGTGGTAGGGTTAAGGAAATTGATATGTTTATGTAGGTGAGATAATAAAAATCAAAGTGCTCTTTGCATATTTTGGTCCATTTGTAGGGCAATGTTGTGCTTTGTAAAGAAATAAAATTTTGTCTTTCAGGTTATAAGCAGTAGTGAGTGGAACAAATATGAAATGAAAGTAAGGGTCTGGGCACAGCTATCTGTGGTGGATTATAGAAACAGACATTCTCTGAGCACAAGTCTCCCAGTACTGCTCAATTTTACCTCAGTACAGGCTGTTCATTGTAAATATGTCCACTGGTTGAATCTGATGAAGTGTCATCACTAAAACACGTTTTTTCTCTTTGCTCTTAAATATGCTATATGTAAACAGTTTTCTCAGTGCATTGCTCAGCTAAACTTGATTGTTTTTGTGTGTATCCTTTACAGCGTGGTATGAAAGAAAATGCTTGATGTGGCTAATCCCTCTCTATATATTGCGAATGAAACAGGAGTCACAGTCTTGCATGGGAAGCAAATGCTTATCTTTAACTTAATTTGTTTAATTGAAAGACACTTATCATGAAGCCAGAGCAGAACTAGTGAGATTCTGTGCTCATCAAGTTAATTTCTCTCTGGGGATCACTATGGAATCAAGAATCCCTGCTATGATATATAGCTAAAAAAGAGTGCTTCAGTGCAGTCCAGTGAATGCCTCTTGTTTCTCGCTGTGAACAGTTTAAAAACAAAATGTGTTTTTCCAATGTTAAGGTATTCCATCTGCACTAGGAGAGGTTGTGCAGCTCTTGTCTTGGAGCTGAGACACTGTGGAGAAAGAAAATGCAAGGTCAGGACTACAAATAATGGAGAAGGGAACTCACCGGGGTGGGGAACTTCCTCAATCTGTTTCCAGCCCTTACTGTTGTTCATGCATATGGAATTGTTGTCTTGCTAGGTCAAATTCATACTGAATTCCTTAGAGTGAAGATTTAGACCAGGGCTCCTGGCTTCTAGGTATCCTCACCAGGGAAAAGGCACACTCCCAGCCCCAGCAGTCTAGCCATCTTCTTTGCATGGCAGCCCAGTTTCATTAGTACGTACCACGTGTTTCAGGTGCTTACCTTGGAACTGAAAGCTCTGAGTTTGCATTGCCTCAGGTTAAGAAGGAAGTGGAGTCAGTCCTGTAGTTTCTGCTGACTGTTCTAATCACAGGGTTTGGTCTTTCCCACTGTGTTTTGTCTAAATAGAGTTGGCAGGAGCATCAATGGCCGTGAGCAATGACTAGCTTGGGCACTCACAGATACTGCAGTGAATAATGGTTTCTTGTAAGCCTGTGAGTACCCCTAGTCTGCCTCCATTCCCTTTTCAGCCTTCTTCCTGTTGTACCCCAAAACCTCCCACTCCCTTTCAAATGGTGTTCCCACTGCCTTCCTTCCACACACCACTTAAATTAAATTCTTTCCTCATTCCCCATCTATTTCCTCACAACCTAGCCTTTTTCTCCCACCAGTCTAGCCCCACTTTGACATCTGATTAATGCTAACTGCTTGTGTCGGGGTAATAATTTGGATGTCAGATAAGCAAAACCTCCTGCTCTACACTGTAATGTAAAGGCACTCTCCCTTTGCCTTTGCTGTTAATGTAAATGGGTGGTGTGCTATGAATTGTCATAAATGTGGGGTTGCCTGCCTGAATTAGATTTGCTCAGAGCCTCCCTTAAGGAACTTTGCTGCTGATCCATCATCTTCGTGAATCTGAAGGCATCTGCCTGCATATAAGATGCTGACATCAGTAATCTAACAGAGATGGTGGGACCTTTGAGCATATCTTTAGGCAAGAACTGGCAATAATTACAGACTCTGCGGAGTGCAAAGCATTCAAAGAGGAGTTCGTGTATTTCCTATTAGACTGGGGAACCTCCATGCATTTTTGGATCTCTGTCTCAATTTGTCTCATATGTTATAGGCAATGTCTGCTTAATGAACTAAACCTCAAAAAATCACAATGTAGAGAATGCCTGTAATTATCAATACTTTCCCAGTGTAAGAATGTATACATCTTACATAAGCTCTAGAGCAAGTTGATGTTTGAGTCAGGATTGGAGGTCAGAGCTTCGCAGCTTCTTCAGTACCTGCCCCATGACAAGCAGTAGCTCACACTTCAGAAAGCTTCCTAATTGTCCACATCTCGAAGGATGGTGGAAGAAAGGAGCTACACATACTGGAAATTAAATTTTAATAGCTAAAATCTTTTACATATACATGAGAAAGGATGCTGGTACCTCAAAAAGAAATCCTTTGCAACTGAATACAAAAAGTAAAGCTTTTGCATTGAAACTTTGATGCAGCTCTGTGATTACAATTTCCCCCTCTTTCACATTAACTCTTATCTATCATTTATCCTGAATCATTTTCATCTGATTTTTAAAAGAAAAACCTTGAGAAGCCATTTATCTTTCCTTGTTCACGATTCTTAGCTTTTAAGATCAAAGTTATGGGATGAATAATGCATACAGGTTTTCATTCCTTTTGTGTGTGGCTGTTTTGTGACAGCAACAGTTTTGAATGACTTACATTCTTATTTCAGATAAGTTGTAACTTGAATTCTTGATTTCTGTTTCTTATCCTGTCCCTTAAATAGTACATCTTAAATACCAAGTATTTATTCTCTTGCACAACGCTATTTTTACACAAGTGAGTCTAGAAAATGCTTTCTACAAAAGGTAAAAATGAGACCTCTGATCAGATATGACAAGAAAACTCCATAACGATACCATCCACAGGAAGATAGTTTATGTATTTGCCCCATTAATTAATTTATTTATTTCTAAATGAATTATTGAAAAAAGCTTGGTTCATCTTTGTTGGTTGAGACCATTCACAGCCTCATTGTGCTTTGACAAGTTTAAAACAAGATAGGTGATCTCAATATGATCTCAGTCATAAAAAGGAAGAAGAAAGAAATAGCAGAAAATATTATGCATATCATTTAAAAAGCAAAAGAGAAAGTATTGTTTGTATTGGAGGAAACAGTGAAAAAAGTAGAAATTAATTCTCCATTTATCCAAAGGGGCCTTTCCTTCCAAAGATAAATTACAGTGGGAAAAATTGCAGAGGGGAAGTGAATCAAGAAAAAGGAAACAAAACCTGATCAAATTTTTTGCTGTGTGCTGTGCAGGAACCTTAACCCTTTAAAATAGCTTTGTTCCTGACACAAATCATACAGTTATGTTTGCTCTGAATTAATTCAAAATGTTTATCCTAATTTCTTTTTTTCTCCTTTTCTCTTTTTTTTTTTTTTTTTTTTTTTTTCTGGCCATGCTCTCTTTCTTTCATTAATTTCTTAATCTTGAATGTTTTAACATCTTAGCCTCCCCAAATTACGTATCTATACATACATATTTGCTATGCATACATAGCAAAGGAATGCATATATCTGGAGAAGATGTAATGCTTACTTGTATGTTAACATAGTTTATCCTGTGGAGAACAGTATGAGAGATCATGGCCTGGGTACACAGCACACAGAACAGTGTGTGTGTGAGGGGGGTCGCACCAAGTAACTACAGTTAAGTGTTTTATTTCATTTTAATTGTTTTTCTTTTGGGGGGCAGATTAAAGGGCAGGCAGCAATTTCCTATATGTCCTAGGAGGATTAGAAAGAGAAGTGTATTTTTCTACTGATTCCACTATTTGTTGCCTCCCAGCAATTTCCTTTCTTTCCATTCCTTTCTCTTCGTTCTGTTTCTTTTTCTTACTTCCAGAGAGGGTTGGCTACCACTCTCCTCTTTTTCCTTCTGCTGATCCCGACAATGGTCGTTTCCTCAAGGATCAAGAGTAGTTTTTGTTAGTGATTTATATCTCTTCTGCTATTAATATTGCTTTCACTGGTAACACAGTTGGAGTTGCTGTGACTTAACTTGGCACCCAAAGGGGAAAAAAGACGAAAGATTGTGAAAAAGATTTAGAACCCCATAGCTATGCCAGAGGATGCTGAGAACGTTTCTAAATCCTACTGTTTCTTGCTCTTAATTTTTCCAGAATGTGACAATTGTTTTTCTGTATTCATGCTTAAAGCTCTGTTTCAGGGTCCCTGTTGCTCCTGTTGGATTCTCTCTGCTCTTTGGTTTCTTTAACATTCACGGGTCAGCCAAACTTTATCTTCTGGATAGTCTTTCTTGTTTGCTGTTCTAACCATGACATGTGTAATTTTGTTGTCCTCTTGCATTTTCATATGAACAACTTTTTTGTCTTTGTCCTCTATTCTCTCTGCACGTCTTCTCTCCTCCCTACTGTGTCTAAACCATTGAAGTTTCTACATCTGTACTACCATTCTTCCCTTGTGAAGACAAAGACATCTAATGGTGTCTTACTTCCTAATTTTATTTTATTTTTTTTTTAAGGTATTATCACAGAGATATCTGGGTCTTTTCAGTGGTACAATAATCTTTATGACTAGCATTTGTCACATCATTGTGTATTTTTTTTTTTTTTCTGGTAGAATCCTAAAAACATTGCCTTCTACAGATGACCTAACTCTTCTTGGAAGACTGTAAAAACCTGGGTAATTCTAGTAACCTGAGTACCATTCAAGGATTAATGACTTTTTAACAAAGAAATAAGATAAAATACTGAAAAAGTATATATTTTTATATTCATTGCCCTCTTCTTCCTTTATGCTGCCTTATGGTATTCCATCTTATTTCAGACTTAGCCCTTGAAATTCTTCATCTCTAATATGTTCACAAGTAGTTTCCAACCCTGACCTGTTAATAAGCCAGCTGTTAATAGTGACAGCTTGTATTTCTGCAAGCACCGAGGTAAACAGGGATTGAAATTCTAGCCTATTGCAAGATTCTCTCCTCATGGCTTTTTGCAGGTTTGCCATTTGAAAAAGCATAGCTCTGCAAACTTCGTCAGGCAGATGTGAGCTCATTCAGCTCACTCTTTGAATCGACCAGAAGCCATATGGCAGCAGTTAATGTGGCGCCGAGCCTGAGCTAATAAGCCCTGCTGAGAGACAGGCTAGATCACTCAGGAACAGTATTGTACTAATACGGCCACACAGCTTCTGTTGTGCTGAGGGTAAGGGCAAAAAGAGCTTGCATTGGCTGGAGGTCCCCACATGCCAAGCCAAAGCGAATGGCCTGAAAACACATGTGTGGATGTTCCCTTCCTTCCCAGTAGCTGTTACAGTCAACTGTCCCAAACAGTTCTCTGGGGGATAAGCTGCTTTCTCCATTAGTGCGAAGTGTTTGCTGCAAGTAAATGGCAAGAAAAAGATGGTTAGCAAGTTAGTCTAAAGTGCCTGAGTCATATTTCATGCCAGAAATTGTTCTAATTGGTTTAAACAAGTAATTATTAACCCTGAACCTTGTATGCCATGATGTTGAATAACTCATAGGACAAGGGAAATGATGCATTGGTTCACACTGAGTGGAACATGTTTTAAAAGAATCCACACTGAAGAATCTAGATATGAGGGCTAATAAAACAGTCACTGGGAAACTGGGCAGCATTAGTAGAGAATAATCAAAGCATTGTGCCTTTTCAGTAGACATCTCAAAAAGGATAATGATGGCCTGTGGAATTAGTGGAAAGGGAAGGAGCATCATGATGCAGGGCTAAAGGATGGCCCAGTAACAAACATCTGTGGATGGGCAACAGGTTCTGTTGGCTTGTGTGGGGTGTCAGGGAGATGAGATTTTGCGTTTAGGGCAAAATTGACCTCCTCTATCCCAACGGCATTCCCTATCATAGTGCAACCTACCATGCGAGGTAATGAGATTTAGAGACTGCATTCAAACAATCTGAAACTGCTGGAGCTAAAAGTCATTTTAATTCACTCTTAGATTAAAAGGCTAGTTATGATCACGTAGTGGCTGGCTTTCTAAACCACGTTATTGCTGATCATATTGTCAGAAAAAAAAAATCCCATAGCTAAGGGTATTCATCCTGTCTACTTTTCTCACAGCTTTCAGAAGTGTTCCTTTGCATCAGTGATGCACATTGTTTCAGCTATTTTATTTTTATTCTCACTGCTTAAAACGTTAGGCATCAAACATGTAACTATGGTTTCTCTTTGATGTTTCACTGTTGTTGTGTGATAAAAAGTATACCTTTAATGTCACCCAACTATGCATTTTTTTATACTGAACTTTATTTTACAATTATTTCTACTTTAAATATAAAAATAAAGTGAAAAAAGTGTTCTTTTGCAGATATTCTGAGTACTTTTCTGAGTACTATTCTGAGCATTTGAAAACTCTTCACTGAGTCAAAATTCTCCATGGATTTCTTTTGTCCCTAGTCATGAACTGATGACCTAGATAGTGTTTTTTTAAAAAAAAAAAAAAAAGTCTGCGACAAATATGGTGTGTGTTAATGTTAGATATCTGAGTTTTGAGATTTCCACAGAACTAGACATTAGACATCAGGATTTTCTCGTAAAATGATTTATTGAGAGTTTTGAAACTCTGGGATCATCTGAAATGATAGAAATGGAGTCTGGGAAGCTGCTACTCCTTAAAAAATAATATCAAAACAGGTGGTTGTTATCTCAGACTAGGTTACTTGAGCTATCCAGAGCATGCAGGCCTTTATGATTTGAATGATTAGGAGCAAAGGTGATTTCTGCTGAGAAAGTAAATCCTTTGTTTGACTTGGCTAATATTCTAGTTGTTTTCTTTGGGATGGGTAAGGGAGTTGAAGAAAGGATGTGGGAGGGAAATTATTTCTTCATTCATTTTATTCTTGTAATGAAAAAGAAACATTTTTGTTTGGTTAGTTTTTTTAAGCAGTCAGGAAAGGAGACTTATATTGTGCTTATATTAAGCACAATAAGGATGAAGAACGGGTTTAGAAAGTTAATTCTTCTCCCTCCCTCCTCTCATCAGCTGTATGGAAATCCTAAATGTACAGTGTGGACATCCTCCTCTAAATCAAAAGTCCATTTCTGGAGAAACTATTCCTCCCAACCGCTTAGGGACTGTTTGCCTTCTCTGATTCCTAATCAAGAGCAAAACCAATGAGAAACAGAGTGATATTTGAAGTATCAAACTTTTAGAGCCTTGTATGAATGTAACACGCTAGACGCATCAGGTCTCTCACTGGGAAGCATGTGCACTGTGAACAGGCACAAAACTTATTCAGAGGAAAGTTCAGGCCACTGGGCATTGGACAGACCATCCCTACCTATCAAATGTGCAACAGAAACTGGAAAAGAAACTTAAGCACTAGAAACTGTCCTAGGTACTTTCATGCTGATTCCTGGACTTGTGAGCCTTTTGCTTTATCTGTTACTGTATTTATATTTACCTTATACTTGCATACAGAGGTATTTCCATTTGAATATCATGAAAGACTTTTAGCAGACAAATATCCAACAGAATTCAATGCATTATTTGTGGCAAGTGTGTAGTGGTGAAGTGAATCAACCCGAATTCTCAGTGTTTTCCAAACACTGAAACCCACTCCATTTGGGGAGGGGGAGGAGTATGTTTTTGTTCTTTAAAGTCTCTAGTAGACCTTATAAATTTGATTGTTCTTGGCATTTTTGATATTCCTAGTTTCTTGCGCACCACAGCAGCCACATGTTGTCACTTAAAATCTAAATATCGGATAACTGCTAACTGAGACTTTATTGTATATCATACTTTTTTTAAAAAAAATAGATTTGTAAAGTAAGAATTACACTAACTCTAAAAGCATGTTTAATAAAACCTCAACAATCTATGTGCTGAGTTTGCACATATTATGTTCTCATAATCAAATGAAAAATGTAAAATAAAAATAGTAGAGAAGAACAGTGCCCATTTCTGGAGCCTTGAACAGATGTAAGTGATTAGAGCTTTTTGTTTGGTTTGCTTTGATTTTTTTGGTCTACTTTTTGAAAGTTCTGTCAACTTCATTTTTGCTTATTTCACTTTGTTTGGATAGTTTTGCCTTACTGAATTTCCTGTGATGCTTCTGGTTATATGAAAAGTCTAGTCCAAATCTCAGCACTTCAAAAATAATAATTTTTCAGTTCTTAGGTTTCCTCAACCCAACAGAGTACTTCTCTCTCTCCGGGCAATAATATACTCACAATTACTGCCAAGTTCAGATATCCACCATGTGCAGTAGTGTGGGACTAACATACACATTGCAGGGTGTTATTCCAGACTCCTGTGTAATATTATGCAGGACCAAGCCTGCCTTCTTAAGTCTTCCCTGACTTAAAACAAACAAACAAACAAACAAACAAAAACAAACAAAAACACTTATTTAGATAGATGGCAATTGTTGCTAATACTCTAATATTCCTGCTTCATTTAGATTAATGGTACAATTGATCTTACTTTTCTTCCTCAAAAAATCATTATCTTGCAAGAACCTGTTTGGCAAATGGCCACATAAAGGTTGTTCTTTTTTTAACGTGGCAGTGTGGGTGTTCAGTTTTACTTGCATCTAATTATACTCACTTTCTTCTAACTCAACAGCTTTGCTGTTCCTTCTGTCTTTGCTGCTTTTAATGGTTGTGTGCTTGGCTCTGCTGGGTCTCCTTGTTCTGGCTGCATGAGGGAGAAGAAATTATACAGATATGGGGAGTGAGGGAGTAAGATCGTCCCCCTACAAGCTTAAGAGAGCTTAAGAGAGCTTAAGAGCTTAAGAGAGCTTCCAATTATCCATGGAAAATAATGCTGTTCAGTAAGAAAAACTTGAGAAAGTGAAATGCTTTCCTGATGTAGGTCTTCCTATTTCTACAGCATGTAGTATATTTATTTGATCTTGAAAGTAGCCATAGAGATGTATGCTTAAGTAATTTTGCCTTCCCTCACAATGTTTGAAGTTTGGTTCCTTGAACAAAATGATGATGAGTCAAGATCTTTAAATTGTAAGTTTTTATATTTTATATAATTTCTTTTCCAAATAGTTATGCCATTCAGAATGCCAAGGTTTTCAAAGATTAATATGTTAATGTGATAGCGTGGTCTTCTCTCCTTCACTACCCCCATTGCAGGTTTTGCTTTTCCAGTTCTTTTAGAGTCATTTGGCTCTTATGGCTACTCTGATGTCTGGTGTTCAACTTGAACCTTTCTGTTGGAGGAAAACCTGACACAAATCAGATAGGAAGAAGTTTGCTTGTTCAGTGTGTAATGTTACCACAGAAGCTGCAGGTACCTGATTGAAGCTATTTTACAGTTCATGATAGGAATTCCAAATTCCAGGAATGAAGGGTTTTCGCTGGCAGGCCTGTACCTTGAATAGAATTAAAGATAAACTATTTTTACCATGAGACTATACATTCATTGCAACACTATTTTTAAAAGTGAGCCACAAATATTTTCCTATGGAGAAAATTATTGTATATAAGGGAAGGATTGCCTTGAGGTAGAAAGTCTGCAAGCTAAGCAAAGTAGATTGCTGCGCTGCTGCAATCTGCCTATGAGATTTTGGGCAAGCCATGAAATTATTCAGTACTTCTTGTTCACCATTTCACGAATTGTGAAACTGAATTCATTCATACATGTAAAGCAGCCTGACAGTATTACAACAAAGTTGTGGTGTGCCACTTGGCCAAAGCGCAAAGCATTATTGCATCTTAAATCATGAATAGACACTTTTTTGTAGGCAAAGCAGTAGAGAAGTATTCTTGCTCACATACTGAGGCCACGGTCCTCTAGGTGTTTGTGACTGTGTAATACTTGCAGGATCTAGCCTATATTCAAATATTTTGAGATTTTCTTGTATTTTAAGGAAAACAATTATTTACTACTCAAATTGTATGCTGAAGCATCAAAGTGGCTTTAAAATTATTGTCCCTTGTGTTCAGGGATCTCTAGTTTATTAATAAACTAGGAATGTCTTTATAGTAGGTACTTTGCATGATTATAACTCCTGGAAAATTTGCATTCACAAAGACTATGATTAGTATGTTTCATGAAAATGCACTTTGCACACATCCTGTACTCTTAGTTTACATTTTGCTCCATTACTGAAATCAATGAATTACCATTTTCTTTGCTGAAACTTATATCTTACCCTTCCAAAAAAACATACAATATAATTTACAGCAAGAGAGAAGCCCCTTTTTGAAGTTCTGAAAAAGCTGAGATTACAGAATCTCAGAATGGTTGAGGTTGGAAGGGAGCTCTGGAGATCATCTAGTCCAACCCCCTGCCAAGCAGGGCAACCTAGAGCATGTTGGACAGGATAACATCCAGGCAGGTTTTAAATATCTCCAAATGAGACTCCGCAGACTCTGGGAAACCTGTGCCAGTGCTCAGTCACACTCACTATAAAGAAATGTTTTCTCATATTCAGCTGAAACTCCCTGTGTTTCACTTTGTGCCTGTTGCTTCTTGTCCTGTTGCTGGGCACCACTGAAAAGAGTCTGGCCCCATCCTCTTGACACCCTAACTTCAGATAAATGTATACATTGATAAGATCCTCTCTCAGCCTTCTCTTCTTCAAGCTAAACAGGCTCAGCTCTCTCAGCCTCTCCCTGTATGACAGATACTTCAGTCCCCTGATCATCTTCATAGGCCTCTGGCTGGACTCTCTCCAGGAGCTCCATGTCTCTCTTGTATGAGGGAGCCAAGAGCTGGATACGGTGCTCCAGATGAGGCCTCACCAAGGCTGAGTAGAGAGGGAGGATCACCTCCCTTGACCTGCTGGCAAAGCTTTTCCTAATGCACCTCAGGACACCATTGGCCACCTTGGCCACAAGGGCATATTGCTGGCTTATGGGTTAATCTCTTGTCCACGAAGACTCCCAGCTAGGTCTTTCCCTGCAGAGCTGTTTTCTAGTACGTCAACCTCTGACCTGTACTGGTGCATGGAGCTATTCTTCCCTAAGTACATGACCCTGCACTTGTTCTTGCTGAGGTTCAAGTTCCTCTCCACCCAACTCTGCAGTCTGTCCAGATCTCTCTGAATGGCAGCACAGCCCTCTGGTGCATCAGCCACTCCTCCAGTTTTGTGTCATCAACAAACGTGCTGAGTGTGCACTCATCCCAGTCATTGGTGAATAAATTGAATAATACTGGACCCAGTACTGACCCCTGGGGAGTTAGACAACATCCACTGCTCTCTCCTCATCTACCCAGATTGTTTAAGCGTGATTTTCACTTGTTGAATCCATGATGACTACTCCTAATCACCTTCTTATCCTCCTTGTGCTTGGTGATAACTTCCAGGATGAGCTGTTCTATCTTCTGTCCAGGGATAGAGGTGAGGTTGAGTGGCCTGTAGTTTTCTGGGTCCTCCTTCTTGCCCTTTTTGAAGAGTAGAGTGTCATTGTCTTTCTTCTAGTCCTCAGGAATCTCTCCTGTTTTCCACAGACTTTCAAAGATGATGGAGAGTGATCTAAAAATAGCATCCGCTATTAAATGCTGGCAGATGCTATAAAAATAGCATCCGACAGCACTCTCATCACTTGTGGGTGCCCACTGGATTCAGGGGTATCATGTTTGCCTAAATGATCTCCTTGACCAAGTGAGGGCCCTCCTTTCTCCAGACTTCCTCTTGTCTCAGAACCTCTAGGATCTGAGATTTATGAGAGCTGGCACTAGCAGTGAAGCCTGAAGGAGTCTTACAAAGGCGGCATTCGGTAACTCTTCTTGGTATCCTTTGGCACCTACCCTGTTCAGCATCGGTCATTTATATATCTATTGTTCTTGAAGCTAACAAATGTATGTAGTTGTAACAGGGTTTTCAGTGGCTGGAGGAATCTTAATTTTAGCGATCTGTACATTTTAAGTAGGACATGTGGAAATAACTTTTAACATCTGCAAAATTAAGAGTAGCTGGAGTAATGACAATAAACCTGAAAGCCTGCTTTGCTAACTATTTCTGATTTGAAAATAGAAAGTAGTCTTTGAAAATGTTCATCTGGATTTAAGCAGGTGGAGATCTATGTTCTCCATATGGTAACCATCTCAACAAAGGCCATTATGAATATAAAGTTCAAGAAAGAAGGCAGTTTTTCATCTTCGTAACGGATGTGTATCTCAGGCTACAGTGTCAGTTTTACTATGCTGCCCTGTCAATGATTCTCAAATTCACCTTGAAAGATCACCCCTAGGGATGCCAGCTGAACCTTTAACCCTTCTGTTTTGACTGTCACCAAGGTTAACACATCATTACAGCTTGTGATGTTTTGGATACCTGTTCATTTGGAGCCTTTTTTAGCGTACACTGTTTCAGACAACTTAAACAGAAGCATCCTGTCACTGCTGTTTCATATAAATATGTTTTGATGATTTTTAAGAATGAATTATATTTCTTCCTAGTTTTGTGTAAAAATAGATGTGAAATTTTAAAACTTTCAGCTTTATCACGGTGTTTCCTAAATTATTAAAATAACATCTATACAATTACAAGCAAAAATAACAAGATGAGAAAGCATTTTCTTTCTAAATGGGCAGAATCATGCCTGAAATGCAGCTAACAATACTGCACAGATGCACAGTGCAAAACAGTGTGTGGTGACAGGCCAAAGGACACCAGTAAGTATTAGTTTTGTGGAATATATTCTAGCTATTGACAGGCTAAGGAAAGTTAGTTTATTTGGAAATGTCCTAACAAGGTACCATGTTGGATAATTAGCCTGTTATAATTAACATGGGTTTTGATTTACTAACCCAGCAAATTGTTTGCAAATACTTCTTGACTATGGGATTGATAGCTAGCCAAGAGGACTCTTTTACTGTGCTGATGGAGATTTTCCACATATGTATTAAAGTTTGTTATTTTATTATATTGTACCCTATAAATATGCTTCTTGGGAAATCCCTATTTTTATCAAGGCTGTCCTCTGATAAAACAAATATACCATTAGTTTGGTGAGATTGACTCCTGCGTTCTGTTATGGTTAACAGTTTTGTATTCATGAAATAGTAAAAGGAATCAATACCAAAATCAGTTTTATTCTTCTTGTATTGTTTCAAATGACTTCCACATATTCTAACTGGGGAATTAACAGTAGCTAATGTTGAAAAGGTGATCTATTTATTGAGATACAGAGGAAAATGTCAATGCAATTTTTGTTTCTGCTGATGGAGTTTTGTGGTTTTTTTGTTTGTTTGTTTGTTTTTTTAATTCCAACAGCACAAGTCTGCTAGATCATGACTTTGTATCCTTTCTCCCTTACGTTCTGCAAAATCAATTATTTAGCAGCATTTTACAGGCATTATACCTACGTATATCATTCAGACTATATATGAAGTTATTCTACATCCTCTGTACACTCAGTTGAAAGGGTTAAGATATTAAGAGGCAGTGCTGTATCCTCTTCTGTCATCTTTCTGAACATGATATTTTAGGTAACAAATCTTAAATCAGTTATTCCTTTCAGTTAGAATTATGTCATTTTCCTTCTATGAGACTTCTCTGGAAACTTGTAATCATCAGTGTAACAACTACATTCACTCCAGTTCCTTGTGATGCCAGTTTTACCCTTTGGAAGATTATGAACTGTAGCTTGAAAATGACATAATAGAGCTTTTTGAAAAGGAAGGATATTGTTTATTTAACCACATGATCATACAGCTAAGGAAAAACATTTCAAATCTGTCTAATAGCTGCATGCCTTTCTAACTAATTTAGCATCTAAAATTCCTTTCTGATGGAATTCCATTTGTATCCCTTCTTCCTCATTCCCATTTAATAAACTTCTGCTCTTCCAATCCTCAAGGAAGTGTTCCTCTCATTAAATGCCTGTTCCTGCTCTGGTTTTCACCTCCTCGTATGTCTCAGGGACAGTGTTGCTGCTTTGGGCTACAAATATGTCAGGCTCAGCAGAGGCACATTCCTCAGTTTCAAGGTGAACTCCTAAGCATCTGTTGAAAAGTTACTATTAGGATCATAAGCTCATACCTTTGTGGTATGTTTCAAGGCAGTCATGATATGAAATTAGCTTGCTGTGTGAGCAGAATGAGCCTAGACAAAAATCTAATGTGTTATTAAAGGCAGCTCTAAATACAGCAGATATTTACATAGTACATACATAAAAACTATATAGAGTACACACATCAGATTGTTCCTTGCATGGATGTTTGAAACTGTCAGTATTAATATCTGTAGTACAGTTTATGCATCAGTTCTTACAGGTCATGAACAAATACTTGAATCTAACAGGATTTTCCAGAATTTCATTATTTAGAATTCAGTATTCTGAAATTTAAGGACTATTCAAACATTTTTCTGAAACATAGTGGAAATATTCAGATTATATTCCACCAAAAATTTCTTGCCAACCTCTAGGTCTGGGGCAAACATGTAGCATTTAATTGCAATCCAGTGACACCAGCAAAGCAAAACTGAACCTGAAAATGGCTGGATTTTTTGTTTATTTGTTTGTTTGGTCGGTTTTGTTGTTGTTCTTGTTGTTTTTTGAATCTTATCAAAGGATGAAAGTTTTTAAGATTTTCTGACATTTTTGTCAGAAACTTGTAGTAACATGTGGAACTGTTTGATAGGTAAAGAGAATCATAACCCTTTTATTTTTTTGCTCTATATCAAACTTTCTCTAAAGCTCTGACATTTTTTTCCTCATGACTGTCTTCTATTTTCAGTGGAGTTTGGTTTTATTTTTTCTTCAAAAAAGGATATCTTAGAAAAAGTTTGTATGAAGTATCTGAAGTATTATGCAAATAGTATAATGCAAAGTACAACACATAACTGTTAATGCATTTGACTGTTTTATTTTTATGTTTACCATGCATAATTTTGTTATTGTTGTTGTTGTTTACAACTTTTTCATTTGGTTTCTGAATATTTAGTCTATGTAGGTGTAGTGGTTTTACTCGGGTGGGCAGCTGAGCTCCACCACAACCATGCTCTCATTCCCACCCTTTCCCCTTCAAAGAGGAGCAGGGAGCAAGTACGATGAAAGGGGCTCAAAGGTTGAGGTAAGGATGAGGAGATCGCACAGTAAGTATTGTGATGGGCAAAACAGATTCAGCATAGGGAGATAGTAAGATTTGTTGCCTATTACTAACAAGTTAGGGAAGTGAGAAACAAAGGAAAGAAACCAAAAGCACCTTCCCCCCATCCATCCTCTTCCACCTCTTCCCCCTGAACAGCGCAGGGGAACGGGGGACTGGGGGTTATGGTCAGTCTATAGCGCTTCTTCTCTGTCGCTCCTTCTCGATCACTCTCGTCCCTTGTGCGGTGGGGTCCCTCCCATGGGATGCAGTCCTTGCTGAGCTGATCCAGCGTGGGCTGCCCACAGGCAGCAGCTCTTCAAGAACTGCTCCAGATATGGGTCCATACCATGGGGTCCATTCCTCAGGAGCAAATTGCTCCAACCTGGGTCCCCCATGGGCAGGAGATCCTGCCAGGTCACCTGCTCCTGCGTGGTCTCTTCTCCATGGCCTACAGGTCCAGCCTGGAATCTACTCCAGCAGGGCTCTTCCACAGGCCGCAGTCTCCATCCAGGTCTCCAGGTCCACCTGCTCCACCATGGTTTCCTCCATGGGCTGCAGCGTGGAACCCTGCTCCACTGTGGCACTCCATGGGCTGCAGGGGGACAGCATGCTTTACCATGGTCCTCACCACAGGCCGCAGGGGACTTCTGCTCTGATGGCTGGAGCACCTCTCCTCCTCATTCTTCACTGACCTTGGTGTCTGCAAGGCTGCTCCTCACTCCTCTCACTCTCCCAGCTGCTGTGTGGCGCAGCATTTTTTTTTCCCTGTCTTAAATATGCTCTCACAGAGGTGCAAACAACATCACTTGCTCGACTCTGGTCAGCAGTGGGGCCCTTGCCAAACATGGGGCAGTTCTAGATCCTTCTCACAGAAGCCACCCCTATGGGTCCCTGCTACTAAAACCTTGCCACGTAAACTCACTACACTAGGCTTTGGAAATACCATACCAATTTTAAAATTTATAATGAATCCACAAGGGTAACAATTTTGTTACCTTTTCTGGACATCCGTAAAATAAAACAATGGATTTGTGTTAGAACAAATGTGTTCTCGAATATAAAAAAGGGTGAACTTTAACCATTGTTAATAAAATTTTCTGTAAGGTTACACCTTGGTGCAGACAGCAGGGTAAAGTAACCTACTGAAATTTGTTTATGTAATGCAGTAGTGGTTGATCCTGTTCATATTTGTGTGTGTTGGAAAAGGAGACCAGAAGACTAATGAAGTTTATTGATAAGGTCTTCTTTTTGCATAGATGCTAACAAGGCAGCCCTTTAAATACTGCCATGTCTGTTCACATTCATTGTTTAGTGTGTGTTTTGCATCATTTTTCTTACCTTTCCTTGTAGTGCATCAACATGGGAAGGAAGTCAGCCAGCAAAGGAAAAAAAAATGCAGTTACAGGAATAACACAGAGAACTTCCAGTCATAAATATTTTTCCTAAAAATATTTTCATGTGTTCGGTGTGCTAAGTGGAGTCTTAGAGTATATCAGGAAGTCAGACCTTGGTGGTGCTCTGGTTGAGGACCACTTTAACTTACTCACCTCATTTCTAAATAGCACCAATTGTTCAGAATGGCACTTGATGTAGTGCATGCCATGCAGCATCTTTTGGATGATGTGCATTCAGCACCAGATTTTTGAAAGTGAAATTGCTCACTCAGCTTCCTGAACACGTCAATATGTCTGTCCAGTGGTCATACATGTTGAGTACCCCTTATGTTACCCAGTGGGCAAGCTCTCCTAGCTTTTGTCATCTGCTTTTGAAAAATTTGGTCAGCATGTTAGGTAGATAACTCCTTTACGTGGAAAGGTAGATTTCTGTTCCGTTTGTCATGCTAAATAATTGGCCAAGTTAAAGTACTGTCTTTAAAAGTAAAGTGTTTACTTCAGACTGGACACTTGTGGTTTTGTATCTGTTTTGGAAGCTCAGTATGGCTGTTTAGGTTTCTAGGGGGAAAAGTTTACTATGGGAATGCAGTTGCAGTTTTTAACTTCCTGTCATTGTCATTAGGGAAAAAAAAAAAAAAAAAAAAAAAAAAAAGTAATTCATAACAAAGGACTGAAATCTGGTCAGGTGAAAATTTTAGTTAATTTTTTCTAAATATCACTTCCTCTTTATTATGCATCTCTATGTCTTTCACACAGAAAGCTTCACGGTTTCTTACATATGTTAGGCTGGTACTAATTATAAAAAAGGCAGGCAAAGCAGCCACAAGAGAAACTGGGGTAATGAAAGTACTGAGTCATTTTATAAGCCCATTCCACCAACAGCAATCTGCCACAAACAGGAAATGCTAATTTCCATACAGAACTTGGCCAGCTAGATCTTAGAGTACTTTGCTTTGTAAAATAGAAAAAGTTGAGCAGCTGACATTTCCAGTGTCCCAAACAGCTTCTCCCCCCTTCCAGCCACTTATAGACTCCCCCACCCCCCACCTTTTCCATTGATGCAGTTTACAGGAGTATTTCAACAACAGCAAACCTTGTGCTGGGAGTTTAAGCCCACCATGGCATCTGAGAGGAATAGCAAGAAACTGCTGCAGAGGAAGCAGTTATCCCAGCAGGGCTGCAAAGCCCCCTCCACAGGTTGGGCAGCCACCAGCCGCAAGCAGACAAGAGAGAACTGCAGGCAAGGCAGGGGGAGAGGCACCATTTCCCATGCTTTGGCCTCTCCAGACTCCTTGGCTGTTCACACTATGACCACTGCCATTCTCACATTGAGCATTAAGCAGGTTGAAGCTCCAAAGGTAAGGGCTGAGGAGGAAGAGCAAAACTCTCAGGCAGCATGTTCTTGCAGAAAATGCAGCCATGTTCCTCCCTGGTTAGCCTACCAGTAGCCCATCAATGAAGACTCTTGGCGGTAACGGGCTTGAGGGATGGAGATGTGTGAGCACTAGGGAGTGATGATCCCACACAGAGACTTAGAACACTGCACACTTCATTTGGCCTGATTCCAACCTGTGTTGGGTTGTTTTAAGAGTAACAGAAACTCCAAGTAGTTCCCGGCTTCGCTCTCCATTGCTAAAGATCAACGTTTTTTGTGTAGTCCCTCATGGCCGCAGACGACTGAATGCTCTGTGAACTGACTGAGATCTACAGGTCACTCACTGCCTCTTGAGGCTGTCTGGAGGATCAAATGTTGAGCACGAAAGGAAAATAAAAATAATGACCCTAGGCTGCCATGGGAGCTGGGAGAATTGGGGGATTGGATATTCACCTCTGTGAATATTTTCCTTCTTATTCTTTGTAAGTTTAAATTTTAGGAACTTCCAAGCAGGGGCCTGGTACATATCCTTAATGTCTAGCCTAGTGGCTTTTTGGTGTTCTTTTAATAAAAATGAAAGCTACCATCAGATTTGCTTTGGTTGCCTGTAAGAACTTTTTTTTTTTTTTTTTTTTTTTTTTTTTTTTACCTCAGTGCCATAGTGTAAAGCTTGTGTGCAGACCACAGAAAATACATGGAAATCTATGATTTATGACTTGCATGTGCTGAGGCTGACAGGAACTGCAGTGATCACTGATGGAAGAGTGAAATGTGGCAGATTATGACCTTTAAGTCTTTCTGAAAAATGAAAGTGTGTGTGTGTTCCTTTTTTTTTTTTTTGAAAGTGTTTCACAAATGATGTGAAAGGAGGTTTAATGTTTTCACAACTGTGTATGTTCCACATTGTCTTAGTATGAAAGTTAGAGCTGAGCTTAGGCTCAGTCAGAGATATAAGCAATAGAAAATAGATATAAGCAATAGAAACATAGCCCAGGTTTTTGTGCTTTCTTGAAGCATGATGTAATTTACATGACACATCACCTCAATCTAAAGTTCTAATCAGCAAGTTTTTAGTATTTATATTGCAAAACATTGTCTATTTTATCTCAAGGTTACATTTTGCGAAGTATTTGTTTGTCTGTAGTACTAGACTGGTAAGGCCAACATTTCTTTGGAAGTAAACTTGATTGTAACGTTTTGAAAGGCAATGTGTTGAATGAGATGTCAAATCTGTCTCAAAATTCAAAACTGTCAAAATATCAATTTGGAAGTGTATAAAAGACTTGTTGCATTTTTTCATCCATGACAGTTTTTTCTTTGATTAGTTTGGTTCTCAGTTTGTATTCTGTACCATATAGGGCTCAGGTTTACCCCCCCACAAGGCAGGAAGAAATTCCTTCTTCCCTTGGGAAGCTACTGAGCTGGTTTCAGGGAGGAAAGCTTTCACAGACAATCGAGTGTAGGAAGTGAAACAGTCACAGGAAGGATCCGGGAACCTGTAACTCATATCCCCTTCAGTCAGGAGCCAGCGGTGGGCAGTCTCAGAGGGGATGTAAAGAGGGAATCTGTGCCAAATCTGCTGCAACTCAGAAGGTCACTGAATGACTGGAGCCAAAGCTGGAAATAATGACCCGCTGCACAGGCCCATGCCAATAGGAAAAAAAAAAAAAAAAAAAAAAAAAAAAAAAGAATAATTGCACTTTATTTCTGTGCTCTCTCCTCAGACTGAGGTGGTTTTGTTGTTGCTATCTCAGAATTGTACTTCTAAGTCTAGTAAAATGTTCCCTTTTCTTTTTAAAGCCTTTCAGTTTCTTGTAGGAGCTCACTGTAGAAGGCCTATGAAATTTTACTTCAAAGCTCTTGTATCTTGAGTCCTGTCAGAACAGTTCCCTTTAGAAGACCCTACATAAGGAACTTGGTAAATCATTTATTGTGACACTGTGGCAGTGAGAGATCTGCGCTCTGAGAAGTGTCTTTTGTCAGATTACGAGTCTGATTTTGTCAGATTACAAGTTATGCCTACCAATGCTTGTAAGCCGTGAAGTTGAAAATGAGAATTCTGCTGTTGGAGACTTGTATCCTGCACAAGCCCTCTTTTCTGAGGAGACAGCAGGAATTTTCTTATCAAGTAAATAAATGCACATGATACTGAGTTTTCTTAGATCCATATGTAACTTCAGATTTAGAAAAGTAAGAAGACACTGGTCAGTTAGGAAACTGACAATTAGGAAACTAAACCCCTCTGAAATCAGCAGCAGTCCATACTCCTCTGAATCTGTATGGCATTCCTCCTCCCCAGTAATGCCTGCATAGCTTAGGCGTATTCTGCAGCAGGCTAAGTCACTGGATCTGGTCACCTAAATGGTCCCTGATACTCTCTGGAGAGATTATCTGAATCTGAACTTGCTTTCATTCTTGTGAACTTTTGGATACATCCCTAAAGAGTGGCCTTGCATCTGTCTTTTGCAACGTAGACATGCTTAGTGGAAAATAGGCTGCAAAATACCTCTGCGGATTTGGGCTATATTGTTTCTTTTGTGGTTACTAGATAGAAATCCTTTGTATGTCTTAAAATTTGTGGTTTGTTTGGATTATTTTCCCATATTACATTTGTGATAACTTAGGTAGGTAACATAATTAAACACTGAGAGATTTTGTGTGGCAAGTTAGACCCAGTTAGCCTGAGATTTTATCCTCGGAGGTGTGCAAATAACACACTGGTGGCAATGCTTAAAAAATTCTTGTGTAACAGACATTTCAAATTGTTTGGCTGAAGGGGAGAGAAATGAAGACTCAGCAGACAATGAAATCAATTCAAGTTTAATTTTGTTTCTGATTCCTATCACTGACTACCATGCAAGCTACCATTTCATCTAGGGAGATTCATGTACCATGATAAATATAGTTTTGCAGAAATGTCTTAGTTGTCCATACAGACACATGGTTCCTATCTGGGTTGATAACATTTGGGCTCAGTTGGGCTTTCTGTGTTGCAGAAAGATCGGTTCATTCCGTAGCTTTTTTACTGACCTGTAGGATTTCCTCATGTGTTGTTTGTTAGTTAAGTTTAGTATATTGTCTGTAATCAGCAAAGAGTATTGTGAAAAACAGTTTCTGATGTAGTTTGATTTTTTTAATTTTTTTTAAATGTTTTTTTTCCCAGATCTCAGATGAGTGGATTTAAGGCCATAAGGGTAGCTGTAACATGCTTTTTTTTGTGTGAGGATTTTAATCTTGGTTTATAATAACAGAGGAAGTATTGCATAATAAATGTTTTGTACTGTAACTGTGAAAACATTTCAGGAAAGTGCTTTATTGGTTCAAATATTTTCATATAAACATAGCTGTCTGTTCAGAAATTAGGTCTGATTAATGTGAGCCAATATGGCCTATTTTGAATAAAACTTTCCTTTGCTATTAACAAAAGCCAAATGTTTGTAGAAAGTGAGATTGAGATGGCTGCAGTTTTAAATGTCTGAAAATTGTATATGCTGAGATAAGGATTTTTCTTTCCTGAAGTTGATTTATGACATTCTGCATATACCTTGGCTGTTTTCACTGTGTTGTTAATCGTGGGAAGTATCAAACACATTATGGTAATTCTGATATTTGGTATCTTGTGATAATACCAAGTACTTAACAACCTTCAGTTCCCTCTGAAGTCACCAAACAATCCAGGACACAGATAAGCCTTAACTCTTTGTAGATACTGATCTTATGGGTACAGTCATTAGTAATGAGACCGTAAAAGAAACGAAGACTGTCTCATGAGCAGAACTGAAACCAATTCTGACTCTTCAGATATGCTACCCAAATTTTTAGGGGTGCCAGAAGGAGTATAATCTATTGAATTTTATCTGTGAATTTTATCTACCTTAAACATTCTTTGTTTTTAAGTAAATCTTTATTCACATATATTTTGCACCATTCATTATAAATGCTACTTTCAGACCTGTCACCATTGTGAAACTACTTTGTTGGTCTTTATGGTAGTGTGAAACAATTGGCTTGCATTTTGCTGGCAGATTTATGACAGAGAAGGGCCAAATGAAAATATTTTTTAGACTTCTTTCAAGTTTTAAACTTCTATCAAACACATTTTATATGTGTTTGATGTGGAGAAGGCAGCACATATCTTCCTGGGGTCCGAGAGAATGGAACCAGAGGAAAGACTCGTTTGAACTTTGAAGTTGAATAAGAGCATTGTCAAACATGTTTTAATGTCAAGTGTCTTGCAGTGATACTGAAGCATGTTGTAACAGGTAGGGAAAGATACATAGGATTCACAAGGCTTGGAACAAGATACACATTTTTAAACAAAAATATAAGGTAGGTATTCATTTCTCCTTTTTTTACTCTACTGTTCATTTAAAATTTCAAAACTATCTTCTACTGCTTCTATTCCATGCTTCACAGTCTATGATGCAATGACAAGTAATAAAACAGATATGCTAATCTGTTTGGGAATGCTAGACCACATAGACAAGACCATGCAAACTCTATGTTTCATAAATAAGAAATAAAAGCTCCATTTTACTTTTATATACCATTGGTGACACTGTTAATTACAACTGTTTATACTCACCTTGTTCTTCAATCATTGTATTGTCATTTATAATTAGATGGTACACTGTTAAAGCGTAGACCATGTCTGACAGGTTAATATCACATGCCCATCACATTTCATTCTAAATAAAACGTGATGTTGAGCTCTACTACAGAAGGCTGAAATATATTAAAATTGTGACATTACATATGCAGAAACCCTAGTTATACAAACAGGTCAGTGTTTCACTCTGTAGTCTAAATTTCATTTTCTTAAGGATTTAGGTTTGCTTTATAGTTATTTTGCAACAGAGCACATTTCATTTATTAAATGGAATGAAATAAGGAGCTAAAGGAAAGTAAAAGAAAATATGCCAGTCATCTTCATATTTGGACTTGCCAAGCATTTCTCCTATGGCTTCTTTCTTTCTCATATTACATAGCACATTGCTGTGAAAAGTAATCGAATCATTCACATGAAAATATATATATATATATTTCTTAATACAGGCAGATGGGCATGCATCTATACATACAGAAATTTACATACGCATACACAAACATATAAAATATGGTCTTAAGATAAGAATATATGTGTATAGCTATTCTGAATATGGTGGTATGTTGTAGAACCCTTGGGTAAGTTTTTGTGGATTTGATTTATTGGCTGACCAAGTTGATTCATTATTTGTATATGATTTTTTTTGCTCCTGGGTGGTCATAATTTACAATTCTGGACCTAGTTAACTGTGAAGGTGCCTAGGGTTTTCTGTATCAACATCTCTAACTATTGTTTAAAGAAATTGTTTAAAGAAAGTGGACTTGCTCGAATGAACAATTTACTCATGAGGAGAAAAATATAGTCAGGCACACAGGTCATAGAAAATAGCTTTCAGTATGTCTTTGTAAATCACCATACTATATGATATACTATCATATAACCAAAGATCATCTGTAAACTGCTGATCACAATCTTTTTCCCCATCAGTATTCAGTACTATTTTCATATCCCCTACTTGCATAACCCTGATAAATTTGTTGGTAGGCACAGAACAGAACAAAATCCTGAGGAGATATTAAAAGTCAGAAAGTGCCATGACATCATTTCTGTATAAATGAAACATGATACTTGCTTCCATCTTTTTCAAAATTGAACTTAAAGCTTTGGCAGTTAGCAAAGCAATTCTTTTCCCATGATGTGCAATACCTGCCAGAATAGTGTAATAAAATTGTTTGCTATATCTTGTTCACTATATAAAAAAAAGACTTCTCTTTGTGTTTAGTATGATAACAACTCTTCTGGGGCTTGGAATGAAAAGTTGCACTACATTTTTTTCAAATCATTATATCATGACTTCTTTGAAGCTTTGAAGGTGTATTCTGAGGCAGGGGTACAAATGTGAGAAGAAGAGTTGAAACACTCAAGGTAAACCCCCCTGGTTAACTGTTACATGTCCACTCTAATTTGGCCAGCTCTAATTTGGCATGATTTCAGATAATACCCTCTAATGTGATTTGGTTCTTTACTGCTCTAAACACCAGGTATGAACTTAGTAAGACAAAGAAACGTAGCAGCGATTCTTTACATGGTCATACCAAAATGCATGTGCATGTATTCCATTCTGTACTTTGTTAGATAAAACCATTGCTTCATAATCCGTACGTATTTATAGGATTTCATAGAATCAAAGAATGCTTCTGCCCAACTGCTTAACCAATTCTCCAAGCTTGTATTCATACAAGAGGTGCTCCAGGACTCTGATCATCCTCATGGCCCTCCTCTGGACACACTCTGCCACGTCCTCTTTATGTGGGAAGCCCCAGAGCTAAGTGCGGTACTGAAGTTAGCAAAGCAATTCTTTTCCCATGATGTGCAATACCTGCACACCAGGTATTTCTCTTTCCTACTGAGAGAAAAAGTGGCAAACATTGCATGTACAAAACACAGGTTTATCATAGCTACAGATTTGGTTTCAATGTCTTGTTAATTAATAGAAGGTCTTGATCAATTTTATTCAGATAGTGGGTACCTAATTGTTAAAACTCAATGTAAAACTTGGGTACTGAACCAGCAGAGGAAGTATATTACTCTAGTCATCTGTGAATGCTTAGTTGCAGACATACTTTATTCCATATGCCCAATATTTTATCATAATTGTGTAATTTATCCTATTTTTATGTTTTATATACCCACAAAACCTTCACTGTGGCTAAAATTTTAAACATTTATTCTTCTTTAAGAAAAAAAATCAACAGGAAAAAAAAAATAGAAAAAAAAAATCTAAACGCATTAAGAATTTCCATCTTGGAACCATAGCTGCTTTCCATAGGCATGCTATATGTTTGAAAGTCTGCCTCAAAGTCCATGATACTAGAGAGAGTGAGTTCATAGGTTTATGCAAGACATGAGAGAATGTTTCCTCTGCATCTCCTTTTTTATGTAAATCTCAGCTTGGAAGATTAGCAGCTTTCAGTGATTTTTAACTGTTCAGATCTTTCTGCTTTAATGCTTTTCTTTGTCTGTGGTTTGAAGAGAGGCCATTTGTGATTCCTAGAAGGAATTCCTAGAATAGCTCTTGCTAGAGTTTACAGTTTTCACAAAACTTGCAGTTGTGCAATATTGTAAAGACTTTGGAATGGATTTCTGTAAATGCCAAAGTCACAGAGGAGCACAAATACTAGTGAATGTCAGTGGGACTTAAGTTCTGAGACATGTATGAAAATCACAACTTTCAGTTTACATATGTTTGAAATCATTAGGAGCTTCAGTAAAGTCTTATGGTGTGTAAATACATTTCTTTGTTTAAATCCAGTGCATTCGATACTGATGTACATGAAAATAATGTATTTCTGCATATATATCCGAATATATAAGTACTTCAAAATGAATATGGAAATCTTTCTGAAATCACTTTTTAAAACACTTTCTATAGATTAGTTGGAAACTAATAGCATTCTGTGATTTAGGGAGATGTAAAATAGGAATAAATATAGAGAGATTTTTAGCTATATGTTAGTCTCCTCTCCTGCTTACTGTTTCAGGTGGTCAACAACCAAAAAGTGCACTCAGACTCTTGAAAAAAAAATGTATATTTGCAGGTCACCTTAATTTTTTCATTCTTCATGCTTGAAATCCACATTGAAATTTCAGCATTACTAGATTGCTGGATGATAAAGGACATATATTTTCTGTTCTTAAACAATGAGTGCCAAAGGCAAAATAATTAAATTTGTATGCCACACTGTCTATGTTATATGTGCATGTTCATTTATCTCAATAACTGACTGTCGTTGTGTGTGTACATCTTACAATGATAATAAGAGACCAATACTACTCAAGATGTCTGATTTTCAGGGATAGATTTCTAGCTGCAGGCAACTTGAGCAAAATACCTCAGATTAAGAACACTCTCCTTCTTGTCACTGATGACATTAGACCTTTTATGTAGTTTCATCTTTGTTTTTTATTTGTTGTTTTCATCCATCCATGCCTTGAACTTCAGTGTTTTTCATATGTGATGTGAGTCATAAGTGTGTGTTCAACAAAAAAATGTAGTTAAATAAAGTATTAATACATTAAAGTAAACAAGATATGTATTCAGTTGCCTACACAAATTTTGTTGCATTTTGGTGAAAAATGAAACTTCTTCAGCTGTTTTGAAAATCAAATAGAAGTAGTACTTTTAAAGGGAGATCAGATATTTCTGTGCACTTCTAATGTATATTTTAAATATATAAATTTTAAATCACAAAGGGAAACATGTTCTCTTGGTTTGGGTGCTACTGAAATTCTGTTATCTTCCAACAACTGAATTCAGAATTAAGAGCAGAAGATTATTCATTTCCCAGTAAGGGTTTGAATTGCTTCTGCCCAACTGCTCATCAGCCTTAAAAATTACTTAATCAAAGGTAAGTAACTTTATAAAGATTAAGAGCTCGTTTTGTTTCCTTTAGAAATAAAAATATTTAAAAATAAATTATAATAATAATAATCTTGTATAGTAACAAGCATCCTACCAACAGTAGGATAATATAAAATCATAGTATGGTTTGGGCTGGAAGAGACTTTAAAGATACCCTTGTCCAACCCCCCTGCCATGGGAAGGGACACCTCACACTGGTTGCCCAGGGCCTCATCCAACCTGGCTTTGAACTCTTCAGGAATGGGGCATCAACAGCTTTTCTGGGCAGCCTGTTCCACTGCCTCACCACCCTGATAGTTAAGAATTTCTTCTTTATGTCTGATCTAAATCTACCCTCTTTTAGTTTAAAAACATTACTTCTTGTCCCATTGCTATATTTCTTGGTAAAGAGTATATTGGGCCCCAGCTTTCCTGTAGGTCCCGTTTAAGTACTGCAAAGCAGCTATAAGGTCTGTCAGATCCTTCTATTCTCTAGGCTTAACAACCCCAACTACCTCAGCCTGTCTTCATAGCTCCAGCTTTCTGATCATCTTCATGGCCATCCTCTAGACCTCCTGTAATGGGTCAATGTGATATGTTGGGGGGGCCCAGAGCTGAACACAGTAGTTCAGGTGGGGTTTCATGAGAGTAGAGTGGAGGCAGAAAATCACCTCCCTTGACCTGCTGGCCATGATTCTTTTGATGCAGCTCAGGATACAGTTGGCATTTGGGGCTGCAAGCATCCATTGCTGGCTCATGTTGAATTTCTCTTTAATCAACACCCTAAGACTTCCTTGGCAGGTCTGCTCTCAATCCACTTATTGTCCAGCCTGTGCTTCTGTTTGGACTTGCTCCAGCTCAAGTGCAAGACCTTGGCCTTATTGAACTTCATGAGGTTTTCTGTCAAGAAAAAGTAATTGTTACACTCGATGTGAAAATGAGATTGTTTGTTTGTTTGTTTGTTTTTTTGTGTGTGTGTGTAAAAAGAGGAAAATAAGCTAGAACTAAGTTAGTTTTACTTTTTTTTCAATGTTTTGTATGATTTGGAAAGTCACCGCTAGCTTTTTTTTTCTTTATCTGCAACAAAACACTTTTCAAGTTAATAAATATTATTAAGTAATTAGTTTCTATTAAAGTATTTTCTGTTATCCTTGATTTGTCCTAGATCAGAGGAGGAAAGCTTATGATCACATACACAAGAAAGAATGATGCTGGCAAGTATGTTTGTGTTGGAACAAATATGGTTGGAGAACGTGAAAGCGAAGTTGCAGAGCTCACTGTTTTAGGTAAGAACTCTCCTTTAAGACTGTGTTAATGAAAACGTCCATGAATATGAAAATGTCCAACTTTGTTATTACTAGGAAGCCTTTAATTAAAGGTCATTGTCAGCTATTTCCTTTTCGGTGTTTATTTTGAAAATGTTTTTTGTCACATTTGTGTTCTAGTAAATGGGTGGCAATTAGAATTAGAGAATAAATTAGATTGCAAAAGACCTTTAAGATCATCAAGTCCTACCATCACTTGATGGCTTTGCAATCTAGCTTTATTGTTACTATAGAAGACACTTTCATACTTTGTTTTCAAACTGAAAATAGTTTCAATGTTCACTGACTGGGTCAGTATAATAAAACAATACTGAAACAAAGAAGAGCATCTCTAAGAAGAGGCTATATTTTTCTTTCTTTTTGGGGCAAATCACAATTATTCTATATTTCTATTATAAATAATTATTGTTTTGTTTATTATGCGTGCTGAGTGTTGTAAAGATACAACAGGTCTACTTGTTCAAACAATTCTAATGATAGTTCCTTCAAGCATTCAGCAAGTTTAACCATCAGCCTAACATTACAAGTTCCATGTTCCTAAATTTGCCGAGGCGATCGGCTCCGGGGCAGACGCGTTCTGCAGCGGAGCGGGGGGATCGGGCCAGGCAGGGCTAACTTTTCGGCATCGAGCCTACTCGAGGGAGCCGCCAGGACCCGGCAGCCCTCGTGAGGGAGGCTGACGAGGCGAAGGCGGAGCCAGCAGAGCCCCCTCCCCGGCCGTTCAATAGCAGCCCCTAGGGAGCGCGAGCGACCAGGAGCGCGGCGACCAGGACGGGCAAACAGGGCGTGGCGAGGCAGTTAGCGCGGCAGTTCGCGCAGGCAGGGCGGAGAGCAACCCCCTGCCCACACGAACACCTCTTAACGACAGCCGATAGCGAGGCGATAATGGTCTCCACCAGGCACGGTGCTCTCTCCAGGAAGTCGGTACACACCCAGACCGACTACCCGTTAAAGAATGCAGCGGTTCAAGTCACCGGATGCAGGGAGTGTCAGAGCCTGCTGCTGCCATCGGCGGGAGGCAGAGACGCTGCGTGCGTGAGGTGCGAGCAGGTGGATGACCTGGTCCGCATGGTGGCGGAGCTCAAGGAGGAGGTGGAGAGGTTGAGGGATATTAGGGAGTGTGAGCGGGAGATAGACTTGTGGAGTAACTCCCTGCAGGGTCTCGAGGAGAGGTACCGGGGTGAGACACCCCAAATGGGGGTGGACCCCCTGCCCTGTCGCTGTCGGGCAGAGGGAGGGGATCTGGGAGTTGAGGAGGAATGGACACAGGTCCCTGCTCGACATCGCAGGCGATGCCCTCCCCTTCCGGCCCCACCTTCCCAGGTGCCCTTACAGAACAGGTTTGAGGCCCTGGAGATTGAGAGACCGGCAACTGAGGAAGAGATAGAAAGTGTTCCCAGGAGGATGCCTAGGGCGAGGAGGTCGACTCCACGCATCGGGACTGCCTCCACCAAGAAAGACAGGAGAGTGATCGTTGTGGGAGACTCTATTCTTAGGGGAACAGAGGGCCCTATTTGTCGGCCTGACCCTACCCGTAGGGAAGTCTGCTGCCTCCCTGGGGCCAGGGTCAGGGACGTTGCCAAGAAAGTCAAGCGCCTGGTACGGCCCACTGACTACTACCCGCTACTGGTCTTTCAGGCTGGTAGCGATGAAGTAGCAAAGAGAAGTCTGAAGGCGATCAAAAGAGACTTTAGGGATTTGGGGCGACTACTTAGAGGATCAGGCGCGCAGGTTGTGTTTGCCTCTGTCCTTCCGATAGGGGGGATCGAAGCTGAAAGGTGTGCTGTTCACCTAAACTCGTGGCTTCGAGACTGGTGTGACCGGCAGAACTTTGGGTTCTTTGATCACGGGAAGGTCTATGCTACACCGGGCCTGATGGCACCGGATGGGATGCGCCTCTCTCGGAGAGGGGTAAGGATCCTTGGTCAGGAGTTGGCAGGGCTGATAGATAGGGCTTTAAACTAGAGTTGAAGGGAGAAGGGGCTAAAACCAGGCACGCCGGTGAAGACCTAAGGGATGGTACGCTAGAATCAGAGGGGCTGTGTGCCAGTGAGGTCCTTCGGTTAGATCCACAAGGTGCTGAGTGTAAGGAGACACACCTGAAATGTTTCTACACAAACGCACGTAGTATGAGGAATAAAATGGATGAGCTAGAAGTACTGGCCCAGTCCCGCAACTACGACATCATCAGCATAAGCGAAACCTGGTGGGATGAGTCCTGTGACTGGGGTGTTGCGATAGATGGTTTCAGGCTCTTCAGGAGGGACAGGCAGGGAAGGCGAGGTGGTGGGGTGGCGATGTATGTGAAGCAGGGGCTGGACTGTGTGGAACTTCAGGTCGGCGATGGCAAAGTTGAGAGCCTCTGGGTAAGGATCAAGGGACGAATGAATAAAGGGGATGTAGTTGTGGGAGTCTATTACAGACCACCTGGCCAGGACGATAGCGCCGATAAATTATTCTTTACAGAACTAAGAGAGGCCTCGAGATTAACTCCCCTTGTCCTTATGGGGGACTTCAACTTGCCAGACGTAAACTGGGAGTGCCACACGGCTGACACGAGCAAGTCCAGGAGGTTCATGAAGCACCTAGATGATAACTTCTTGGTGCAGGTGCTAATGGAGCCAACTAGGAAAGGTGCCCTCCTAGACCTATTGCTAGAAAACAGAGAGGGCCTGGTGGGAGATGTGGTGATTGGTGGCCGCCTTGGTCATAGCGACCATGAAGTGGTTGAGTTCAAAATTTACGGCGACAGAAGGAAAAGTGCCACCAAAACCTTATCCCTAGATATGGGGAAGGCGGACTTCAGGCTGCTCAGGGAACTAGTCAGCAAGGTCCCCTGGGAAGCTGCTCTTGAAGGCCTCGATGTCCACCAGTGCTGGTCATTCTTTAAGCGATGCCTCCTAGAAGCACAAGAACAGGCAGTTCCTAAATATCGCAAGTCAGGCAGGCGGGGCAGGAGGCCGGCGTGGCTGACCAGGAACATTCTAATGGAGATTAGGTGGAAACAGAGAGTCTTTCGCTACTGGAAGGAGGGCCAGGTGACATGGAAAGAATACAGGGATGCTGTTCGTGTTTGTAGGAAGAAAATTCGTGTGGCTAAAGCACACCTAGAGTTGAAGCTGGCTGTGTCTGTGAGAGATAATAAAAAGGGTTTTTTTAGATATGTGAATGGAAAAAGGAGAACTAAAGAATACATAGGGCCGCTCCTTGATAGGGAAGGTCTCCTCACAGACAATGACATAGGCAAAGCAGAGACGCTTAACGCCTTCTTTGCCTCTGTCTTCAATGCCGATGATGGGCTTCGGGACCCAGGGTGCCCTGAGCTGGAGGACCGGGACGGTGGGGATGACAAACTCCCAACTGACTCTGAACGTGTGCGGGATTTGCTACTCCACCTGGATCCCTACAAGTCCATGGGTCCGGATGGGATTCATCCCCGGGTGCTGAAGGAGCTGGCGGACGTCATCGCGGAACCTCTGTCAATTATTTTTCAACTATCCTGGGAGTCTGGAGAGGTCCCGGTAGACTGGAAGCTGGCAAATGTTGTGCCGATTTTCAAGAAGGGTCAGAAAGAAGACCCTAGCAATTACAGGCCTGTCAGTCTCACGTCAGTGCCTGGTAAAATCATGGAGAAGATGGTTCTCGAACTTATTGAGGCGCACCTGGGGGACAAAGCAATCATTGGTCCCAGCCAGCATGGGTTTGTGAAGGGTAGGTCCTGCCTAACTAACCTGATTTCCTTTTATGATAAGATCACCCGTATGGTGGACCAAGGGAAACCAGCTGATGTGATTTTTTTGGACTTCAGCAAGGCATTTGACACGGTTTCCCATAGGATCCTACTGGACAGAATGTCCACCATACAGCTAAATAAAAACATCATCCGATGGGTGAGCAATTGGCTAACGGGCAGGGCCCAAAGGGTTATGGTGAATGGGGCTGCGTCAGGCTGGCGGGCGGTCACCAGTGGGGTCCCTCAAGGCTCCATTTTAGGGCCGGTACTTTTCAATATTTTTGTAAACGATCTGGATGTAGGAATAGAAGGTATTTTGAGCAAGTTTGCTGATGACACCAAACTTGGAGGAGTTGTGGACTCGGATGAGGGTGGAAAGGCCTTGCAGAGGGATCTGGATAGGTTGGAGAGCTGGGCGATCACCAACCGCATGAAGTTCAATAAGAGCAAGTGCCGGGTCCTGCACCTGGGACGGGGAAACCCTGGCTGCACGTACAGACTGGGCGATGAGACGCTGGAGAGCAGCCTAGAAGAGAGGGATCTGGGGGTCCTGGTAGACAGCAAGTTGAATATGAGCCAGCAGTGTGCCCTGGCAGCCAGGAGGGCCAACCGTGTCCTGGGGTGCATCAAGCACGGCATCGCTAGTAGGTGGAGGGAGGTGATTGTCCCGCTCTATTCTGCGCTGGTGCGACCTCACCTCGAGTACTGTGTGCAGTTCTGGGCACCACAGTATAAAAAGGACGTGAAACTGTTGGAGAGTGTCCAGAGGAGGGCTACGAAGATGGTGAAAGGCCTGGAGGGGAAGACGTACGAGGAACGGCTGAGGGCACTGGGCCTGTTCAGCCTGGAGAAGAGGAGGCTGAGGGGAGACCTCATCGCAGTCTACAACTTCCTCGTAAGAGGGTGTCGAGATGCAGGAGACCTTTTCTCCATTAACACCAGCGACAGGACCCGCGGGAACGGGGTTAAGCTGAGGCAGGGGAAGTTTAGGCTTGACATCAGGAGGGGGTTCTTCACAGAGAGAGTGGTTGCACACTGGAACAGGCTCCCCAGGGAAGTGGTCACTGCACCGAGCCTGACTGAGTTTAAGAAGAGATTGGACTGTGCACTTAGTCACATGGTCTGAACTTTTGGGTAGACCTGTGCGGTGTCAAGAGTTGGACTTGATGATCCTTAAGGGTCCCTTCCAACTCAGGATATTCTATGATTCTATGATTCTATGATAAATGCCACATCCACACATCTCTTAAATATCTCTAGGGATGGCAACTTCATCCCTGGTCAGTTTGTTCCAATGCCTAACCACCCTCTCCGTAAAAAAACATTTGTCTTGATATCCAGTCTAAACCTCCCCTAGTGCAATTTGAGGCTGTTTCCTCATGTCCTATCACTTGCTTCTGAGATAAGACACTTGCTGCAGCCTCCTCTTAGGTATTTACAGGAGAGTGATGAGATCTCCCCTCGGCCTCCTCTTCTCCAGACTAAACAAGCTCAGTCCTTAGCCACTCCCCGTAAGTCTTGTTTCCTAGTTGCTTCCCCAGCTTTGTTGCTCTTGTCTGCACACATTCAAGCCATTCGATATCCTTCTAGTAGTGAGGGGCCCAAAACTGATAGGACATTTGAGGTGCAAGCTCATCAGTTCCATGTGCAAAGGGGACAATGTCTTCCCAAGTCCTACTGGCCACACTGCTTCTGCTGCAGCCCAGGATGCCACTGGACTTCTTGGCCACCCAGGTACACTGCTGGCACATGTTGATTTGGCTGTTGACCAGCACCCCCAGGTCCTCTTCTGCCAGGCAACTTTCCAGCCGCTCTACCCGAAGACTATACTGCTGCATCAGGTTGTTATGACCCAAGCACAGCACCTACATTTGTCCTTGTTGATTGTCATGCAATTAGAAACATCCCATCAATCTAGCCTATCCAGATCTGCAAAGCTCTGGAGAGTCTTCCTACCCTCAAGCAGATCAACATTCCTGGCCACAATACTGAGCCCTGGGGAGCACCACTTGTGACTGGCCACCAAATAGATTTAACTCCATCCACAGCAACCCTTTAGGCCTGACCATCCTGTCAGTTTTTACCCAGTGAGCAGTACAGCTGTCCGTGCCCTGAGCAGACATTGTCTCCAGGAGAAGGCTGTGGGAAACAGTGTCAAATGCCTTATTAAAGTCACAGTAAACAACAGCTACAGCCTTTTCTTTGTCCACTAAGCAGGTCTTCTTGTCATGAAGGAGATCAGGTTAGTCAAGTAGCCTTTCATAAACCTATGCTGACTGGGTCTGATTAGCTGGTTGTCCTGTATATACTGTGATGGCACCCGAGATGATCTGCTCCATAACTTTCCCTAGCACCAAGGTCAGACTGACAGACTTGTAATTCTGCAGATCCTCCTTCCTGCCCTTCCTGTAGATGGGCATCACATTCGCCAACCTGCAGTCAACTGGGACCTTCCCAATTAGCGAGGATTGCTGGTAAATTATTAAAAGTGGCTTGGCAAGCAGTTCAGCCATCTCCTTTAGCACTCTTGGGTGAATCCTATTAGCCCCATAGATTTGTGGATGTTCAAGCAGTGTAGTAAGCTGCTAACCATTTTACCTTGGATTATGAGGGCTTCATTCTTCTCAGGAGACTTGAGTACCCTGAGAAGAATTAGTCTTACTAGTAAAGACTGAGGCAAAGAAGGCATAAAACACCTCAGCCTGTTGCTCATCTCTTGTCATTGTTTCCCCCCACATCTGATAAAGGGTGGAGATTTTCCTTAGTACTACTTTTCTTATTTATGTACTTTACAAAGAAACGTATGTATATTATCGTCTTTTAGTGTAGTGGCCAAGTTAAGCTCTATTTGGGCTTCAGCCTTTCTAATTTCTTCCCTGCATGACCTCACATCTTTGTAGTCCTTCTGAGTTGTCTCTCTCTTTTTTTTCTTTTTTTTTTTTCTTTTTTTTTTTCTGAGTTCCTGAAGAAGCTCTCTGTGCAAACATGCTAGTCTTCTTCTCCGCCAGCTTGTCTTTCAGCACATAGGGATGGCATGCTCCTGTGCCTTCAAGATTTATTCTATTCTAGAAAAATGTCCAGCCTTCCTGGACTCCTTTGCCCTTTAGAACTGCTTCCCAAGGGAACCTGTCAAATAGGTCCTAAAATCAACCCTGTGAAAATCCGAAGTAGCAGTTCTATTGACTGCAGAACTTCATATGCAGGTTTAAGATGTGTTTTGTCAGTCTTTGGCACTTTCGTGTCTCTTCACTACTTTTTAAAAGTATGATGCAGGCGACTTAAGGTTCTGTTCAGAGTTTTCTATGAAGCAATGTTTTCCTTAATGATGTGAAATTATCTACCATTTTGAAGTTGTTGAGATTGAATATCCATCAAGATAGTCTGGTAACTTTCTGTATACTAAGGAAGGATCTCTGTGATCCACCATCCTGGTTCTTTTTATTTATTTATTTTTTCATTTGAAAACCTTTGAAGCACTTCATATGGAAATTTACTGTCAAATAGACTTTTAGAACTTCATAGCAAATTCTAGAATTGAAAGAAGGCTATAGTTACGTGAGTGAAGTCCCGACACCAGGTTCCTTGTCAACTGTACTGTTTAATTGTTCTTCTAACCAGAGAATCACAATATAGAATGTTATATATAATTCATGCTGGAAATAGTACTCTTGCTGAAAACCATAAAGATGGACTCATTAGAGGTCTTTTTTTGCCTTTTACTCCATCTGGTTTTCCCTTCAAATGAATTTCTGATTTTCAGTTTGGGGAAACTAGTAAGCTTTTATTTTCAAACAGGACAGTAAAGCTTTGCCTGTCTTATCAATTTATGTCTAGAAAACTTTAATACACTTCATTTTTTTCAAGTTGGGTCTTAGATATGAATCAAAAGGCATGAGAAACATGCTGACTTCATATATTAATATCTTTTAGCATAAATATTGTGTTTATAGTTTTTAGTTATTTGGAAGTTGAACTTTTGCTTTTATGCCTGCTTCAGATTAGAGGGAGGATTATAAACCAGAGACTGTAATATTAGAAGATTTCAAAGTGTTCCTTACTAAGATTTCCTTGTATTTACTAAATAATCATGTGACAAAGATAGATAACTAGTATCAGTGTGATTTCCTTTATCCATTTATGCACTTGAATAAGAGAATTAAGAATGGGCAGACAAAAGCTCTTGGACTATAACTCTTCCGATAGGAAGCTGACCTAGAGAACAGTATGGCTCAGGGCTGAATTCTAGCCCTGGCCCAGGACTCAAATCTGTTCAACGTTTTCATCAATGATCAGGAGTGGAGTGCAGGATGCAGGAGTGGAGTGCATCCTCAGCAAGCTTGCTGATGATAAACTAGGAGATGCTGTTGTCTTCCTAAAGGAATAAGGGATATTGCAGAAGGATCTAGATAGATTGGAGCACTGGGCAATTAGCAAGAGCATGAAGTTCAACAAAGGAGAATGCTGGATTCTGTACCTGCGACCGAGTAACACTGGACACATGTACAGACTGGGAGATGAGTGGCTGGAGAGTAGCTCAGCTATAAGGGATGTTGGTTGACAGCAGTCTCAGCATGAGCCAGCAGAGGGCAGCCAAGAGGACAAAACACATTTTGGTGTGCATTAAACAGCATAGCCAGCTGGTCAAAAGAAGTGATTACTCAGTATATTTAGCAGCGGTACAGCCTTGCCTTGAATATTACATGCATTTCTGGGCTTCACAATACAAAAAGGATCTTAATATCTTTGAAAGCTTTGAAAGAAGAGGACAGCAAAGCTGGTATAAAAGGGCTGGCTGGAAGGCATGTGCTGCATGGAAGGACTGAGGACACCTGGGTTTTCTGGTCTGGAGAAGAAGAGGCCGAGAGGCAACCTCACTGCTCTTTGCAGCTTCCTGAGGAGAAGCAGAGAGGGAGGTGTCAGTCTCTGTTCCCTAATCACTGATGAAAGGACACAAGGGAATGGCACAAAGCAGTGCCAGGGGAGGTTCAGACTGGACATTGGGAAAAGTTTCTTCACCATGAGGATGGTCAAATGCTGAAACAGGCTTCCTAGTGAGGTGGTTCATGCACCATGACTGTCAGTGTTCAAGAGGCATTTGGCTAATGCCCTCATTCATATACTTTAACTTTTGGTTAGCCCTGAAGTGGTCAGGCAGTTGGACTTGATCTTTGTAGGTCACATCCAGCTGAGCTACTCTAGTTTGTTCTGTTCTCTTCAGTGGCATCCCTCAAAAAATGAATGCAAAACATTGGATATATTAAAAAGGAAATAAAGATTAAAATGCAGAAAAATAAAACAGTGTGGTAGAGATCTTCCATGTTTCATAATTGAGATACACAAAATATGCTGAAACTGAATATTGCAGTTGTGCTTGAATCCCAGTTCTTCAAAGGTGGGGTTGATGGCACTCTGAAGTGGAGGAACCTTAGCCTTCAGGTAACTATTTTATAAGTACAAAGAATACAAATGGATCAGACACACAAAAGAGTCTACAGAAGTATGGAAAAAAAATAATGTAACAATAATTGTTTGGCCAAGCATGCCAGTTCCTACCTTCTTGGCTTTACAGTACAATCACAATTATGTAAAACATAACATTAAGACTCATTGTGTAGTCATATCTTTACATCAGATTTAAGGAGTCCTAAAAAGATAAAATCCAGTAGTGGAAACAGTGACAAAAACATTCACTGCAAGTGTTCCTGGATGTTATTGTAATTTAAGTGCTTTTGATATTATTGCTGTATATCTGAACATTCACAGTGGTGTGATTTAAATGTGTCCAAATGAACATATGTATTTTGGGATTTACTTTGCTGACCTTTTACAATTCTGTCTTGGTGCGGATAACATCATCTTATTTTCATTATTGAAAATTGTAGACTGCTAAGAAGTATACAGAGTTGTCAGAAAAGTAGGCCTCTTGTGTATTTTTTGCTGTTGCACAGCAATCGTGTCCTTACCAGATCAGTCCTCTATATTTTGCAGGATTAAACTGAATATCCTTCCCCAGAGTATTCTTACTGTGATGCTTAATCTGGAACATTTTCTTTTATTCAGGATTGTGATTTTACTGCACCTACAAGAGAATATGGGGGGGGGGGGGGGGGGGTTTGCGGTATAAAAGTATTTTTTATTTAATTAATTTTAAAAAATAACTAATTAGAAATGTATTTTCTAAGTCATGATTTAGATTCATATCTGTAGGTCCTTGTTTTATTTCTCACTTCTTGAATACAAAGCCAGGCTTGAACTGACATAATCAGCCTGATTGTAAAGCAATCAAAGGTAAGTTTTCTACGAGACAGGTATCCCGTTAGTCTGGACATCCTCCAGACTAAAGGGAATTTTTCTATATAGTTTTGCTTAGTTGTCACTTCTACTTCAGTCCTTTTTGAACCATTCACTATGGTTTTATAATACTGAATTTGTAAACACTTGTATGCATAGTCAAAGTGATATTTGTGAAGTGTGATATTAGTCAAATGTAACACAAATGTCAGATGCTAAAAATATAAAGCTGTCTCTTTATTCTTCTGTCAGGTTCTTTTGTACTCCTATAAGAAATCTGTGGCATATTTTTGGGTATTCATGGTTCCTGATGGTGCCAGTGGCTTCAGACTCTTCCAGTTCCAGGGAGATTATATGTATATCTGTAATACATACAAGTCAAAACATGCAACTGTCTTCTCATTTCTCTCAGAGCTTTCACAGCTTTACAGGCAAAAAGGTCATCTGCCTTAGGCAAAGGAACCTGCAAAGTGCTTTCATGTTCTTTTCTGGACATCTTTTTTGTCATTTGGTGCTGCCTCTCTGGATGAGTAATTCTTCTTGGAGTATCCCAGTAATTCTTAAAATACTTTTCTTCCTTGTGCATGTGCAAACCTCACTGCACCACTCTGGTATAAAACTCTATGAACAGTACAGCACCATAAACTTTGGACCCTGTTGCAGGTAGAAAAGTGTATGGATTCCTTTCTTGAAATTTCTAGCTTCTAGCTGGGTTGCCACAATAGCACAGTCTGTGCTGAGATCCCGTTTCAGAAAGCTTGAGAGAATTGTACAAAATGTGTATTTCTGACTCTGGTGAACCAGGGTCATCCATGTCCTACCATGTAAGTCAGGGATAACAGCAGTGTTTATTATCAAGAATTAGAGAGAAGATGTTGTAGGTATTTTTGGCTTATTTTATTTTGTGTGTGCTCATGAAAGAAAATTTTCTCTTTCTAATGTAGCACTGGAAGTGACCCTCATAGGCTAGCTCTGCTGACATGCAAGCAACCTCATAGAGCTAGTGTGCTGGGCATTACTAAGAATTTATATGCACCATTGATTCAAAACCTTTAGTAAGATAGTATTTAGTTCGTGCCTTCTGTCTTTTTGAAGCAGTGCAGCAGATGAGTAGTCATTTGTCTGAGGCCTTGCAGCAGATCTGCTTCTTTTTAAGGGTCAATGCATATTCAATTTGCGTATTCAATAAGATGTGATTTTCTTTAGGTATATTTGATGTACCTAAGCCTGAAGAAGAGAAGGCTCCTGGGTAACCTTACTGTACCTTGTCAGTAGTTAAAGGGGGCTTATTAAAAAAGATGGAAAGCAGCTTTTTGCTTGGGCACACAATGACAGGACTAGGGGGAATGTTTTAAACTAAAAGAGAAGAGATTTAGATTAGAGGTTAGGAAGAAATTCTTCACTCAAAGGGTGGTGAGGCACTGGAACAGGTTGCGCAGAGAAGCTGTGGATGCCCCATCCCTGGAGGTGTTCAAGGCCAGTTTGGATGGTGCTTTGAGCAACCTGTTCTGGTGGGCGATCTCCCTGCCTATGACAGGGGGGTGAGAACTAGATGGTCTTTAAGGTCCCTTCCAATCCAAACCATTCAATGGTTCTATGATGTGATGATATATAAGAAATAATCTTTGATCCTGAAGTACCATTGAGACTACTGTACTGAGATGAATAATGCTAGGTATTTACATAGCTACAGATCTTCTGCTTATTGTCTGAGCTTCTGTCCTGGGGCAAGGAGCTAGAGGAGCAGTGGCAAAATCAGCGCCATTGGATTCATCCCACTGTTCCTGTTTCTCTAATAGCTGGAACTGAGGGAAAATCACAATTCAGGCACAGAACTGCTGAACTAATCCGTTAATCCTTTATCTTTTTTTTTTTTTTTTTCTTTAGAAAGACCATCTTTTGTGAAGAGACCAAGTAATTTGGCTGTAACTGTGGATGATAGTGCTGAGTTTAAATGTGAGGCAAGAGGTGACCCCGTCCCTACAGTAAGATGGAGGAAAGATGATGGGGAATTACCAAAAGCAAGGTACAGTATATGGAGTTAACTTACTGATGACATGTAGTTTGGTATATGATGTTGCCATTCAACATTTGACTGCTAACATTTGAATAGAAAAGGCCTCATAAGACATTGAGCTCAATTTGAAGTTATCAATTATATTAAAACTTAAGAATTGCTTGCTCTAAACCTTTTGTTGTGACAACATGTTAAAAATAAATAAATACAACTCAGTTCAGTGAGTAATATCTGAAATAGATCAAGACTTCACCTGAAAAGCCTTCAGTAGTTATTAAAACTTTGAGGGAATGTGTAACAGTTAATAAATTAGGTTACAACATCAAAAAGTGTATACTGGAATTGCAATTGATGTAAAATGTAGTCTGCTAATGTACCAAGCTGTCTTGGTTATACATGGTTTTCTTATTAAATCTCTAATTTACTTTTTTTCTGTCTTTGCTCTAATTCAGGCCAATGAGTAAAACATCTTATTAAAAGGAAATATAATTCTCTGATAGATTATATATTTATTTACTTCAAATACCCATACATACATCAGTTGAAAACCTGTTGAGAATAGTGGGAGGAATCTGAAAGAAGACACAGTAACAGTTGGCTCCTGTCATACAAATTCATTTTTCTATTAATATTAAATTTATTAATAACTTTAATAAAAAGTATTGCATTTTTAAGAGGAAAATATGCTTCCCTGAAGAGAAACACATTGACAGCATTATACAAAGAAGAGAAAAAAAGTGATGAAAGGACAGGAAATGGTTAAAGGCCATCATTCTTTAGAAAAATTATTGAATAAGTTGTGATTTATACTGAAGTTTAAGCAATTCTGATCTTCCTGAGGACATTATTTTCTTTTCAACCATGGTAAAAGAGAAAATAGAATAAAATCCTTCATTCAGATGGAAAAATTATGGAGAGAATTATTACTATTATTAAATTACCTGTTAAGAGAGTTCTAATAATTAAAAAGTTCTGTTGTAGAACTTTCTAATTGTATTACACTAGTGAAATTCTACTGATGCCAGTGAAACTGACTTGTGTTGCAAATTAAATCAGAATCAGGTTTTCAAATTTGTAAGTACATATTTTGATTCAAAACCCTTGTTTTTACATTACTGATTTACAATAATTTTTAAATATTTTTATTTATAAGGGAAATGTATAAATAAAAATATTTCAGAGGAAAAACACCATGTTCCTTCCCACCCTTTACAGAAGTTGTACAGAGTTCTTGTTCATTATGTATTACTATGTATATTTAAAGATACGAAATCCGTGATGATCATACCTTGAAAATACGGAAAGTTATGGCAGGAGACATGGGCTCGTATACTTGTGTTGCAGAAAATATGGTTGGAAAAGCTGAAGCATCAGCAACTCTAACAGTGCAAGGTAAGAATGTTTCTTTACATATTATTCTAATATAGAATTAAGAGAAATTGATATTGTACATAGCAAACTTAGGGAGTTGTTATACACAGACTAGTTGTGTCTATAAACAACTTGTAGAGTTGCTGCTTACACTGTATATCTATGCTGTGTTGTAAAAAAAAAAAAAAAAAAAAAAAAAAAAGCAAAAATATAATGTTAAATTGTATTCTTTAGGAGCAGAAACATTTCAGGTGTAACATTTTTCTCAAGCAGGCTTTACCTTACCTGAGAGGCAAATTACATACATTTTGAATTTCAATGTGTTCAGAATTATGTTATTTACAAGCTTTTTATCTGAAACACTAACAGAAAGAATAAAACTAGTTTTATCAAACTGCCGAGGCGATCGGATCCGGGGCAGACGCGTTCTGCAGCGGAGCGGAGGATCGGGACAGGCAGGGCTATTTTCCCGGCATCGCGGCCACTCGAGGCAGCCGAGGGAGCCGCCACGACCCGGCAGCCCCCGTGAGGGAGGCTGACGAGGCGTCGGCGGAGCCAACAGCGCCCCCTCCCCGGCCGTTCAAAGGCAGCCCCTAGGGAGCGCGAGCGACGAGGAGCGCGGCGACCGGGACGGGCAAACAGGGCGGGGCGCGTCGGAAGGGCGGGGCGAAGCAGTTCGCGCGGTAGGGCGATCCCCCCGCCCCTAAGAGCAACTCATCTGACGGCTTTCTAACGTTAGCTAGGCCGTGATGGTGCGCGCTAGGCAGAGAGCTCTCTCCAGAAAGTCTGTAGCCACCCAGACTGCCCGCTCCAAAATGCGGCAGTACAGGTCGCTGGGTGCAGGGGGTATCAGAGCCTGCTGCTGCCATCTGAGGGAGGCGGAGATACTGTGTGCGTGAGGTGCGAGCAGGTGGATGACCTGGTCCGCCTGGTTGCAGAACTCAAGGAGGAGGTGGAGAGGTTGAGGGCCATCAGGGTGTGCGAGCGGGAGATAGACTGGTGGAACAACTCCCTGCAAGGCCTGAAGGAGAGGCACTGGAGTGAGACTTCCCAAATGAGGGTGGACCGCCTACCCGGTCGCTGTCGGGCAGAGGGAGGGGACCCAGGAGTGGAGGAGAAATGGAGACAGGTTCCTGCTCAACATTGCAGGAAATGCCCCCCCTACCTACCCCACCTTCCCAGGTGCCATTATGCAACAGATTTGAGGCCCTGGAGCTTGAGAGAGCAGTGGATGAGGATGTGGTAGAAAGTATACCCAGGAAGCCTAGGGCGAGGAATTCTGCTCCACGCCTCAAGACTGCTTCCACCAAGAAAGAAAGAAGGGTGGTTGTTGTGGGCAACTCCCTTCTCAGGGGAACAGAGCTATTTGTCGGCCTGACCCTACCCATAGGGAAGTCTGCTGCCCCCCTGGAGCCAGGGTCAGGGATGTTGCCAGAAAGCTTCCCAACCTGGTTCGCCCCTCCGATTACTACCCGCTACTGATAGTCCAGGCTGGCGGTGATGACACTGATGAGAGAAGCCTGAAGGCTATAAAACGTGACTTCAGGGGGCTGGGACAGTTAGTGGACAGAGGGGGAATACAGGTGGTGTTTTCATCCATCCCTACAGTGGCAGGGATGGGTTCAGAGAAGACACGGAAAGCCCACCTGATAAACACGTGGCTCAGAGGCTGGTGCCAACACAGGAATTTTGGGTTCTTCGACCACGGGGCGCTTTACTCGGCACCTGGCCTGATGGCTGCAGACGGGCCCCAACTGACTCCAAGGGGAAAACAGATCCTAGCCCAGGAGGTGGCAGGGCTCACTGAGAGGGCTTTAAACTAGGTAAGAAGGGGGATGGGGATGAAACAAAGCTCATTAGAGGTGTGCCAGGGGAACAATGGCAAGGCTGGGAGAGAAGGCAAAGGCTCAACTGAAGTGCATCTACACTGACACACGCAGCATGGGCAACAAGCAGGAGGAAGCCATTGTGCAGCAGGCAGGCCATAACTTGGTTGCCATCACGGAAACGTGGTGGGACCACTCTCATGACTGGAATGCTGCAATGTCTGCCTATAGGCTCTTCAGAAGGGACAGACAGTACAGAAGGGGTGGTGGAGTAGCTCTCTATATTAGAGAGTGTTTTGATGTTGTCGAACTTGAGGCTGGGAATGATAAGGTTGAGTTGCTATGGGTTAGGAAAGGCCAACAAGGCAAGCATCCTGATGGGGGTCTGTTGCAGACCGCCAAACCAGGATGAGGAGATGGATGAGAAGTTCTACAGGCAGCTGGCAGAAGTTGCAAAATCATCAGTGCTTGTTCTTGTGGGGGACTTTAACTTCCCAGACATATTCTGGAAGCACAACACAGCCCAGAGAAAGCAGTCTTGGAGGTTTCTGGAGAATGTGGAAGATAGCTTCCTGAAGCAGCTGGTTGGTGAGCCTCCCAGGGGAGGTGCCCTGCTAGACCTTCTCTTCACAAACAGAGAAGGCCTGGTGGGAGATGTGGTGGTCGGGGGCTGTCTTGGGCAGAGTGACCACAAAATGGTAGAGTTCTCAATACTTGTCGAGTCAGGAAGGGGACCAGTAAAACCGCTGTCTTGGACTTCCGGAGGGCTGACTTTGAGCTGTTCAGGTCACTGGTTGGCAGAGTCCCTTGGGAGAGGTGGTTCTGAAGGACAGAGGAGCCCAGGAAGGCCAGGCACTCTTCAAGAAAGAAATCCTAATGGCTCAGGAGCGGTCTATCCCCATGTGCCCAAAGATCAGCCGGTGTGGAAGAAGATTGGCCTGGCTGAACAGAGTTGTGGCTAGAGCTTAGGAGAAAAAAGAGGGTTTATAATATTTGGAAAAGAGGGTGTGCCACTCAGGGGGACTATGAGGATGTTGTGAGGCGGTGCACGGACAAAATTAGAAAGGCCAAAGCTCATCTGGAGCTCAATCTGGCTACTGCTGTTAAAGACAACAAAAAATGTTTTTATAAATACATCAGTACAAAAAGGAGGACTAAGGAGAATCTCCACCCTTTACTGGATGTGGGGGAAAACTTAGTTACCAGAGATGAGGAAAAAGCTGAGGTGCTTAATGCCTTCTTTGCCTCAATCTATAGCAGCAAAACTAGTTGTTCTCTGGACGCCCAGTACCCTGAGCTGGTGGAAGGGGATGAGGAGCAGAATGTGGCCCCCACAATCCATGAGGAAATGGTTGGCGACCTGCAACAGCATTTGGATGTACGCAAGGTGATGCGGCCAGATGGGATCCACCCAAGGGTATTGAGAGAACAAGCAGAAGAGATGGCCAAGCCGCTTTCCATCATTTATTGGCAGTTCTAGCTATCAGGGGAGGTCCCACTCGACTGGCAGCTAGCAAATGTGACGCCCATCTACAAGAAGGGCCGGAGGGTAGACCCAAGGAACTGTAGGCCTGTCAGTTTGACCTCAGTGCCAGGGAAGCTCATGAAGCAGATTATCTTGAGGGTCATCATGTGGCACTTGCAGGGCAAGCAGGCAGTCAGGCCCAGTCAGCATGGGTTTATAAAGGGCATGTCCTGCTTAATTAACCTGATCTCCTTCTATGACAAGGTGACAATGGGTGAGGGAAAGGCCACAGCCTTTCCCTAGATGTGGTCTACCTTGACTTCAGTAAGGCTTTTGACACCGTTCCCCACAGCATTCTCCTCAGGAAACTGGCTGCACATGGCTTGGACTGGCATAGGCTTTGTTGGGTTAAGAGCTGGCTGGATGGCCAGGACCAGAGAATTGTGGTGAATGGAGTCAAATCCAGTTGGAGGCCACTCACTAGTGGAGTCCCCCAGGGCTCGGTACTGGGGCTAGTCCTCTTTAACATCTTTATCGATCATCTGGATGAGGGGATCGAGTGCACCCTCAGTAAGTTTGCAGATGACACCAAGTTAGGTGCATGTGTCGATCTGATCAAGGGTAGGAAGGCTCTGCAGGAGGATCTGGATAGGCTGGACCAATGGGCCAAAGCCAACTGTATGAAGTTCAGCAAGGCCAAGTGCCGGGTCCTGCACCTGGGGTGCAATAACCCCAAGCAGAGCTACAGGCTGGGAGATGAGTGGTTGGAAAGCTGCCTGTCAGAGAAGGACCTGGGAGTATTGGTTGGCAGTCGGCTGAATATGAGCCAACAGTGTGCTCAGGCGGCCAAGAAAGCCAACAGCATCCTGGCCTGTATAAGAAACAGCGTTGCCAGCAGGGCCAGGGAAGTGATTGTCCCCCTGTACTCAGCTCTGGTGAGGCCGCACCTCGAGTACTGTGTTTAGTTTTGGGCCCCTCATTACAAGAAGGACATCGAAGTGCTTGAGTGCTTCCAGAGAAGGGCTACGAAGCTGTTGAAGGGTCTGGAGAACCAGTCTTATGAGGAGTGGCTGAGGGAGCTGGGACTATTTAGCCTGGAGAAGAGGAGGTTCAGGTTCAACCTTATTGCACTCCACAGATACCTTAAAGAGGCTGTAGTGAGGTGGGGGTTGGTCTGTTCTCCCACGTGCCTGGTGACAGGACAAGGGGGAATGGGCTAATATTGCGCCAGGGGAGGTTTAGGTTGGATATTAGGAAAAACTTCTTTACCAGAAGGGTTGTTAGACATTGGAACAGGCTGCCCAGGGAAGTGGTGGAGTCACCATCCCTGGAGGTCTTTAAAAGACGTCTAGATGTGGAGCTTAGGGATATGGTTTAGTGGAGGACTTGTTAGCATTAGGTCAGAGGTTGGACTCAGTGATCTTGGAGGTCTCTTCCAACCTAGACTATTCTGTGATTCTGTGATTCTGTAACTACATTACTTTAATTTAGTTTTAATTATCTACTGATTTTTTTCAATTAAATATAGTAAAAAAGCATTGAATGATAAATCTGTATGTATACCTTATAATGCATTAACCCAGACCACTGGAGTTTCAGTTGCTTTTTCATTATAAAAGCATGTCATTGGACTACTGTTCCTCTGTAAGATAAAGTTCAGTGGAACTCAGTGTATTAATATATATAAAGAGTCTTCATTGCCTTTATATATACAATCCAGATGTTCACTATTCAGATAATCCCTTTCTTCCTCTCCTGGCTAGCAGACAGGCAATGATGTCATACTGACTCTTTTTTTTTTTATATATTTTTTTACACACTGATGGTCCTCCTGTCCTTTTTTCTGTTCAGTGGAAATTAGTCATTATGGAGTTCTGGGGAAGTATAGGCTTAAAAGTATTTCGTTTGGTAACAGCACTCTATTTTGACACATTTACTGTAGCAGAAAATAAAAGGGTCTTGTCCTTAACCTGATCTCCTTTTTTTTTTTTTTTTTTTTTTTTCCACTAGAAACATTTGGTATCCTTAACATCTGTAGCTGTTAGGAAAATAAAGGAAGGAATTTTTTTTGTTGAAGGTCTCATAAAACAAACAAAAAAAATGAGATGTTCTCTTTTGTTAAGTCATCATGATGTTTATACATCAAAACTGATATCTTATGTTTGCAAAATAATCATCTCTTATGCTCAATGTTTTGGAATAAAAGATTAACAGGTGAGCAGTAAGCACAGTATATTCACAAAAAAAAATTTTTTTTTTTTTTTTTTTTTTTAATGGCTATTTGTTCTGAAGATCATGTCTTATGTCAACTGTTAATATTTTAGAATATCAGTATTAAGAACATTTCCTCTATGACTGGTTGAGCAGATACCTTTCTGGAAATAAGTTATCAGTATCCCTAATCCTCCTCAATCTTATTCAAACAATCTGCACACACATTCTGATAATGCCTGAAATTATGCCATCAATAATGCCATCAAATTCTGAAATGTTGATGGTACTACTCAGATATAAAATCACCTAAGTTTATAGTTGATAGAGATCTAGAGTGAGATCTTTTGAATTTTGATAATAAAGCAGTATGTCTAAGGAACAGTATCATACCATAGATCTTGATTCAGTAAGATTTTGTAAGCATTTATATTACACAGTGGATGTTTACACTGTAAGAGCTTTGCTTTGCACATAGTGTTATACAATAATTGGTTTCCCAGTGTGAATGGATTATCTCCTGAGCTATTTTTCTGTGCTAATGTGTCTGTAGAATGGATTGATGTGAGAAATTGTGATGTGTGGGGCCAATTTGTAGTTTATAATGCAGTAAATTATGATCAAAATCCATTTATTAAAGTATCTAGGAGACCTAGGTTTATGAAAAAAAAAAAAAAAAAAAAAAAAAAAGATTCCACTAGAGAGCATGCATTTTCCATTCAGGTATTTTTTCACATTTTTCCTACTTTTTCTCCTGTTTCTTCTCTCCTACTGCTTTTCTTTTTTGGTCCCTGCTTTCCCTCCTCTGCCCTCTTGTTTAAACCACGTGTTCTGAAGGGTCACCTTATTGGCTACACTACATCTAGAGAGGTAGATGTGATCTTGTTTCAGTTTTAAGATGATAATGATCTGACAGCATTCATGGACATATGAGCATGTTTCCACAGCTCACTGAGAAAAATATTTTTTCATTTATATGAGTTAGTATTTTTTTCAGGCTGATTTAAGAAATGGAAATGACAAGACTCTTCTGCATTTTTGGTAATGTTCATACATTCTGTTGATGAAGGAATAATACATAAGTGGGGAGTGGCGGGGTGTGTGTGTGTGTGTGTTATGACAGACAGAGTTATTTCTGATGCATATTTGGGCTATGTAACAAACCATGGCCTCTGAATTTGAATCTGCAACTGTGTATGTGTCCTTTTTAAATTCAACAAATTACAAAAAAAAAAAAAAAAAAGTTTGTTCCCTCAGTATCTCTGGGATAGGCAGTGGTGTTTTCGCGCCAGACTGCCCTCCAAATAAACAATATGGGAGTTGTTAACAGTAACAACTCCAGAAGATGTGTCTGTTAGGAAGGGGTGGTCACAGTCTGACAAGTGTCTATGCTGTTAAAGTGCTATCCTACATGAAATGTGACGTAGAGGAGAAAGTGCTGTGAGCCATGCTCTTCAGGAAGCTTCTCAGGCTTTGGGGTTTGTGGCACTGCTGTGGTGATAGATCCTCTTCCTGTGCCCATCATTTTCCAGGCCTGATTGAATTGTGCAAGTTCTGCAGCCTGCAGGGTTATCTAGGGTATTAAGAGGTGGAGATTGTAGCACGGTGACTAATGGAGATACTTAGGTGGCAGGGATATGATGATGAGAGGTGGTGAATAGCTAACCTGGTGTCTCAACAGAGAGCTAGCTGGGATCTAGCTGTACTGCTAGCCTTCAGCTCAGCACTGACACTGTTTGGTCTAGCAGACATCTAGCAGTAGGTAAGACATGCCCTGCAGTGCATAAAACTCTGTGTGGCATCCTCTAAGCTTCTGGGAATGAGCTGTCTCTGTATCCATGGACTAGTAACTATTAGCTCAGGTAATTCAACTATGTATAATGGGATGCTGATGGTAGAAAATACAAAAGAGCGAAGATACCAATTCCATTTCAGTGTTGTTTTTGCTCAAGGCACCAGCATCACAGGTTCTGATTACTGGGATCAGTATTTCCCTGCATACAGACTCCAAAATTTGAGGACTGTGTTTCCTCTCTATATATGAGTTACAGATGTATTTTTATTCAGTTTCCCTAAAATTACTAAACCAAATTTGGAGCTCCCTATTGACATAAGAGTTCAAGCTTTTACTATTGCAGCTTAAAAGCATTTCTGTCTTTCAAGTTGTTTTTCAGGTTATCTTAATTTTGTTCCTGGAAAACTAAATACTTAAGAAAACTTAATCCTACTGTTTTTTGCATTCTCCTAAAATTAGCCTCAGTCCATTGTTTTCATTTTGTATCAATGTGTTGCGCATATGTAAAGCATCCGTAGACATTGCTGAATACACATGGTAGAGTTTAATTCAGGAGATGATTAATTATTAAATAAATACCCCAATCAATACAAGCTGCCAGGAAGCAGCCTGGAGTACAATACATTTTATTTTACCAGACTGTAATAAGTAGCTGATGTGTTCCAGCAAAGGGAAATGATGGCCAAAAATGTATCTCTGGACCCACTGGATTTATCTCTTAGTTTCCAGCACTAAGTAAATTGGATATATTTATCGTGCACAATTTTAATATATCAGCAAGATGCTTTTCATGTTTTCATGGAGATGTCTATTATGTGTTTTTCTTAGTTTTATGCCTTTAAGCAGGACTGTAGAAAAGGTAATATTATATACAATTTAATTGAATCCCATATTCCTGAGAAATATAAAATTACCATGAATATGTGCCTCAGAACCTCAGTTCTAAAACAGAATTAGTTTTACCATTAATGGAAATAGCAGTAGGCCTTCTTCAGAAACCAGCAAATTTCACATTTAATCATAAAAATGCTTTTAAGTAAATCTAGCAACAAAAGGTTTCACTTATTTTCCTCTGGTTCCATTCGCTTTGCTTCCATTTGCAGTACATAATTGGGCTTTTTTTTTTTTTAACATCTATTTTAATAAGATTTCTATCATTTATGCTGAAATGAGATTCACTCTCTAAAACAACTGAAAATTATGACTCCAGTGGAAGAGTTCCTAGGCTGTAGGCCAAGAACTGTTACAGCAATGACAGTGTCATTGCTGCTCAGCAGGAGTTGAAGGAGGAAGAAGTTAAGTACATCAGATGACCTGGTCTCCACAAAATACCCCTGTTGTTGACTGTGGGGTGGTCACCAGCAGGTTGGTAACCAATGGCAATCCTCAAACTTTGAGTCTTTTTAGGTCCTTTTCCTCGGAAAGTGACTGTGGAGGAGCGTGCAATATTTGTAGTGCCCTGTCTAATACACACCCAAGCATGCAGCAGCAGTAACTGAACACTGCACTGGAAATGTTGGCATTCAAAGGCACTAAGCATATTCAGTGTTACTGGTTTGGCAGGAAGAAGGAAGAATTCCTGCAGAAATAGCTCTGGCAAATTCATGTTTTGCAATGGTGCTCTTTGATAACAAGGTTGTTTTGGTTTATGATGTCATTAATGTTAGGAATAACAGAAAGTGCCTGTGGGGTATCCACCCTTTCTTTGCATACTTTCCATAAATGACTTATGGCTGGGATTTTACTGGACTAGTCAAGTGACAAGGAATTTCAATCTGAAAAGGTGGCACATGCATCAGGTCTGGAATTTCCTCTGCCTTCCACCCCCTCTTCGTATGAAGTAGCTTCAAGACATACCATAGAAGACATCTATTTGATTAGGATTCTGGGTAGGGATAGGAAAACCACCCTGAATGAAAAGGAATGGGATTTTATCTGTCTATAGTGCTCTTTTATCTGTCAGATAGCATATAAATGTTTCCACTGCGTCAGGTTGCTGGTACACATTATAAGTTGGCTGTAAATGTAATTGCTTTATGGGTATCAGAGATACAGACATTAAAATAACAAAGACGCAATTTGAATTTTTATGGGATTTTAAAAAATGCCGTTGGGGTATATGTTGGCTATTATGTGCTGCAGTGAAGGCCTCGCTGGATCATTAAATGCTTGAATCAGGGATTTGGATTTAAATCTTTGAATTTAAATTTGTTTATGTGGTCAGTATTTCTCCCTTTTGAAATAATTGATTTTAAGCAATATTTTGTCTTACATTTCCATGAAGGAGAAAGGAATAATAGTGATTGTTTGATGAAATTCAGTATTTTTTTAAATTAATAAACTTTTGGCAGGATAAGTGAGGGGAGCTATCTCTTGTGATTTGTATAGCTTAAAGGCACAGCCCTTTCCCCATTAATGACTGCTGTAAACTATGACAGTACTTCAGATTTCTATCAATGATCTGAGGAGTTTGACTGCCACCTATTTCTGGTTAGAGAATATAAATCTTAGAAGTTAATCAGGGAAATGAGGAAACTATCTGAAGAAGAGGCTAGTGCCCTGAAGGTGCTTGTTCTACTGATGCGAGTGATGAACATTAAGATTCCTGAAGCATTTCTGAAATGCAGGCAAAGAAGGAAACAGTAAATATTTCAAAAATAATAATAAAGAAATATTTACAGTTATTTTAAATCCTTGTAACATATTTCAATAAACAACTGCTTCTATGTTTTTTAAGTTTTTAACTGGAGTGGTTTTTTGTTTTGTTTTGTTTTTTTTTGTTAATTTTTTTTTTTTTTTTACATAGCATCTCATAATGACTAGTCACAATTGTAGTCACAATGACTACAATTGCTTATGTGGAAAAAATGCTTAAAAACTTTACAGAACTGTTACTGTAATTTAGCACTTTAAAACAAGAAGTTGAGACAGATGTTTCTTAGCAAGTAGAGCATAAGGAGTCCAAATAATTTGGAGAAACATTACTGCAGAGATATGTTGAAGCTAGAGGCTTTCTCCTGCAGAAAGAGATTAATTTGCTGTAAAATTCTTTAAAATTACACCTTTTAATCATTCAGTGCAGAGAATTTAAGAAAGTAGATTTGTGTAGAATAAATCAACACTCAATTAAAAAGTAGCAAATATTCTTTTCTAGTGCCTGCAATTTCCTAAATCCCATGGCTAAGGAAAAATCAATTGTTTTTGCCCCAGGCTTCACTGTTGCAGGCTTTTTTTTGTGTGTGTGACTGCTGTTGTAAAGATAACATTTCAACACTTTTGCCATTAAAATAGACAAAGCAGAATTTTACTGCAAAATGTTGCGTTTGGGGATTTAGGGATTTGTATGTAAAATTAAATAGAGGGCAAGGAATAATAACTTATATTGGCTACTTATTAAACAGTATTTCTGTTTTATGCTTATTCTGAAATAAATGTAGGCCTTATTAAATTACACTAAACATCTGTGAAAAAGTAACACCTTTTTCTGGCCTTGTTTCTAACCTTTAAGTAATTTTCATAAGGACTATACAGTGATTATAATACACTCCCTTACTTATGTTACATTACATGCATCATTAAAATCAGTCATCTCTGTGAATTAGTTCTTGACAAAAAATGCTGACTTATAATGGCAGTGTGTTCAAACATTATTTCACTAAGCTGTTTCAGGCACTGTTTGTGACTATGAATTATGTTTTGTTTGAACACTAAAATAGATTATTGTTAGGTGCTGAATAGCACTCCAGAATATATATGGGTAATAAAGTATCTTTCAGTCTTTACAAGCAAACTGTGTCATGTAGTAGGCTCAGTATCATAAGCTTCCAGTGCAAGAAAAAAAAAAAAAAAAAACAGCTTAAACTGCTAAACATTAAGTATGCTCCTAATATTCTCATATTCTCAGTGGGAGGAATCTGCATGTTCTTCTTGTCCTGATGACCGCACATCAATTCCTGAAGTTTTGACTGAATTTTATTTTCATTTGATTATGGAATAGGATGAGAGGGTTGAGAAACAAACAGTCTGGATGGACATCAGGTAGTTTGTTGTGTTCTCATAAATACCCAATGCACTCTAAACAGCCCTGAGGGGGTTTCTGTTCTCTTTGCATCTTTCAGTGGCATATAGGAGAGTCCACTTAGGACTTGCATTTCCTCAAATGAAACAGCTGCTCTCTTATTTGGTACAGTTGAGGTAGCACATTGATACCTGAATTTTAGGAAGGAAGAAAAAAATTTCAAGTCACCCAAGAGTTCTGCTGCAGTCCAGTCTTTCACCAGCAAGATTTGATGACCTATTCTGTACCTCTTTCTTGAGTTACTGTGTGCTCAGATCTTGTTAGACTTTTTTTCCTTAAAGAGTGTTACTAATCTAAGTAAAAATAGAACCTCAAAACTTGTTTGCTAATAACCCTAGATTATCACAGCTGCCATAACACTTCATTGCAGACTACCAGTAATTTTGGTAGTATGACAGTCTTTTGGTAAAGGTGAACCACTGCCTCACTGTATGAAAAACAGGCTCAGTGTTGTTTTTCTTTTTTATTTTTCCTTATATATATATATATATATATTGTTTCTGAAGATTGTGTTTATTTCTTTAGGCAGCTTGTTCCCCTGCCTCACACTAAAAATTAATGGTACCTGATGGCTGTTTTGATCTGATGTAGAGTTCTTAAATGTTGCAATTTTTGCTACCTGTAATTAACATTTGTTAATGTGTCCTAGTTACCTTCTAGATAACACTATCAAAAATGTAAGATCAGGTATTACTGTGGTATTTGTAGACTTGGGTTGTCTGTATGTGAGGAAGTGTTACCCCTATAACAAGAAAGAGAAGTCTAAATTCCTTTTGAAATAGTATCTGTTTCAGTTGGCAGTATTCCTTACTGAGTATTGCATGTAAAATATATATTAATAATAATTTATAGTGATCAAAAGTTACTTCACTGTGGAGGTTTATTGTCCTTTCATTTTTAGTTTGTGTTTCATATCCATTGATCATGGGGCTTTGTCCACTTCTCACAAATAGTTTTATCTTATTAGAAGAAGGTTGCTATGAATTTTAAATACCTTTTTCGAAGAAGAAAACTCTGCTATCATAAACAGCTGGGGAAAAAATTACATTCCGTTTCTTTTTCAGTTCTGCTATCTTTTATTGTAAGTTAAAAAAATGCAGTAGGGAGCTCCTAAGAATTCTTCAAATAGTATCCAGCTGTCATAATCTTTTTGTACTTCTACACAGCTTACTTAAAAATTATCTCTTTTTTCACTCTTTTAAAAGGCTTTAGTATAAATATTTGTAGCCATGACTGCTTAGATTGCAGCAGCGCCTAAAATTACCTCAGTTCTTTTAAACAGAGAGGAAGACAAGCATTCTCCAAAAACGAAAAGCCTGGGAAACAGAACTCCACAGTTCACTGCATTGCTCTGGTTTTGAAGTAGATAGAATTAAACCTCTCCTAAGTGTGCTCACTAAATTGTATTTAGTTTATAAGATGGTTTAGGAGGACCAAGAGCAAGGATGGAACAGAGGAGAGTAGGAGAGGAACTTCTGGAAGGGCTTAAATCCCTCCCTCTGTCTCTGTCTTCCACCCCCCATATTTTAGATTTCCACTGTCACCCCAAGGCATTGACTACAGGATTTATAAACATTATAAACTGAGAGTACTACATGTATTAACCTGAGAAGTGCTGCCTTTTAAAACCACACTGCAAAATCTCTTTCCACATTTTTGATTTTATCATAAAAATCTTCATTAACTCCTGAAAAAGGTGAGATTGCAAGTTTTCTGTTTTTGTAGCTAGTATCAGCAAAATCAGTTGCAAATCAAAAAATCTTGTGTGAGTACATTTTGCAGACTGTTCTGTTCCCAGAGATTTTTGCAGTAGGTTTCTCCCCAACATACATGTATACCCACTCGCTTGTGTAGCCCTCTTCATCTTGACTCTAAATGTTTTTAGGGAAGATTTGCTATAAAACAAACATTAATATAATTTCACAACCGAGACACAGCTGAGAGAGCACCAGTTTTCACTACCCAACCCTATCAATTAGAATTTAGAAGGAAAAAAAAAATCACCCCTCAGACCAAATTAAATCTCAAAATGCCCATAAATCAATATGGACATCCTCATGTCTGTCTCTCCCCAGTACCTGTGCTAACCCTAAATGTAATTAAATTTTCAAGGCTGAATTTGTACTGTCAGCAGGAAGGAACAGCACTTGCCTTTTTCTTTGTGAGACCACATTCTCTTGATGGACATTAGCTCTCCTGAGTCCACAGTCACCTGCCCTTTTACTCTGGGTACCAAGCCAGTAGAAGCCCACATCCTGCTTCATCTGAGAATTCTGCTTGCCTGGTCAGAGTAAACATCATAATGTTGTGGCTGCTCAGTTTCCAGACCGCAGCTGTCTCATGACCAATGGCTCAGAGTGCAGCAGGTAAGCATGGTGAGAAGTGCAGCTGGCAGTCCACCAGCACCCTGATGGTGGCACATTCATGACAAACACAGATTGTACTTAGCCTGTTTCCAAGTTGCTGCCCAGCACATGGCAAGTCTTCGCTTTTCTGAGTCCTAACAGAGGAGAGAATGTGGGTCAGCTGTAAACAAACAAAAAGAAAGAAACAAAAATATGTTGTGAAATATCTTCAGGAACACAGCAGCTAATTAATACTGAGATTTTTCCATTATTAACTGTTCAGTGCGTGAAACTGAAACATTGTTTTGGGTTTCTAGATTTCCACTACTTCTTACGGTGATCCCAAATATGAGAACTGTTTATCCTAATGCTCAATCAACCGTTTTCTATTTTAATTTCATTCTCTTTCTTAGAGTGCTGTTATATAATATAATCCATCTGCTCCTCCTCTCCAGTCATTTTAGATTTCCATCTTCTCATCTTTGCTCATTTGAAGTTACAGTAGTCACTTGCTCTTATAAACTTAAGAAGTGTTTATCTGATATATCATCAACAACCCAAAACAGAATTTTTCCAGTCATCATAAATGTAATTAACCATGATCATTCCCTTGCCAGTGTTTGGAATTACAAGTCCTGACTTTTGATTTGAAACATCAAAAACGCACATGTAAACATTTTCCTTGAACTATATATAGTTGTGGCATGCTTGGAGACAGACTGTTAGACCTTTCCTCAGAAGTTTGTACTGCACTATATCACACTTCATGCCCTGGAGCTATATACTGTGTAAGCTTTCATGGTGAGTAAAAGTGTCCCAGTCTGGTCTTTTAAGAATGTGAATTTTAGCACAAAATATGGGAAAATGTAAACTATTTGTATATAGAGAGAGACCTCAAGAAATGACAGTTGAAAATGCAAAGACCAGTGAGGATGAAAAAGGATATACACTGTTTCTTTTGTAATGTATCTGGTATTATTTTCCCATGTTTTTCACAGGTTGTAGCCAGGAGACAGCTGAATGGCAACATTTATATATGTTTTTTCTGAATGAAAGATTTTGGCCTTTGCTTATTACTGTGTAGAAAGTAATACTTCTCACATATGACTGCAGAGAAATGTTGCTTATGAAGGATATTAGGTGCTTCAGATTGATTTGATAAGAACAAATAGTGAACAAATCACTGGAAGGAAAGTGAAACATTGTCTTAAACTGATTCCCTTAATAACAGCTTTTGTAGAACAGCAACATCACTTTCTGGTAGTTATATTGCAGGAAGGCATTCAAAGGTCCTTGTTCAGATATTAATGCCTCCAGAATTTAAATCTTTTTTTGGAAAGTAAAAAGTTGTTAATTAGATTTCAGAGTTTAGCAGTGAAACATATTCATGAGCAGAAGACGTAGGCAGCTTTTGTGCTGAGCTATTGGTTGAAACTAGGAAAAGAACTGGAAAAAAAGATCAACAATCTTTTTTTTTTTTTTTTTTTTTTTTTTTTTTTTTAAGGAGTGGCCACTCAGAGTTTGACCAGTTTGTTAAACCTATTCAAACTAACACTTCCTCTGCATGTAACTCCAGTATCCAAATTTTCTGCACTTAACCATTTCTTTCATGTAGAGATTATAAACATCTGAGAGTTCCAAAAAGTTTCAGCCATTCTGGAAAATGGCAATGTTTTATTACAAATAATATAGCTATCTCTGTACTATCTCTATTGCTAGCTCTGGAGTTTCTCCTCTCATACTCTCTATTCTCTACTTGGCCGACTGCATCATTAATGCCAGCTCCCTAGGCTGTCTCTTCCAGCACGTAGGCTCATAATCACATCCCATCTCCTACCAGTTTGTTTCTACAGGCATATTCAGCCTCTGATATATATATATATATATATATATATATATAATATACACACATATATTTTTTTGCTTGAACTAGGGTTAATGTATCACAAAATTAATTGAAAGCAATCTAAATTTCGTTGTGACTGCCATTTCACAGATTAATCATGTACTTAAAAAATTATACAGAAGCTAAAGACTGCCTATTATCTTGATCATGTATGTAATTATTTGCCTGAATACTGGAATTGTTTGATTTCTCTGGTGTAGAATTATATGAACTCACTACCTTTATATTAATTTCTACATGCCATAAGGGTATCAAGCAGTCCTTGAAGACTTAAAAAAAAAAAAATATTCTAATAATAAAAAATGAAATACACTGGGCTTAAATTGAAGGTATTTAGCTTGTGTCAGCTGAACTACAAGATGTATTCTAAGAATCTGGAAGGTATTCATAATAGTAATAGTCATAATATACTTTGAGTTTTTAATATGCAGAACAAAACACTGTTTAGTAATTATGTACCACCTTGAATCCCTAGATCTCAAAAGTACTTTATTAGTATAAATGAATGACAATTTCTGTCTCTTTACTTTTTGAGACAGATAATTACTACTACTGCTTTTGGGAATTAGATACTTGAATATTGTAGCTTGTCCAATGTCAGACTATGGAACAGAGGCAACTCTGTAATATTTGCCTCTTAATACTAGAGTACTGATAAATCATAGAGAAACACTAGATCAGCATTTGCATTCATTTCTGTGAGAAAAATTAATAAATGTGTTATTTAAAGATGTAGGTGTTATGTACAGTATGTTGTGGTCTCATATGTACACGTATCCTTTAAGGAAAGGCTGAGAGAACAGCTCTTGCTTAGCTTGGAGGAGAGGTGGCTTCAGTGTTGGACATAACAGCAACCCCCCGTACCTACAGGGAGGTTGTCAGTAAGATGGAGCCAGGCTGTGTTGGGAGGAAAAGAGGCAAGGAATGTAAGTCGAAACAAGGGAGATTGATACTGGATACAAGAATAAATATCTTCACTGGTGGACAGTCAGGCTAAGAGAAGGTTGCCCAGATTGTTCATTCTCAGTCCTTAGAAATTTTCAAAACCTGAGTGGATCAAGCCCTGTGCAGCCTGGTCTCACCCCATAGCTGACCCTGCTTGAGCAGGAGTTGGGACTGGAGACCTCCTGATGCTGCTTCCAACCTGAATTATCCTATGATCCTCCAGTACAACATCTATCAAATAAAATAGTTGCTCTACTAACATCTGGTAACCATACTTATCTGTAGTTTAAGTCCTAAAACTGCAAATTCCTACTCCTGAGAGTGGATTTAATGATACCAATAGTCCCAGTGAGGATGATAAGATTGCTGGCAAGAATAAGGCATTAGAATATAAAGTCGCTAGTCTGGAAACGACTTTTGTTTTTTGTTCAGTGACTGGACACATGTCTTCTATGATAAACCTCACATGTCAAGGAAATTATTTGAAAGGCAAAAATATTATTCCTTTGGTATTTGTGGTTTCACATGCTACCTTCCTGTCTTTACAAACAGGTTATTCCCCCTAGTTACCATGTGAAAAGCCATGATAAACACATGGAAAATTAATTTACTTAATAACTGAATGTAAGTGCTGTCAAATGAAATGTGCCCTAATAGAGTAAAAACTATTTATTTCTCAGTTTTAAGAACCTTAGATTAATAGTATGTAGATAAAAATAAGAAAGTGGTCTTTGTTGCAGCTATTGCTTTTATTGTTGTTCTTTTAAACCACATGATTTCCCTCTGACAGAACTGTTTAAATTTTTGTATGAAACTTCACCCTTTGCCCTTAACACAAGTTTGCAACCAATGTGATGCCCTGTTTCTACAGGGATTTATTTTCATGTATCAGTATCCCCTCTGTTTTCACAGGTGGGCAAAAAAATATATTTGCTCAACAGGGTTATTTTTGACATACAATAACAAAACCATCTGGTTAAAAGAAAAGTGGAAATTCAGCACTTGCAAGTTAATTTAATTTGTAGAAATCTAATTGAGCAACCAAGACAGATTTCTATCTTGAAAATTTCAAGTGAGCTTTCAGTAGAAGGCTCAGGCAGCTTTGCATTGCTACCAGGAAGGCTTATCTTTTCTCTTTTTGGCATTTATTAAGTAGTGGGAAATTGGTAATTTAGAGTGCAATCCTCTGTACAAGAATTGCATTCCATTATGTCTCTTATCAGACTCCTTCATGTAGAATATGAGTTGTGTTTTATGGAGAAGCATTTCTAATTTTAAAGCAGGTCAAACAGTAATTGCAAGTTTAGCAGAGAGCTTTTCAGTTTTAAAGGAGTGGCTATTGTGTAATAAAAACATACACAATCAAGAGTCACTAGGAGCTCCGTCTTGGGGACAAGCATTTTTCTCTTCTGTGTAATTTGTTGGCTACTCCTCTTAAAAGTCACAGATTTGCCAGGATAATCTGAGCAGAATAATACACACTGTTTTTCTCTTGGAGAAATACTGAACCTACACATTTAAAGGAGGCTAACATATATTCAGAATACTTCCCTAAAATTGAAAATCAAAACTTTGAAAACTGTGCACTTTGATTTCCTCTGTTTGGGATTGTTTCCTTAAAAATGTATCTAATAACATATAAACAGAGTTCTCTATCTGACTGGGATTTTACACTTTCAGTTGCATATTCTTGGCACAATCCAAATTCAAGTATTGTATCTTATTCTCCTTCTGCTTCATTTTCTTAATACACCTGGAGTCCTCTCTTTATGTGAACTGTAAGCCAGTATTTTTCATGCCTAATGAATTTTGGCAGACTGGATATTATTAGTTTCCTCCATGTGTTCTATCAGAGGATGGTGTATAGCAGATGCTTACATACTCAATATAAAAGCATACCCTGCTGAATAACGGTTGTTTTATTCTCAGCTTAAATCTTGAAGGGCTTGGTGTTTGTAAAATGTATTAAGAAAAGTATATATATTTGGACTTACGCTATAATTATTTATACTAACTACCCTTTTTTTTTTTTTTCCCAGAATCTATATATGATTAAGCAATGCACAATTTTTACATTTTTTATTTTGAATCTGTTCTTTCAATTAGTGATGTATTGCTGGAATGCTTTCTCGCATGCCTTTCTTCTATAAGTGAAATTAGCCTGCCAGGATTCATCAGGTCATTTTCAAACTTACAATAATGTTCACCTATGTTTGACAATGTGCTATTAGATAATTTACCACTGGAATATTTCTGTTGAGAAACAGAATGATTTGCATTCTAGAAATAGAATGTAGATCTCTGCTTTCGTGTATTTTACTGAAATTGAGATTTTGGAGGGGAAGAAAAGGATTAAGAATCTTTTAAAATATAATTTTAATTGTGGATTAATTTGCATTAGCAATTTAATTCTGATCATTATGACCTCGATACAGCAATTCTATACTGAAAAAAAAAAAAAAAAAAAGGTCCACACCTACTAAATTCCTCAGCATATTACTAAAGGTTGAATAAACTGCCTTTGTAATATCTATTAGCCTCAGAGAAGTATTTTCCGTTAGTAGATGTTTGTATGCTTTAGAAAGGGTGTATGTCACTGTTCTATTTCAGTAGTGTTGCAAATTGATATTTACTGGAGATTTCAAGTTCATTTTAATATGGAGATAGTAATGAATGTAATAAATGTAATAAATGAACTTCATGCAGAGAAACAATAATATGAGGGAAAAAAAAAAAAAAGCTTCTACCTAAGGTTCCACAACAACAGTTGGCTTGGAATAGAACCCAAGTTGCACGACCATTATTTTAGTCTGTTACTTGTTTTAGTATATAACCTACTTCCATCATGATAGAGTTCTGCTTAAAAATACAAAATATGTGGTTCAACATTTTTAAGCTGTGTTTCATATATCAGAATATATATGTATTTTCTAAGGTCGTTACCAAGGATCCTTTTTTTTTTTTTTTTTTTTTTAATTTTGCTTTACTCTTTACTTTGTTTCATGTCTATTCAATTTTATTTATTCCATGTTTTCTTTTTGTTTTGTTTTTGTTTTTAGTTGTGTCTGGTAAGTTGAAATTTTATTGGCCATCTTCTAATCATCGTATTACTGTGACGAGAACATCTCCCCTTTCCATCCATCCCCTTCCATGTCCTTCAACCAGTCAGCTCCCATCTTTTACTTGTTATTGACAAGACACATCGCACAGAATAAATTCTGCATGAAGTGTGGGTAACTTAATGACAAAGAGAAAGGTAATGGGTTGCTAACTGTTTTTATGTGATGTAATGAGTCAAATCCTGATGTTTTCTATGTTCAATGACTGCATTAGTTGAAATTATGTTCTATAAAAGAAAATAATTTTTGTTTTAAAGGTCTCAAGGATAGATTTTTTTTCCTTAAGTAGATTATTAGTTCTGCTTCTTTTATGGTATAGTCATCACATACCACTTGTTTGAACGATCCAAGGTGTGAAAGCAAACTGAAGTTTATAGGAAATACTGGTGAAAATGCTTCCAGTGCAGTAAAAACACAGAAGACTATTTAGTAACAAAGTTTCTCTTAACCCAGTTTTAGTTCTTCTGACACTGAAGCTATTTGGATTTTCATTATTTACTTAAATAGGAGTAGATTTAGAATAATACAACTATGCATGATATACACATGTATTTTGACTAACATACATGTGAAATGCATATTTAGAATAATACATAGAAGCATATACCTATCTGTATTTTGTAAATTCTACCATAGTTACCTGGGAGACTACATTTCCTGACACTTTTTTGCATTCAGTAGTCCCTGAAAATCATGTTCAGGTATTAGAATCACAAGCATTCAGCTATTTCTCCAGTGGTCACAACTGTTTTATCCTGATATAACTGTATCCATTCTCAAGTTCAATGAAATCTTAAACCTAATAAATCATATTCAGTAGCACAGAATTGAGAAACCCTTGGTTCCATTCTGCGTGGTATTGTGTCACAAACTAGTGCAGAACCAGCCAAGCCTTAAATTCATCTGTATGCTAAATTTATTCTTGTTAGAATTCCAACAACATAATGAAGGTGCTTCACTCTCATTTCCATTTTCTCAATCATACCTTACAACTCAGTGGTAAACCCTCAACAGCATCACCTTCCATTCTAAATTAAACATGTTATCATGTCAAAATCTTCCCACATCCTCTTCCAAGCTGTTGATTGAATGTTTCAGAACTAACTGTTTTTAAGTCTGCTAATTGCTGTAGGCGAACTGCACTCTAACTTCGTGTAGTTCCTTATCTAAGAAAATTCTAGGAAAGGTAGCATTTGCATCCAAATGTAAATAATGATATGTTGTTCTTTAAAAATTGCCTCAAAGCAGGAGGGTGATAGGAAGAGTATATTCTACCATGAGTTCAGTAGGGAGCTGAGACACAGGCAAAGAGGAGCAGAAAACTGAAAGTATTGGCCCACGTGAAAACTGAAAGTAATTTTTTTTAGAAAGGACTTTTACTACTTCTTAATTCATTTTATATAAAGTCACAGTTACATGATTTCTACTAAGCACATTGAGCATTATCTTTAAATGACATGATTAAGACCCTTTTTAAAGAAAAGCTTTTAAATATAAAAATGTTTTAATGGAAAAAAAAAAAAGATACAAGTTAATAAAATCAGATTCAAAACATCCTCTCTATTCTCAACCCAAACAAGAGGGAGAAAATAATTAGTTTTGGACAGATGATCAGAAGGAATTGGAAATGATAAACACTAAGTAAATGGACTTTCATTTAATGCACATTTTTTCAAGGAGTGAGAGTGAACAGGCTCAAACAATCTAGATTTGTTGTTCTGTGCTATCCCCAATGACGTATCTAATGCTGTCAACTATCCTGATTTCTTTTTAATGTGACTGACATAATTTTTTGACATTCTATTTACTACTGGATGAAGTGGTTGTTGAAGTCTGTTTAAATCAAACAGTTTGGACAATGCTGGCAGTATTTATAATGTTAGGCTGAGCAGATGTTTCAAATTTGCCCTCATTTGCATATATATTTTGTTTGAACATGCCCTTGTAAATGAGGAAGACATTCAGCTATGCTGTTGCTTTAAATTCATTCCTCTTCAGTAATTGGATTGAAGATTTTAAATCATTCAGTGGTATTTCTGGGGGTTTTGAGTTTAACTGAAAAAAATTGAGAGACCCCAACTACATTAAAAGTCTCTTTCATAAGCAATGAGAGCTTTTTCTCTCATAAATTAAAAATATATATATTACTTCTGTGCAAGTAAACCTGAATTCATAGTTACTCAACAGGGTTTATTACAGCCTTTGACAAAGTGTGGCCTGTGGGCCACTTGTCACTCAAAGATTTCTCCATGGTAACTTGCTATCTTTTTCCATGCTTAAAAATCAATCTTATAAATAAATAAATAAATAAAAATCTAACAGATCTGTTCACAATGGTGTCTGTTGCTCTGCAACTTTCTTGTACAACTGGTGACTAGTAAAATTAATGGATGCACAGTAAGGATGTTACCTGAGAAGTCCAGCAACAGAACAGGTTATCTGAGTGCTGATGAAGCTGTGATTTGTTAGCTTATGATTCTTTGTGCTGCCTCTCTTTATTAAAGATACCTAACTGCTCTGGTTTATACACCATTTAAAGTTAGAACTTATATCATGCCTTTCATATAGGTTAGCTTTGGTCTTCTGACAGCAGTGTAATTTTTTCATTTATTTTTTTACGGTATTTTCCTCTTTCAGAGCCTCCACAGTTTGTTGTAAAGCCTCGTGATCAGGTAGCTGCACTGGGAAGAACGGTGACTTTCCAGTGTGAAGCAACTGGAAACCCTCAGCCAGCCATCTTTTGGCGGAGAGAGGGAAGTCAGGTAAAACAGTCTTTCTGTCCATTCTTCTTAGCAGTTTCTTGAGGAGATGTAAAATGAAAGAAAAATACCTTAATTCTTGTATTTAGGATGTGAAAAATAGTTCTAGTGCCAGGAGATGCTGTATATTTCTTCTCTAAGTTACATTAATTCAAGGAGATGCCAACTTTACTAGAATCTATGTTTTGCTTAGTCTTTATCTATGTTTTGCTTAGTCTTGAGTTTTCTCTATGAATGTAAAAATAAATTTATAAAACAAGTGGAAACATTCCATGAAGTGGAAATCTTTTTCTCCTATTAGAGAGAAACATTTAAGAGATGAAAAAGTGACTGATGCTAAAGTTTTCTTTAATTCCCAAATACACCAAAAATTTTCAGAAAGTTTGGCTTTATTCTTGTGATGCAGATATTAGTTTGCCAGGTGTGTGTGTCTCTCTGGAGAACTAAATGACTTGCTATATTGATCTTCATCACTGGATAGGACACTAGCTTGGGACTAAGATCTACTTTTCCAGTCATTCAGTCAGCTCCAGGTCATACCTGAATAGGGCACTTTTTCTCCTAGCTTCCTTATTTGAATGGGAGGGAAATTATTTTCAGCTTCTTTGTAAAGAACCTTGAAAGCTAGTGGATAAAACGCAAAATAGCACAGCAAGAGAATCACAATTTTCTTTCAGGTTCATCTTTTGAAGAGATGTGACACAAAGTGTTTTTTGTTGAATATGTCTGTCTAAATGTTTAATTGCAACTAGAGTAGTGGCCAAATTCAGATATATACTTTTACAGATATACTTTTTCAGATATATACTTTTACAATATCTTATCAGAGCCTCCAATATCTTATTGTAAAAGTATATATGTAGATTATATTTACATTTTTGTATGACTTGGATTTTTTTGCTAACACTTGTTTAGTACATATTTTTTCTTGCTTATTTTTTACTACACTTTTAATGAATGAAGGTCAGTGAGTATGATTTGTTAATACTAAAGCAGCAGAACTTGTGTCTCATTCCCTCAGATGCATTTTGGAAATTCAAAATAAAATTAGGTAAGATAGAAGGATGAAAAATAGCCTCTGTAAACTTTGGGTATTCTCATTTATAAATTGTTCAGCCAAAGGCAGAAATTTGAAACCAGTATGTAGTGTAACAGACAGCTATTATAGGTGTCATTTGACTTTTGACTATTGCTTGTAAAATACCATGTACTTTGTACCAAAACTGTCTAAGCAAAAACTGGTGTAGGACTGAATTATGTATTATAAAGTTCATTGCAGAACACAAATGCTATGATTACAGAGACCTAAACAGCATCTCTTTTTTAGAAAACTGTTCCATTCTTGGGAATTTGAAAGTTAAAATACAAACAAGTAAATGAACATTTGTGTTTGAAATTGAATAAATAGAATGCCCTGAATGAAGGTCTAAAAAAAGATGTTGAAGCAAATTAATCAAGCTCACCACAATTGCTTGTACCATTGGGATATCTGTACATATCAGATCTTTGCTACTGCTTGTTACAGTTTGTATAAAGCCCAGCATTGACTACTGAGGGTATTAGAGCAACCCCAAAAGACTTACACAATTTTATGTGCGTATCTGCACCTATTATATTACAATAATAATAATAATCCTATAAAACTATTCACATTGTGGTATAGACATGCTTAAGATATGAGGGGCAGAATGTTTCATATATAATGTGGAAAGATGAATTTGTTTAGATATATTTAAGTTATAAGTATTGATATTTGAATGTATTTAACACTTCTTTTTCACTTTCTTTCCTACACATTCTTTCTTTCCTAGAACCTTCTTTTCTCATACCAGCCCCCTCAGTCATCCAGCCGATTTTCAGTTTCCCAGACGGGTGACCTCACCATCACCAATGTCCAGAGGTCGGATGTTGGGTACTATATCTGCCAGACATTAAATGTTGCAGGAAGTATTATTACAAAAGCCTACTTGGAAGTTACTGATGGTAATGATGCGTTTATTTTATTGTTCCCAAGTTTTTATTTTTATTTGCATACATCAGGGGGAGGATATGAAAATATTTGGGTCTGCTTTACATAAAGTCATATTGCGTGCATTGTTTCTTTGAAACTAAAAATCCTGTTTGGGTCTTCTATGCCAGGGGGTTAAATTCCAGATATCACTTAACAACATTTTGTTTTGAATCAACATCCAGTATTTGGTAAGTCTATTTCTGTTCATGGATTTTTGTCAGTTCTGTTAATTTATCTGGCTTATATATATATATATAAGCCAGATAAATTAACAGAACTGACAAAAATATATGTTATATATATATATATTAACTTTCAACCATTACATTTAACTTTCAGATTGCTTGTTGCCTAATTATTTATCCCTAGTACTGTGTGCCTGTTCTCTAAGCATCTCCGTTTATCTGTTTTTTCCCTGGTTTTTTTAGTATTGTCGTATAGCAAAGAAAAAACCTTTATCTGTATGGAAGTCAGTAGAATAGTATGCAAATGTATATCATCATACATTTCCTTTTAGGAGCACTTGTGTCAAAATTTAAGATGAAAAAGCTACAGGGAACATGGCAGCAAGCAGTAATATGGTGTTATGTCAGTTTGCAGATTGCCAGAAATTCTTACTATTTTTTATAGGAAAAACAGGAAGGAAAAAAATATTTGTGTAGGTAAAGTAATAATCTTAGCCCTTACAGAAAAAGAAGTCTGTGGAGAGGTTTTGAGGTGAAGGAAGCTGTTGCCAGAGAAGAGATTACATAAGCGAGGCCTCTGTTCTATAGAAAGCATAGAAATAGTTCAGTACTAGAAACATGCTGTGAAACTGGAGAATAAAATTACACACACTGGATTGAAATTGTTTGGAGGAATAGGACAGCATTGCTTCTGATTTCTCAAAAGTGGCAGGCCATGTTTCTTAAGCCACTTTCATTCCTTTTCCACTGTTGAGAAGATCATGGCAAGGTGAAAAAGAAATTTTAATAATAAAATTAGGCTAAAGACCTGAAGAGTTTTTTCTTAATGACCTAAGCCATCTGAACTTGGAAAAACTCAAGTTAATTTAAACATATTTGCTTTACTATGACCATATGTTCTGGATTGATCTAATGGATAATTATTTTTTGTGATGTCTCGGAATATTTATTATTTTTTTTTTCACTTCTATTAAAATAAAGACAGGCTATGTAGAATCCTCATATTCCTAAAGGTAATAGAAGTTCTGCCACCAGCTTCAGTGGCACTTATGTTTACCATGGATTTCACTGGAATTAGACTTAAGCTGTAGAGCACAGATCAGTCAGCAAGATGATTAGGTGGGGCAAAGATACTGTGAAATTTATGCAGTTCAATACTGAATAGCAATAGATCCATACTATTTCTGGTGTGCTTAATTTTGATACATTTTTGACTTTTGGCATATCAACATGCTACTGTAACTGATTATTAGTAAACAGTTTGTAAATTGCTTAGCATTAAATACTATGAGGTAATGATAAAGCAAAGCATAACTATCAAGTCCAAACAGAAGATGTTGCTCAGAAAAGTATTTCAGAAATTGTGTCCAAACTTTATTGTAGAGCTTGATATCATTGACAGTTGCAAGCTTCTTTAGAAGCTTCTCAAAGTTAAATACAAACTATATGTAAGATTAGTTTGGCTGGCTCTGATGAGAAAGATACTAATGGCCTAACAGTGCCATGCAGCGCATTACAACAGGTTGGGACAAGAAGCATAGGCTAAATTAAGCAATTGAAAACATCGAGTGTCATTTGAACATGCAAATGAAGTTACAGGAGCTGGAATTTAGCAAAAAAAAAAAAAAAAAAAAAGGCAGCGTTAACACCCTTGTCTATTACAAAAAGCAATCCAAAACTATGTGATGATCCCAAACTACCGGAACTTCAGGTTTGTATTTCAGCTACTAGACCAGATTTTAACTGCTAAACAGAGTTACATCATTTAAAGTTGTGGCTATTTCCAGATTACTAGTCCATGTCATGCTAGGTGATAGAGGTAGGAGGGGGTCACAAAAAACACAACTAGATAGTTTTTACCTGTTTTCTTGATTATCCATTGGATAATGGTAAAAATGTGTAGAAAATCATTCTTTTTTCTGTGAATACTGAGATTGCTTTATACCTTTCTATGCATAGCTAGTAAATAACTCATCAATACAATTTCAATTTCATTGTGTGCAAAATGCATTAGAACTGATGCAAACACACTATGGGATTCTCCTTGTGACTTTGAACTACTATTCACAGATTTGTCAGAAACTACTGGAAAATGTAGCTCAAAAGTTCTGAAATGATGCTATTCATTAGCATTGTGTTTAGCCTACTCATAAGCATCTCCCAATTATGAAACAGCACAAAGATAAATTGATGATTTTCAGCATTTTGAAGATATATATATATATATATATATATATACACACAATATATACACACATATTTACCAGGTTATTCCAAGCCTGCCTACTTCCTTCTTCTCTGTGAATAGAGGAAGTATGAGTTCTGTTTTACAGGCCTTTTACATGGTAAAAGATGAACAAGGTGAAAACTGTGCCTTTGCAAAGAATTTGCAAAGTCCTTTATCATTTTGTTACCATTTTATAAAGACATTGGAATTAGAGGATGTGTACCAGATACCAATATGTAATATATAATGCTTATTTCCTTTCTGAAATTAATGTATCTCGTTTTAAAATTCTGTAGTTATGCATCATTATGATGCACCCTGCCCTGAATAATGCATGCCTCTGACTTTAATTCTTTGTTTAATTATCTTTAGTTTGTTTCAAAGCCTCAAGCAACTTCTGTTGCTTAGATGATTAGAAAATTGCTTCCAGTTGCAGAAATCTATTTCCTGTTGTTTCTTCTGGCAGTGATTGCAGATCGGCCTCCCCCTGTCATTCGACAGGGTCCTGTGAATCAGACTGTAGCTGTAGATGGTACTTTAGTACTAAACTGTGTGGCTACAGGGACTTTAACGCCCACTATCCTCTGGAAAAAGGATGGGATCCTGATCTCTACCCAGGACTCTCGCATCAAGCAGTTGGAAACAGGAGCACTGCAGATCAGATATGCTAAGGTAGTTTTCACTAACAAACTGTTTTTTTTGTTTGTTTGTTTGTTTGTGCTGGGTCTTTGCTGTTGTTTCACTTTTTCTCCTCAGGGATTTTTCTCCTCAGATCCTTTTGATCTAGGCAATCCTACATTTAGAATGAATGGAATGATAAATAATTGTATTAAATTATTTGATATGTCATGTTTAAGATAGTTCATTCTTTAAACTTTACACCTTGGCTTCTATAGCCCAGAGAACATTACTTCGGATACAAAAATGCTATTAAGAAGTATTAATGAGGGGGATTATCTGGTACTTTAAAAATGAAGGGGGAAGCAAAACTCATATTTCAGTAAAATGAATTTAAAATGTTTGGGCTTCGACATTAATAGATAAAAATGATCTAATTATTTCAATTTTTTTATAAAGAAAACCCTTGTTCAGTGTGCTGCGATAATAAGAGTCATGTACACAGCTTTTTCAAAATACCTGTTAAACATATTTACTTGACAGTATAAGCATACCTTCAAATAGTTAAACACCTGAGAAGTACATAGCTTCCTCAGGGAATTGTAACAAGTTCCCAGTCAATATTGCCAGTCACGCCTAGCAAAATGTACAGTGTTTTAAAATGTTAAGTTCCAGCACACTGACAACTCTCTGTTATATTTTCTGTGGTTTGAAATTTAGTAATTCTTAAAATTAGGCCAAATACATGACTTCAATGTATTCCCTAGACTTCCTGTGTTACCGATTACAAGTTACACTGGCTGAGACTTTCAGCCTCTGATTTCTGAGTGCTTCCATTCATCTCATCTGCTGAGGCTGGGACCTCAGTAGATGTGGTGGTTTTACCCAGCTGGGCAGCTGAACTCCACCACAACTGTGCTCTCACTTCCCAATCCTTAAGACAATGTAAAGGGCTCAAGGGTTGAGATCAGGACAGGGAGATTGCTCACCAATTACTGTCATGGGCAAAACAGACTCGGTGTAGGGAGATTAATAAAATTCATTGCTTATCACTAGCATACCAGAACAGTGAGAAACTCAAACTAAACAAACTAAAAACACCTGCTCCTCCATCCACCCTATTCTAACTCCTCCCCCCTGTGCAGTGCAGGGGAATGGGGGCTGCAGTCAGTCCCTGACGCTTTCTACTGTTCCTTCTTGGTCACTCTCTGCCCCTGCTCCCCATGGGGTCCCTCCCACGAATGCCGTCCTTCCCAAGCTGATCCTGTGGGAGCTGTCCACAGGCAGCAGCTCTCCAAGAACTGCTCCCACACGTCTCCATACCACGGGGTCCATCCCCCAGGAGCAAACTGCCCCAGCACAGGTCCCCCACTGGCGGCAGCTCCTCCCAGACCCCTGCTCCTGCGTGGGCTCCTCTCCTTGGGCTGCAGCTCCGGCCCGGGGCCTGCTCCTGTGGGGGCTCTCCATGGGCCGCAGCCTCCTCCAGGCCACATCCACCTACTCCACCGGGGGCTCCTCCACGGGCTGCAGCATGGAGATCTGCTCCGTGTGGGAGCCATGGGCTGCAGGGGGACAGCCTGCTCCACTGGGAGTCTCTGCACAGGATTTTTCTCACTCCTCTCTCACAGATAGTCTCTCAATAGTTTTTCCTTTTTAGACATGATCTCAGAGACCCAACCAATGTCACTCCCTGGCTCAGCTCTGGCCAGTGGCGGGTCCATTTTGGAGCCACCTGGAGCTGGCTGTAATATATGACATGGGGCAACTGTTGGGATCTGCTCACTAAGGTCACCCCTGCAGTCTCCCCACCACGACAACCTTGCTACATAAACCAAATATGGTAGGGTACAATGTATTTGCAAAACAAACAAAAAACCTCGTTTGAAATGTGATTAAGTCATATACGGACAAGTAAGCCAGCATTCAGAAATGGATGAGAATAGCATACGGAGATCCTTTTTTTTGGATCTGCCTTAGAGTGAAACATTTACTAGTACAGAGAACCCAAGATGTATAAGGCCCCATAAAATATTTAAGCTTTGTTTGAAGGTTTACATTCTCTCTAATGCTGCAGTCTAGACAAATCCTAGGCATCATTTAGGCAGAAGGTTGCATGGGAGTCCTGTTATCAGAATTCCTTATCAATTTATTTAAGAACTCTGCAGAGTAAGGAATAAATGCCTTCAACTTTTCATTACAGAATGGGTAACATGAAGTTAGAATATGCAGCATTTTCACTTCTTTGAAGAAAGCTCAGAAACATAGCCATTAACTTCATGCCTTCTAATGTAAGAAATTTCTGATTCAAAGTTTTTTGCAGTCTAATACATTTATCCATATTCATGGGGAAACATGCAGAGATGTAATTACTTTTCTGCCCCACTGAGTGCCTGATTGTTTCAAATATTTATTCTTCTCTTTTTCTACTCAGCTGGGCGACACCGGTCGGTACACCTGCATTGCTTCAACCCCAAGTGGCGAAGCTACATGGAGTGCTTACATAGAGGTCCAAGGTAAATCAATTAGGTTTTCTCTGCATGGAGAAAATACATAAAAGAAAGTGAGAAATTGAATTGTAGTATTTATGCGACTCTGTCGTAAACTGCCAGGTGAGATGTGAACAGCATTTAGCTTACAGCTTCTTCCTGTCTGTACTCAGCATTTTTCTCTCCTTTGTTAGAATTTGGAGTCCCAGTGCAGCCACCAAGACCCACTGACCCAAACTTGATTCCTAGTGCTCCATCAAAACCTGAGGTTACAGATGTCAGCAGAAATACAGTAACATTGTCATGGCAACCGAACTTGAATTCAGGTGCAACTCCAACCTCTTACATAATTGAGGCCTTCAGGTATACAAGTCTCATGCGATTGTGCTGTACTTATGTTTATATATAATATATTGCTAAAGAAGCATGTACTAACCTGCTGTGTTATGTGTTTTATCCTTAGCCATGCATCTGGTAGCACTTGGCAAACTGTAGCTGAAAATGTGAAAACCGAGAGTTTTGCAGTTAAAGGGCTAAAACCTAATGCAATTTATCTATTCCTTGTGAGGGCAGCTAATGCGTATGGACTAAGTGATCCAAGCCAAATATCTGATCCAGTAAAAACTCAAGGTAAGCTTTAGATATTGAACATTTTAAGTGTCCAAAGTGACTGTCACAAGTTAACTGATAAATATTACATGGAAAAATTTTACTAGCTTTCAGCTGTCTATCTATACTGGCTATAGTATATGCTATGTAGTAAAATGCATTGTTTAAACTTACATTTCCCTATAACATAGACTCTAAAAGCTGCTTAGACATCAGCATATCGTGCTCCCCACGGGAACCCTAGTATCTCTTATCCAAAGATAGTTACATCCTGCAAAATAGCTCTTGTTAACAACAGAAGTAATCTCTGATTTTTGAAGTTATCACACAAAACCTAAAATTCCATGGAAATGTTATTATGTCCAGTGAATCAAATGAGGCCTAAGAATGAGACAGAGAGAGAAACAGCATGCAATATGATTTGACTTCTGCTGCATTAAGATAGAAATTTTAAATTTGAAGGAATTAGGTGTTGTGGGCGAGTAAAGAACTTTTGGCAACATATTAGAAGCATTGCAGTAGTGCTACTGTTGAAAGTGAAACAATAGAAAAAAAAGAGACAACATTTACAGACAGCTAAGTGTAAGGCCGGGCTGTATTATAGCAAATTAAGGAGTCATCTGCTAACTCCAGCTATGGACTTAATCCAGATATGTAAAATTTAAAATAACTGTGTGTTCACTATAAAAAATAAATGAAACTTACAATAGCTTACAGGAAATAATACTTTGCAACGTAGCAGCCTGCATTTTTCCTTTGATTATGAGCAAATAGAAAGAAAATTGATATATTCTTTTCCAAAGAAAAAGTGGTAAAGATTATCTTTCTTTTCTTTTTTCTTTTTTTTTTTTTTTCCTGTTTTACTGGAGAATTTGACCCATGGGCTTATTAAGAGTGCCTGTGTGGTATGTTTGTTCCTTTGTTTGCAAAAGTAAGTACATGCTTGTTTTTGGAAGGAAGTTCCTTAAAGAAAACATAGCATTTTCTGTTAGGAAGTTTTCATTTGTTCCGAAGGCAAGTTTTTCTCATCTCCCATGAGGAGTGAGCAGTTTCATATTTCTATCCTTTGCTATTATGCATTTCTCCTGATGGGAAGGAATTTCCTTGGATATACAGACAGCAAAGTTATGACCACATAGAAAATAGGAATTACATGGGTACGTAGGTTTTCCCCAAAGGGCAAAGTGTTATTATGCAGGCAAGCAGCAACGTTCTATATGAGTCCATTTTTCATGCAGTGTAGTTTCATTCAAAGAGATGAGATGTGTGTCAGGGTTGAATGTCCCAAATGAACTGATCACTGACTTGACTGATAAACAGCAAATGAGGCAGAATATTCTGTTCACTCACAGAACTGAGTGGTTTATAATGGCATAAAAAAGTTTAGCTGTCTTCTGAGATCTAGTAGAACTGAAGAACTGATTTCATAAATAGTAAGAAGCATAATAAAGTGCTAAGTTCTTTAAAGCTGTTCCATTCTTCTTCCAATAACGTTTCCCTGTTGTGTAAGGTTAACTTTATACAAGTATTTAGTTTTAGCTAGTATGTTCAAAAATTTCCCAGTTAACTTTTGTTCCTAAGTATTTATTGTCTTGTCCAAAATTCATATGCAGATCACGAAACTCACCTACCTTAACCTTTAGACTTGGCTAACATTGAAAAAATAACATTATGCTTTAGTATTCTCACTCACAGTCCCTGTCTTGGAAGCTTCAGAGCCTAATCAAGAATGGATGATATACACTATTCTATAGCACAGATGTGCAAAAGACTATTAATAGTTTTAGTCATATTGTTAATGACTCATCTTTATGACCAGTAGCAAAAATATTACTAATTACTCAACTGACTTTCCTGTGATATTCTAAGCAGGATGAGATTTAGGCAACTCTCCAAACAGAAATTTCTCTCTTTAATGCTCTCAAGGCATTAAAGGGAGGGAAAAGGTCTGATAAATTGACTGTTTGGCAGAACATATTGCATGTAGATACAGTGGTGAATCAGTGGTGTTTCTTTGGTTTGTGTGTGTTTGTGCTTATCAGTATTCCTTGCTAAGAATCTGGATTTGTCACCTACTGACTGCATGGTACCCTCAATTTGCTTTATTAACCTTAGAGAAATCTCATCATCTTGCAAATGTTTGAGGCAACTGCATGACAAGACTGCAAAGTAGCAAAGGCTTTGTATTCCCAAATGGAAGAACTACATTTTTGGAAAGAAAGGTGTAAAAAGTTGGCAAACAGAATATGTCCACCATGCAAAAAGTATGCTTTACATACATACATGCTTTGCAAACAGCTCTATCCAAACCTCAGCTTTCAAGATAGTCTATGCACCTGCAATGACATATTTGAGTAGTTGTAGATTGATATATATATATACATATATATATATGGTTCCTTTGTACTGTGTCCTTGGCCCTTCTTGTGAGCAGACAGGTATGGAAATTACTAAGGTCTTCTGAGAACAGAACCCTTGAAGATTTTTCTGATCTTACCTAATTGCAAGAGGAGATCAGACAGAGAAAGTAGTAGGCTAGAGCAAAAGTTATGTAATGTATTACCCTGTATCTGGAATTCTATTAAAAAAAAAAAAAAAAAAACAAAAACAAACAAAAAAAACCCACTCTAAGTACTTTCCGTGAATTTCCCAGTCTGTGATTTTAACTGTTGTCAGCATGGTATTTGCTAAAATGAAGTGATCAAAGGAAGACATGTGAAAGCAATATAGAAACTATGTTCCTCCGCTGCTATAGTACATGTATATTTTAGACACCCTATTAGTGACTGCCCTATAGACTTTATATATGTCTAGGACAGTCATTCCATTTCAGTTGAAGAAGCTTTTCAAGGGCTCTGCATGTAGCAAATGTGTTTCCATTGTACTATTGCATATTTTGAGAGGAATTGCTTCATGTGTATGAACAATCTTTTTAGCTTTAAATAGACCAAATGTCAGAAGAGCTAGACAATACTCATGTAGATTTTTCTTACATTATTGGGAAGTACTTAGGATATGCTTCATTGATGAAAGCATCATATGTTTTCTGATACGTTTGTTTTTATTTACATATGCTTATTTTAACAATTATATATTGTGAGAATGGAATCTTAAATTATTACAGATGTTCCACCAACAAGTCAGGGTGTGGATCACAAGCAGGTCCAGAGAGAACTAGGTGATGTGGTACTACATCTGCACAACCCTACTATCCTTTCTTCCTCCTCAATTGAAGTTCATTGGACTGTAAGTAAAAATCTGTATCATGGTGGTGGTTATATACATTGATGAATTATACTGTCTGAGTGCTGTGGAGTCACACTTTAAGAAGTGTGTAGTTTGTACACCTGAAATTGTTTTTGTTTAGATTGAGTGCTGCCTGGGCTTTGTATTCTTACTTCATTAAATTTTGTCCCATTTTTACCATTGCTTGCCTCTGTATAGAGTCCTGCTTATCACATGGTGAGAGTTTCCAAGTTCTCCTCTGGAAACTAACAAACTGATCAAAACTTTCATAAGTCAAATCATTTGAATATTTTGCACTGGTTTCAGTAGGAAGTGTATGAGTCCCCTAATGAGATAGCACAGGAAATGCCCCATCTGTCAGACCCCAGTGGAGGGAAATACTACATAGTTATCTTTGAAACTGTTGCCTCTGTCCTACATACATATTGGGAAACACATACAAATAGAGCCTCATCTGAACGTATTCTTCTTTCCTTGGTGCTATGAATACACCCAGTACAGGGAGAAGATGCAAAAATAACAATTTTGAGATGTTCTGTTGGTGTTGATTTGACAGGAGGAAGCAGAAGTTGGTCATGTGGAGAATATAGTAGAGAAAATGGAAGAGTGAGGAAATAACATTGTAGAAGTCCTGAAACATGGGAAATTAGAACATACATGAAAACAATTCAAGTCGGCTTAGAAAAGTCTGGGGCCTCAGTGAAGGAAAGGTTAGAAATGTCTTGCTGTGGGAAACATTTGGCAACCAAAAGGTAGAAATGAAGAGAGAACAATATGGGAAACTAGAAGTAACAAATAACGAGAAACGGAAATCTAATTCAAAGAAGACCAGCTTTACAACAGAATGCAGAGAGGAGAAAAAATGGGGGAAACTTACACTAGTGCAGGAATAAATCTAATGAGAGTAAGATTTGAGGTCTGTTGATGTCCTCCATCTGCACATCAATATATTGTCAAGAAGAGCACAGAATGTAATCCCTGTCATGCTGTGACAGAACATTTTGAGCAAGAACAAAGGCATTTTGATTTTGTAGAAGAGTCCTAGACCAACTGAGTCCTGGTCCATGATCAGGGCTCCTCAGTGCTGCAAGGACTGAGGAGCAGTGCAGCTGTGTAATTATGCTGTTACATGCAGTAAGGCCACCTGCAGTAGGTAATCTCCTGTTTTAACTAATAACATTAAAACATCCTTGAGGTCCCTAGCACAATTTTGTTTGACCTTTACTTACAGAACAACCTTTTCCAGACAGCCAATTTTTGTTAGTTTCTTGGGTGGCCTGTGGCTTGTTTGCAATTTCAAAAGTAAGCATTACCTCAGTTTCAGCTAACACACACATTCTTTATGTGATTATTTAAAATGAAAGATATTGTTTTTTTGGATTAAAATAGCAAGCAAACAGTTTTATTATACCATTGTATGTGATTTTTGAAAATAAAGGGAAAATCTGGTGCACCTTTTTAAAGTTTTTTATTGTTGTTTTTGGACTTCCTTATTCATCAGAAATAGAAACTGGTAGTTAATGCTCCACAAGAGATCACTTCTGCAAAGCAACTTTTTGTTGCAGTTATAGCCAAACACATTGAATCCTGTCCTCATTTACGTTAAGGTCTATTTCTCCATACATGCAGTATAAAATGGCTTCAGACTCAAATCATTTGGGACTGCTGAATATCATTTTGATCTGCTTTACCAAGTCTCATCGTTATTACCATACTGATTTTTGTGAGCCTCTTCAGAACACTCTGAAAATATCTCCTCTCCTCCAGCAGAGGAGCTTCCAGCTGAGTCAGTGATCGTGGAGGAAGTGCTTGGACAAATTTGTCCTTTGACAGCCTCAAGTCTCATCAGAACAATGTAGATAGTGCCAATTGGCTGCCCTTTTAAATCGGTGACTCCAGAAGGAAGCAGGCAGGAAGCAGTGCTCATTTCATGAATTTTGGGATGCTTCCACACCTCAGGAGAGCTGGCAGACTTGCTGCTTGATCTGTGTTCATCAGCACGCACTGCAGAGCCATCGCTCCCCTGCCCTCGCCCACCTCCCTTGCCCCATTCTGCAGAGCAGATTAGGATGGGCAGAATGTGTGCTGGGTTCCGTCAATTCTGGCAAGACTCTCCATGGATGTAAAAGTGGTTCACTTCACAGAGCTACAGTATATTATACAACTCTGCTATCCCCCTTTAATGCTTTCATAAATCTACCAAAACTGGTGCAGTTCTACCAGCATCAGTTGTGAATCAGACCTGTAATTTGCCGTAATTCAGGGAGCCCATATCTCATTCAGCGGTGGTTTTTTGAATAAAATAAATGGATAGTTCAACGACTAAATTCACAGACAGCATCCACAGTTCCTGTTTGTTAAACAAGGTGTTGTATATTCTAAATGGGTGTCTTTCTGTTGTTTTGCCAGGTGGACCAACAATCCCAGTATATTCAAGGATATAAAATCTTGTACCGGCCTACACCAGCATCCTATGGAGAGTCAGAGTGGTTAATTTTTGAAGTGAGGACTCCAACCAAAAACAGCGTTATCATTCCAGAGCTGAAGAAAGGTGTAAACTATGAAATTAAGGCCCGCCCGTTTTTTAATGAGTTTCAAGGAGCAGATAGTGAAGTGAAATTTGCAAAAACCCTAGAAGAAGGCAAGTAGGAGCCAGACTGTCTTCATCTTTCCTTTTGAAATAGTATCCTGGCCTGTTTTTCTCTGATATGTTCGTTATTTGATTTTGTTTGAAGTGTGTGCTGTTTGAGAAGAGCAATCTGCAGCAGAGGAGACTGTGTTGGACTGATCATTATGTGAATTGTTCGGTGACATCGAAGTAAATATTCAGAACCATGTGTGGGAGACAGAGAGAGAGGGATGTGCAAACCCCCCCTTCAACAGACAATGGGAAATGTGCTTTTTATCTTCACTACAGTGTGCACTCCTCCCTGCTGAGTTCATGGTCTGGTCACAAGTGACTTCTGTCAGATTCAAGCACTTACTAATCACTATCTTGAGTAGATAGCAGACACCACAGAAATCATCAAAGTGCTATAGCTGAGGGAATGGAAACCACATTCTTAGAAAGCTTTTATATCTGGATCAATCAGTAATACAAGATGAAAAGATGAATGAGGGCAACAGATATAGTGGGCTAAATTATGTATTTCCATCTCAAACACATGCTAAAATGTGAAGATTCATATAGCTGTTCCCTTTGTTATAGCTTGTCTGGTATCTCAGGCATAATGAGTATGCATGGTGGCCTGTGCATCAGAACAGGGATTTCAGTGCCTCTGGCAGGATGTAATACCTATTGCCTTCTCTCTTCCTATCTGGTATAAGTACAGTGTAGCTCTGGTTTATTTCTGTGGGTGGTTAATTATGTTCATCCTAAGCATCAACTAAGCATCCAGTTTTTAGAAAAAACTATTTAAAATGCAAAATGTAAACCTGTTAATGGTAACAAATTGTCTTGATTTAATTTTGTATTTTTTTGTAGTTTTGTATTACTCATTATTTTTTATACACTAGAGCAGCAACTAAGGTTTAACGTTCTATTTAGGGTCAATTTACAGACTTTATTTTTCAAAACTGTTGAATCTGGATGAGATGATTTGAGACCAATAAGGAATTCAGTGCTCAGGACTGTGTCATGCAATGAGTATCTGAGTTCGGAGAATTTGGTGGCCTGCGTGTCTTTTTCTATCTTACAGAGAGACTGCAGCAGAAATTAGGAGCCTGGCTGTAGGTTCACATCACTTACCTTGTCATTTTCATTGATTATTGTAATAATAATTTTAGCTTGTGGGCAGAATTGACCTTAAGGAAGGTTGGAGAGTAAATGAATGTATTTGTGTAGCCCAGAAACCAGTTTTCCTTAATAATAATAATAATAATAATAATACCCCTCACTGTTGCATTTGACGTATTCAATCCTTCTCTCCAAACGAACAGCGCCCAGTGCTCCACCTCAGAGTGTTTCGGTAACTAAAAATGATGGAAACGGGACTGCAATTGTGGTCACCTGGCAGCCACCCCCCGAGGATAACCAGAACGGAATGGTTCAAGAATATAAGGTAATACTCACATGCCTGTATCCCCTGGCAAAGTGTTGGCTGGGTTCTGACGGGTAAGTTGTTTCTGGATTCTTGGCTCCATCTACTGGTTAAAGTCAGAGCACATCGAATGGAAAATGACTGAATCAAACTCCCTATTTAGTAATTCTAAGTGGTAGAAAGCAATTAAAATAGTCTCTATAAATCTCTAAACAGCAAAGGGTCAACACTCATAATTAAAATTACCTTCTTGTCTTTATTATAAATTGAGAAATACATACAAAAGCTGAGAAGGAACTCCGCTTTTTGAAAACCATTTTGTGACTCAAAAGACATTGGTTGAGGTAATAAACAGGTTTAATAAGTTGAAAAACTCAGGGATAATAATTAACAGTGTTAATATCTGAGTAATTTACTCATATCTGGGTACTTAAACAGAAAACTTTCAAGTAAAGAATGTGAATGCTAAATATATTAAGTGTGTAGAAATTTTCTTGTCTTTTACACAAACACAACTCTCATTATTCTATATAACTTCTAACAAATTGTAAGTACATTACAAAATATTTATTTGATGTTCACGTAGCAGTAGACACGGTATTTTCAGTTCAATTTTTTTTTTGAGCTAGTTATGTAACAAATTAAATTAAGCTTATTTTTCCTAGGAAAGCTACAGACATTTAAAATATTTAGTTGTGTATATCAACTAAGCTTTATAGCCACTAAGTGGCAGGTTCATCTGTTTCAGTCCCTGCATAAGGGCATTATAGAGATAAATTTTTAAATGAATTTTTCTGGGCTATTTTTTCAGGTAAAACACTGTGACATATATTCCTAGCCTTTAAAACTTATTTTGCTATTCTGTTTTTTCCTCAGTAGAAATGGAAAAGGGAAGAGATCACTAAGCGTCACAGTCAGTTTAGAATAATAAAACACCATTCAGAAACTGGCCAAATGGTAAAAAGAAAAAAAATATTTGTGGCTTAGTTTCAGATATATAATGTAATTGGGAAAAATACTTGCAAAGTTGTTTTATTTAAAAACAGACCTTGACCTGAAGAGGTGGATTAATTTCCATCAAGAAACTGCATTAGAGGCATTTTAAAACCTTAAGGTTTTGTAAGGACAAAACAATAAACGTCAGGAAATTCATATTTCCAAGTAGATGTAATACCTAACATACCTTCTAGCATTCAGATGTAATAAGTTACCATGTATAAGAGCAAGCCGTCTTGTAGTGCTTGTGTAGCAGTAGATGGCACACTGGCACATTTCTCCTACATTTATTGTGTGCATTACATGATTTTCCTTTGTGTTTTTCACCATAGACAGAAAACAGACACTATGAAAATATACGTAGTTTTTATTTGTTTCTATATAGTTTCTATATACGTAGTTTCTAGTTCAATATTTTTCTCTAAAAATGCAAAACATTATCTACAATTAACTTTTTAAAAAAATCTTATAAATTTATTTTTCTTGTTGTTTTTCTACCTCACGTTTTTCCCCCAGAAAAAAAAATGTATGCCTGTTGGGGGGGTGGAGTTTCTAAGGCAAGAAAATGCCTAAGTAATTAAAGGATAAGACAAATAGGAAGGAGGATACCATCTTAAATGGAGAAGTGCCACTAGTATACACAAAAAGCCAAAAATTCAAACCATAGCAGAGGTCATTCCAAGCATGAAGTTAGAAATTCTCTTGTTATACTATTTTTTCGTCACTGATGTGTCTGTTAGAGTATGAATTCCTCCTTCATAACATTCTAAAAATTAGTTTTCACTTACCTGTTTAGGTATGCATTCAAATATAGTACCGGCAAGCACTGAACAACCTGATGTTTAACTTACCATTCTCAATTTGTGGATCTCTGTGTTTAATTGAGCTCCTAAGAACAAAGCATTTTTACAGATAAGTAGTGCATAGTTGCAAGTATATAATAAATTGTTTTTATTGTTCACATATGCACTATTGTACAAGATGGCAGTAACAATTCCTGTGAAAATTGACTTTTCAAAATCCAGATTTAAATCTTTTGTTTCTCAATTTGTCAAGTTCTTATTTAAATAATAGCATTTTCATAGACCTTCAGAATTTAAGAGCAGTGTTACTAATATTATACCTACTTCTGCCTGAAACAGTCTGTATTTAATATCAGAATATAAAAAGGAGAACCTCTTCTGTTCTTTTTGTGTGCTCTGACCCGCTTTACAGAAGCAGTTCTATATGTGCTGCATTGGGATTCTATTTCAAAGGAGCTTAAAATATATTTCAGATCCTCACAGTGTCCCACTAGCCTTGTTTCAATCCTTGGCATCCAGAGAATGAAAAAGGGTCTTAGAGTGTCCTGAAGATTAAATAAAGTTTACGGTATCTAGGAAAAAGGACTCTATGGAAAGTGCCCTAGCAATTGTTCTGTAAGGGAAATTCTAGCTCACTCACCTGGCAATCTCTACAGCAGCAGAACTGCACAAGGGATTAAAAACAGCTATCAGGGTAGTAAATCTTTTAGGAGCTCCATATGTCAGAAGCACAGTCTTCCCTCCCTCCGGTGCACGATCAGCACAGGTTCAAAAATGCTGACGTTCCCAGGAAAGTTTGCTTCTTTACAAGTAAGGTACTGAATTTAACTAATTTAAATTTCTGGATAAATATTCATTGTAGAGCAGTACATCTGTGGAAAATTAACAAAAGAGAAAACAACACAGCTTCATCTTTTTTTTTAACAGATCTAGATTGTCTGCTACTTCACTTTTAACAGTGGTTCAGTGCTCAGCCATATTCTTAAATATTTAACACACAAATAGAGCAGGCCCAAGGTGATTAAAAATATCACATTTTTTTCTCCTAGTCATTTAATATGACTAGATATAATGCATTTGAAAAATGGTGAATTGAAGTCTTTAGACCTGTGTCCTAATTACAACCAAAAATGAAATCTGCCATCGTACTGTTGTCTCTCAATAGAAAATGGCATATATGTCTCAAACCTTGCCTATCACTACCATTTTCCAAAAAAAAAAAAAAAAAAAAGGTAACTTTTTGATTCCAGCATATCAGTTCTCTTGTGATGTCGTGTTGAAAGATTTGCCTTTGTACTTGAGTAAAGAAAGCCTTGCTTGATGAAGGATTCCTGAACAACAGTTGCAAGTTCGTTTAACTGAATGCTGTTACTTTGTGGTTTATATGATTGATTTTTTGTTTGTTTGTTTTTGTTAAGGGGCTTCTCTTACTTGTTCCATGTTAGTAACACTTTTACTTTCATTAGCACTGTTGTTATAGGTTTAATGAATTAGGATAAACCCATCAAATAATATTAGTAGTTGGATCTGCTCTTTGGAACAAGAAATGTCTTTCCAGTGTTCAGAGTGCCAAGGATGGTGATCCATGACTACAGATTTTAGAATAATGATAAATTCTAAATTTTTATCTAGCAGAAGGAAATGAGTCAACCTTCCTTCTAATTAGCCTTCATCATTGAAATTTTAACATTTATACATACAATACACTTACTTCCCCGCAGGTTTGGTGTCTTGGCAATGAAAGTCGATACCATATAAACAAAACGGTAGATGGTTCCACCTTTTCTGTAGTCATCCCCTCCCTCGTTCCTGGTATTCGATACAGCGTGGAAGTGGCAGCAAGTACTGGGGCAGGACCTGGAGTGAAAAGTGATCCCCAGTTTATCCAATTAGGTAAGTCTGCTAGTAATTCTATCTATTGGTTTTGATGAATGTTGTTTGCTTGCTTTTGTCTTTTATGGCACCAGAAATACTTTCAGGACAACTGAAATAGATAGTGTTACCTGATCTCTGGAACAGCAGGATTTGGCATTTCTGGCTTTAAACTTGTCCTAGAATTGCATCCTGAAGATAGGATTATATGTAAATGCTTTGGTTTCCTAATTTAGCAGTGTTTTTTGGTTGTTGATTTTTTCAAAGTGAAATTTCACACTTTGGAAAGGTGTAATAAAACATTTAGAGGAGTATAAATCAGTAGTGTTGGCTCACTTTAGTTTAGAGAGTTGGTTTGTCTTGATCAGATTTTATCTTTCTTTATTGCTGAGAAAAAGAGCATGCTACCATTAGGCACGATAAATGTCAGCTGTGTGTGAAAGCTAGTAAATAACCCCAGAAGAGGAACAAGAGGTACACACATGACCTAAAATTATTTTGATCTCCTGTCTTGATTTACACCAAACATTCCTCTGTCACAAATGCAGATCTTCGTCATTGCTTCTGGATGTATCTGGGAGAAATGCATCTTTGCTTTTGGTTAGCTGAAGAACATTTATAGTAGCCTTAGGTACAGTCATACAACGGTTTACCAATATGCCTGTCTCAGACTACTTTATCATTACAGTATATAACTTATATATAACAAACAGGCAAACTCACCATGTTGGTTTGGAATTTGTATCCCTTTCTATCTTTGTATCATTAGTAGATATTCCTTATTATTTGATTTATTGTATTTAAAATACTATAATTATTGTGTGTGAAAACAAGAGTGAACAAGTAACGTATTCTGCAGAAAATTACATATACATTTCCTTGACTATTAAAAGGAAGGTTATCTTTAACTTATTTCACTTACACAAGCATATAATTTCCAAGTACATGGAGATTTTAAGACTAAATTGCATATGGTCTATGTGATATTCAATTAATATTTGAAAAAAAAAATCATAGTTATTTGTTGGATTGTGATTTCCTACAACCAGCTCCCTATTGCAGCTCCCTATAGCTTTCCGCTCAAATTCAAGTTTTTTAATAGCTTGGATTTTGAAAAATTTAAATTAAATAGTGTAAAATAATAGATAGTGTAGAGGTCAAAGTCAAAGACTTCATAATCACAATTTTTTTCCGTTTTGTCAGACGATATGTAAATGCTAAATGAAGGTGTAATTTATAACATAACTTAATCACTTTGGGTTTTTGGTAAGTGGAAAAAGAAACAAATCAGACTCTTGTCAGTATAAGATGTTTGCCCGCTTCTGATTTGCTGACCTTACTAATACTGTGTTAGAAGGCATGAAGCAATCACAAACTTTGGAGGGTGGTCAAATGTAAAAGTGTGCCTTTAGCCTGGTAAGAGTCGTCTATTTCCATGTGGATTTCCATGGTTTGATTTCATATTTTTTATTTCTTGTTTTTAATTAAGTGGTGTGGCCAAATCTACAGGTACTCCAGTAAAAATCCCATAGTTTGGTTGTTACAATTGGATAACAAAAACCTGGAGAGAGGAGACTTGGGGGAGGATCCATGCCACTAAATGCAGCACAAAGGAATACCTAGGCAGTGCTGCCATCCTTCAGGCAACTGCAGAAGGCTGCTGAAAATTACTCCTAAAAATTAGGAGGAGTACTCTTCATGAGCACAGATCAAGCTAAAATCCTCGAGGCATATGAATGACTCCAGTTCACCTAGCTCTACCTTGTGGAAAGGGAATATAAGTTCTCTAACAGCCCCCGCAAAGACTCACATTCTTAGCTGTTGGATGTGCTCCCAGCAGCAGGGCGGAGCAGACACTGTAGCTTTCTGGTAGCTCTTCTGAAGAAATAAAATTAAGTTGTTGATGTCATCAGCTGGCACCTTTCATCAGCAATAAATAACATGGTTACAGTGAGAGGGAAGGGAGGCCAGGCAGGGGGAAGAAAAGGGACTAAGGATGCTACTTTTAGAAGGATTGAAAGAGTCCTGACTCCCTGTACCTACACACTAAAGGAACTGTGTGTTTGCCTCTGACAGCTCCCAAGTTTCTCTCTTTCTTTTGTTGATCCCAACTATTCCTTCAGGAATATTAGTCTTGATATCTGAAGTAGTGTAACAGCTACTTTTTTTTTTTTTTTTTTTTTTTCCTGGAACTATGTCAGAGGTGCGATTTAGATGTTGGCTTACTTTATTTTTGAAGAATTTTCCATCAAAATCAATGTGTTTTTTTTTTTTCTTACAAAAACATAAGACTAGATTGTGGCTGGCTCTAGAATGTCCAAAGAAGAGATTTAACACTTTTTTTTTTTTTTTTTTTCCTCCAGTATAGTCTACTCTCTTGCACAGAGAACTCATTTTTGAGACTGTGTGCTGTGCACGATGCTCCCAGGTTCTTGAATGTGAGCAATATATCTGAGCAGGGTTTCAGCCAAGTGTGTGACAGGAGGAAGCTTCACCTTTCAGGGGCTGCCTTCCAGAACAAGAGGGGAGGACAAGAGAAATTGGATTCTCAGAGAGCTGAGGCATGCAGTCATAGTACCATGCATCAGCTGAGCTGTGATAACTGACCTTGTGCATGCACTTAACCTGTTACAAAGACAGGTACAAATTGTAAGCTCAAAGCTCTTTCATTTTCAATGTTTCAGCTAACATGAAGCAGCTCACTGAGCTGTGGTACCCTAGACTTCAGTGCCACTTGGGACAAGCCAACAATATACATGCTTGTTATTCAGAATTACCTTTCAGTGCTTAAAATCATGAGATCAGCTGAAAAATCATGCATCTTCTTGAAACACCCCACGTGGGTGTTTATTTATTTACTTATTTATTTATTTTGATGGGCCTTGTAAAGCTTTCTGTAGATTTCCAAGGCCTAGAAAACCATTTTATGTTTGTTTGAGAAGCTGATAATTTACGTAACAAAAGACTACAAGAGCTTTGCTGCTAAGGAAAAAATACATACTTCATAAGAGCTATCTACAGCTCACTATAAATCCATGTATGTATAATTCTGTGCTATGGAGAAAAAAAAAACATAGTGAGAAATATGATAAAACATTTTTATTGTCACAACATGTGACTTCACGACATTGATTATAAAAAAGCACTGTACAGAAAGGTGAGAATTATCAGATGAAAATAGTTTTTGTCAGTCTCTTGCCTAAGATTTGTCTAGTGACATGGTACTACCTATGATAGCTCTGCTGTATAACATATCCTTGTTGCCAAATAAGTTATGAAATTGGAACATACTGCAACATATTTTTTTTCAGGGTGCCAGCTCTGAAAGGCCCCACAACACCAGTTAATGTGACTCATAAATGTATAATTTGTATGAATACATGCTATGCATTTTTTTCTTGAGATGACTGTACAATTATAATTTGTTGAGTGCATTTTTCAACTAGTGGATGTCTCAAGTGTACAAAATAGAGGAACATCTCATTGAATCATTTTTCTAATTGTTTAGTTTAGGAGATGTAGTTGGTGAAGTAGCTAAGATGCCTTTAGGGATATTATTCTGTCAGCCCTTCGAGTGCTTCTAGTGTGATAGCTGTATGATGGGTTTTGTTGATATTTTTGTCTTGTGGCCTGCAAATGACTTGATAAAGTTTTTTTTTTTTTTTAATTATTTTTTTTTCCTCAAGCAAGCACTTCCAAACCAGCTTGGTGCTCTCTCCTCACAAATTTATGCTGTAAGATTAAATTGCAAAAATGTATTTTTTTTCCAGTTTTGGAAACGTGCGTAAATACAAAACAGTGTATTCTTAACCTGGTAGTATTTTACCAAAATTTCATATTGCAATATGCACATCAGACATTGTGTTACAGATTCCAGGTGTTTTTCTTGTTTTGAGTTGCCAAAATTACCAAAGTCTACTATATATATATATATATATATATATATCTACTATATATACTACTACTATATCTACTATATATATATATAGTAGATACCAAAGTCTACTATAGAATTACAGATAATTATAGAATTTTATAGATTACCAAAGTCTACTATATATATATATATATACTATATATATCTACTATATATCTACTACTATATCTACTATATATATACATATATATATATACATATTCCTATTTCCTGTTTGTACATTTTGTATACTAAATGAGACAGATGTATTGGAAAGTACCATACTATAGGTTGTATACTTAAAGAGGAAAGATGAAGTTGATTGCACACCTGTGAACCTGGAATTTCCTGCCTTTCTAAATCTTTGGCATTCAAATCTTAATTCTATATTAATCAATTGTGTAACATATAACACTTTAAACATTAATTTTTACATTATTTACATGAAAGTGTAGAGAGTTAGAGGTCCCAGTTCTACTCCACATGAATTGTAACAAGATTTTACTGACGTTTTTCACGTGGAGCTTCAGCACAGTCAAATCAGGTAGTCGGTGAGCAATAGCCATAGCAATATGCTCTGTGATAAAAATAAGGTTCTTATCTCAGGGTAGAATACAAGGGGATGAGTCAGTGTGATAATATGCTGGTTTCAGGGAGTTGTGGGATCAGCCTGCTCCAACAACTCCGAGGCATTTCCAAGTACATTATAAGCTGTGGCTGCTGCTCTAGCAGTAAGATGCACTTTGCCTTGCAATGTTTATGTTCACTTATTATTTTGGCATGTTTCCCTGAGGAGTGCAAGTAGGAACAGGAATGTTGATTAAGAACCATTTATATCTAAGGCAAAGCTTCCAGAAGTTTCCTGGGAGGAAGAAACAGTACTTTTTTTCGTTCAAGAGCTTTTTTCCTGGCTGATCTCATGGGCCTGTTGCAAAGAGTGAAGTTGTCCTTCTCAAAGAAAGGCTTCCTACACACTGTATATGGAAATTATTCAGTAATGAGGGGTTAACTAGATTCGCTCCCCTTGTTATATATCTAGCTTGCTTTCTATCTTAAGAACATGAGAAGGACGTGGGTCATATGTGACCTTTTGAAGATTCCAAGTTCTTTTTTCTCATTCTGTATATACTATATGAGTATACATGTACATATATTCATTTTCTTGTCACCATATATGTAAATATATACCAGTTAATGTAACGATTCTTAACAATCCACCCATATACAGTGTAGCATAAGCCTATTAAAAGCAAATACATTAATATGCTGTTACTATGCTTGCACTGGCTAAGAAAATAATACCATGAGTTGAATCTTAATTAAATATTAGAACAATAGGTGTTCAAAGAGATTCTTTGGTATTTTATGTATATAAAAGTACCATCCCTCTTTATGGTTGTATTATTGACATGTTTTAAAAAGATTCTCATTTGGCTTTTAAATTTGCATTTTTAATTATTTTTTTTTAATATATATATTTTAAAGCATTAGAGAAAAGCATTTATTGGTCTTCTGAATCTATTCAGGACCATGTCTGGAAATCTTTTTTCTATTCCATTAAGAAATGTGAGGTGGTATATCTATTTAAAAATATAGAAACAATAGAGTTACTCATTTTGAAAACAGACTGATGATACAAGATTTCATATCTTAATATGGCCTCAGCTGCAAAGAGACCAAAGATGAGAAACAAAGTGACAGTTTAATTCATTAGTCACAGTATACTTTATACGTTTAAGCCCATCTGGCCACTTGTGTGGAACTTCACTTGGCTGTCTCCATAAAATCTGAAGCAACCCATCTTAACCTTGCGCAAATAGGCATGAAATCTATAAACCCAGCAGACACAAAGAGTGTATTAGTAAGAAAAGAATGAGTCTGCCTGCTGAACTTTCAGGCTAGGCAGTGCACTTAGGATCACAGAAGATACAGGGACCTGAAATATGAAATAAATTTTCCAGTAAGGTAACAGTCAAAGGCAGCAGTGATTACTTGACTAAATAGGTATGTCAGAAAAACTGAAATATTGAATTCTTCACTGAAAAAAAAAAAAAAAAAAGTTGTTACTAATTTAACCATTTCCCATTGATAAAGGTATTCTTTTCCAGTGGAGTTTTTTTTTTTTTTATGGTTTATTGTTATTTTGTACCCTTTTTGTATTCCTATTTCTTAGATTTTTTTTTAAGTTTATTTCAGCAAGATGCAAGATGTATCAAAATAAAATAAACTATTCACTGGTTACTCCTTTGGGAAAAGGTGTTGTTTCTTAAGTGAATGGGTGTTAATTTCTTTCATAGTTTATATTAATAGTTTATATTAATAGTTTATATTAATAACAGCATCTTTCACCTTAAAACACTAATCTCTTTCCGAATATGATGTCACTACCCATAGTATTAAAAGAAAAAACAAAAAAACTTGGATTTACACAAGAATAAAAATGGGTATTTCAAAGACTAAGCTGTGGAATGTGTAAAGCAATATCCACTCTGAGTAAAGGTTTCAAATTCTTGCCCTCACCCTGTGCAGTAATGAAATTTCCAGTAACCACTCACTGTAGTGGTAAAAAATCAGGAAGACAGTATTTTGTCTTTGAGTTGCTTCATTTCAGTTAGAAAACATTGTTCAGTAACTGAATATTTTTATTACTGTTCCTAGAAGATTCTTGCAAAAGTACAGTACAGAAAGAGAACAAAAGATTGATTATTGTTGATGCTTTCTCTATAGGAGGAAAAAAAAAAAGTTTTAAATGTGTAGAAAAATACCCAGTCTTCATTTTGATTTAGTATTTTTAAGGATAAACATCATTTGAAGAGGGCTGCATGTCCAATAATGATGAGACTGTTTGGCTGTCTTTTACCAATGTAGAGCTCCTTTTTAGTCATTCTTGAGCTTTGTCATCCATGTCAAGTGGGCAGAATTGGTTATTTAGTACTTTTACGTCTTTATGTACTCTTAAATATTCAGTCTTTTATTAACTGAGGTCAAAATGGGAGACTGCAACGAGTGTGTTAGACTGTAATACGATATTTAAGTCATCTGTCAGGAACTGCTAAATTAAAATGTATCACTCAACATCAACCTCATGTGAACAAACTTTGAATTTGTAATTGTTTTATGATTTTCAGTTATGAGAATGTACATATGTGTACCTGAGTTCTGCACATTCACAGAGCCCCAAGAACACATTAATCATGTTTCATACATGAGGTTTTGTCTGACTTTCTGAATGATTTTCCCAAACTGATGTTGCTTTGCTAAAATTTAAAAAATAATAATCTAGAGGTCTGATTTTAGCAGTCACTAAAAATGAAACCCAGTAGATTTGGAGATACCTGTCTTGTAAGAAAATTGAACTATTTCTACCTAGACCTATAAAAAGAGGTTTTCAAAAACAATCTTAAGCATATTGGCTTGAAGAACAGGACTACAGTTCTGTTGGTTCTTTTCATGTTGCCTTTTACAGTTGCTCTTTCAGATTAACTGGAGATTTGGGATAAGATTTTGAGATTTTTTTATTTTTTTTTCCAGATTCTCATGGAAACCCTGTGTCTTCAGACGATCAAGTCAGTTTAGCCCAGCAGATTTCTGATGTAGTAAAACAGCCTGCCTTTATTGCTGGAATTGGTGCAGCCTGTTGGATTATCCTCATGGTCTTCAGCATCTGGTTATATCGCCACAGGAAGAAGCGAAATGGACTCACTAGTACCTATGCTGGTATCAGAAAAGGTGCCATATTCTGTTTCAATCCCCTAGCTGTTGTATACCTCTTTACTGGCTATTTACTGTATCATCAGTTTCTTGCTATTTTAAGATTGGATGCAGGAATTGTCAAATTGTTTCAATACTTTCAGAAAGTTTGGATCAGCAGCTGATGTAGAAAGCGCTATTATTTACATAATGTGTTAACTTGACCTCAAAGTATGAGTGTTTAGCAAAATACCTAGATTGGCTTTTCATAAAAATACTCATAAAATTGAGGAATGTACAAGATGTATTTAAGTCTGTGAGCTTCCAATATGCTCTTAATGCCTGACACATATATGCCTGACACACACATCTGGAAAGGAAGCAACTAGATGGTTGTTCATTGTCCCTCTCATTCAGTCTTTTGCTTACTGCTAAGAATACTAACAGTGGTGTTAATTACAGTGATGCTTTGGGTGCGTGTTCTTGAATCTCCTTATGTTCGTGGGGAATGTGGTGAAGGAGCTGTTTGTGAAAGCACAACCGTCAGTAGTACTTTCCAAAACCCTTTCTTAAATGCTGTTGTGAGGCCCTTCTCTGGGACTGAATTCTGGGGCTATCAAATCTTGCATCTGCGTTCGGTTACAGTGACAGCAGTGGGACTAGCTTTAAAGCACTTTTCATTTTTGTGTTATCGATACCTTTTATACCAGATTGTCAGAGGACAAGCAGTGTTTTACACTATACTCCGTGACAAACAAAACTAGAATATCTACTTGGAAGATCCTCTAGAATAAAAATGTGATTTCTCCTGATTCAATAATCTTTTGATAAAGTCCTGAAGTTAAAGGTGAATTCAATAAGCTGCACTTCACTACATCTTAAAGCAATACCTTGTAGGCACTCATGGAGTGAAAACCATAAATTCTGGAATAAATCAGAAAATGGAGAGATTTTGTTTTGATATTTTTAAATCAAGAGATAGACCTAAGCTTAAAAGGTGCACCTTATAACATGCTGAAAGATGTCATGATGAAACTGCATTCTTTAGTCACTTCAAGACTGAGTATGCGATGGTAGAGACAGATGTATTTGTGGCAAATATACCACAAATGTTTTTAAACAGTAGTAGTGTGTTGGTGTGAAAAAGAAGCAATGTTAAAAATAGTAACTGAGTGAATGGAAACCTGGAAACTGTTTTGTAGTACTGCAGGGTTCAGTTGTCTTCCGTGCTATCAAAGTATCAAAGCTCTAGGTAGACTCTAGCTCTATAGCTCTAGACTCTTAGTGGAGCTATAACCATGGAGGTCAGGGACAAATATCACATTCAATTTCATTCTTCTAGGATTTCTTATATAAGACAAACCTCGACATACTGCTGCATCGGCCTGCTCTGTTTTGTTTTACTAATAGCATGCTGCCATACTGCATTTCTACAGTTCTATCAAACTAACATCACTATGCTTTCAAGCAGTACCTATGATTAAGCAAAAGGCATACAATTTGTCCTTAAAAATGGTTACTTTAATGACATCAGCCATTGTTCAAAACAGCTGTGTTTTTCAATATCTGTAAAAAATTTCTTTTGTCTAATTTGGTGAGGATTTTATAAAAATATACAGAAAAGTAGTGTATGCATCTCCATTATCAAGTATTCCTCAAGGGGGGAAAAAAAACAAATTGCAAAGTAGTTTGCCACTCTGCAGTGCATCAAGTCATCACTTCAAGTGCAAACTTGCTTCAGTCTTGCATTTATTTATTTATTTTTATGTTTAGCTTCAGGACTGACATCTGTTAAAAATACTTCACTGCTCCCACACACAGTGTAATAGTAATAGCTCTTACATTCAGAAGAGTTCATTAATAGAAGCTCTGAGAATTAAGTTGTTCCTTTGTGTGATAGCTGTAACAATTTCATTTAGGTGAACCTCTGTTCTTTTGTTCCTCAATTCTTGAAAAACTAAACTAGTATTAGTACTTAGCTCACAGGCGAGTAATGAGTCAACATTTTAAGATTTTTTTTTTCATGTCCTTGTGATTGCAAATTAATTTTGAGATACTTGATTCTCTTTTGAATAGCTCTGGTTTAAGTGCACCTTCTATTTTAATGAAAGCTTGTTACTATGGTTCTATATTTTTGAATGCAGATAAATTAAATTTGACTGTGTGAAAAGGTCTAGCTCAAAGAAAACACAATGGAATTACCACAATAAAGAGCTGTACTATAAATGAAGCTTGAAATGGGTAAAATGCTCAGAGCATTTTTTCTTTTTGTCATATTCCTGGAAATAAATTGGCTTGGAAAGAGTGGGGGGAAACTACAGCATTTTCTAAATTGTAACAACAAGGCATTCCAGAGCCCCCACCCCAAAACCTTGGAATTATTGCAAAAATTGCAGTAATGGTTGTTCTCTTAGCCAGAATATTTTCTCTCAGTGACAGGTTTGCCAATCAAATTCCATCTGAGGGTTTCTTCTAGTTAATATTTTATTGTTTCTCTTAATTTTTTTTGCTTTCGTTAGAGCTAAATGGCAATATTAACCTTTTTCTGCCCATCAGTGGTAGAAAAACTATACTGTCTTCTCGACAGGAGGGGGAGCATGTGCTAATAAGAAGAGCAGATGCTAGCACTCTGTATTTGGATTACAGGCCCTATTGATCCAAAGAGGATTTATAGTGGCTACAAGAATGAAGATTGTCAAGCAATGTCATTGTTCCTTTGTTAACCTTTCCTTCTTAAAGCCATGGATTGAAAGGTAGAAAGGTGTTACATCTAGTGATATCTTTTACCTCTTTTTTATGATTATTTAAGGAAGATCATATCTTTTTAGCAGTCTCTTCTCTGAAAAAAAGTTGCTGCAGTAGGTTTTAGTGCCTTTTTTACAGTGAGAGTTGGTACCCTTCTTAAATCAGGTACAGTAAAATACCAGTAGTCTTTGTTCCTTTATATGATTATTATTTTCTTACTGAATACTTAGAAGTGTGCCTGTTAGTTCAGCATAATGAACATTTACTTAGTGAGCTGCAGATAAGATTCATAGGACCTTGATAAGACTTTGTTAAGGAATTTGTCATTCTGCATTCTAAAATGATTAAGAGTGTAGGGTTTTTGTTTGTACTAGGATTCTCAGAAAACTTTAAGATATCAAATAGAGGAGTACTGAAAGGTTAAACTAGTTGTTTCCCTCAGGACCACAGTGAAGTATCAAACTTCTTTTCAGAGTGGTATCTGTGGAGACGAGCTTCTTTCTGAATCGCAAATTTAATTTTATTTCTATATTAATGTGACTGTACTACTGGGTTAGCTATTTGCATTTGGTTATGTTCAGCTGTCTGCGAGGTTTATACTAATGTGGTATGTTTCCCTTTCTCTCTTCAGCTTAATAACCAGTTTGTATTTTGTTTTGATTTTTCAGTCCCGTCTTTTACCTTCACACCAACAGGTATATATTTACACTTTTCCCCCCTTTTTTTGTTACTTTAGCATGCATTAGTGGTACTGTTTCTCTTTTTCCGACGTAACCAGCCCATCTGTTCAGAAGGTTTTAAAACAATTTCATTAATGACGGGTATCATTATTTTTTTCTCTGAGTATCCTTGCTTTGTAGCTGACACTTTTTTTCCATTTGTGTGTACCATTTTGTAATGTGATGCAAGCATACCATTTTGTAGCATGCTCCTGTCAGTCCTGCCTGGGCTCTCTTCTTGCATTACACTCAAGTAGTATGGCCTTCTGCATCTAGTGATTCAAAGGCACTTCTGATGAAGGAGGAATGACTTAGCAGAGCCCAGATGCTGACTTGTAAGGGAACCAATGGGACTACAGTTGGTGAAACATTTGCTTGTTTTCTTCCCTCTGAAACTGCATTAAACCAGTGTCCTAGGAGTTGCCTGCTTTGGCAGATACAGGAAATCACAGTGTGCTATCAGTTAGATTTCTTTGTTTGCTGCCTTAAACCGTATTTGTTCTATGAAACTCTTAAGCAGTCAACTTGTTCTACATAAAGCTGCATTTCAAATTCAGGGTGGGTTTAAAATCATCTTATTTTTCCTTTTGCTTAGAAATGTATGAAATATTTCCATGACACATACCAAGCCATAGACAACCAAAAATTTCAGTGAGAGCCTTTCTGTTCTGTAGACTGGACCTTCAATTGGTCCCAAAGCCTGGGAGTTCAGCAGCTTTTCCTCAACAGTGAATACTATTCAACACATTAACTATCCACCATTGCACTGCATATATTCTTTTTAGCTACAAGCTGAGTGAATAGACAGGTCATATCTTCCTCCTCTGTTCTAAATCCCTTGTCACTGGAGGTCTATGAGACTTGAAAGTCATGTAATACCCAGGCAGGGTAAAAGCCACCTAACTCTTCCTCTGCACAAAATCAGCTCAAAATACTTAGCTCAAAATAATAGCTCAAAATCACCATACTAATTTGGCCCGTGGACAGCAGCTGGATTACATTCTTCCAGGTGTGACTGCAGCTGAAACAATCTCATGTATAGCTGCATTGATCCACGCAGACCTAGTGGTAATGGGTTAGATTCTTATCCACATCCTTTTAATCACATTGAATAGTGTCTTGTTTCAAAAGTCATCCTATTATGTTCAGTGGAGTTGCTTATTGTTCAGCATGAGTCAGAGTGGCCTTTAATGTTTCTGAAGTCCTTTGAGATCCACAGTAGAGACTAATGCAAATTATTATTTTGCTGTTACTTTAATTGGCTTAACAGAGAGCTTCTACTGCAATCACAATTGTAGCATGCTACTGAAATTATGCAGAGGTTGGTAGGTTAGCTAATATACATTTTCTCGGTTGGATTCTTAACATTAAAGGAAAATATCACAGCTCCATAAGATATGTCAGAGCTGCAAAATAAATATAACTGAGATTTTTAAAAAAGAAATTGGAAAAACACAAAGTATGTAAAATGTTTCAAGGAAAAAAAAAATCCTCTTTCAATCCACAATCCCAGTCGTGAGTTCCACTGACTTTAAATGGTACCCGACCCTCTTCTTTAGCATTACCTACAGTAAAAGACTTTTACCTGTAGCAAGGAATTCTACATTTTAATCCTGCTGCTGTAATCACTGCGAGCATTTATCTGTCTCTTGCAGACTCCTGGTTTGGAGTTCCAAAGAGCAGAATTTGACCCTTTTTTTTTTTTTTTTTTTTTTTTTTTTTTTTTTTTTT
>CM021731.1:101219470-101330809 GCA_011075105.1 Heteronetta atricapilla
TAACCATTTGCAGGGAGGCAGTCTCCTTAACCCTTTGCCTAGCCCAATGCAAACCCCAGAAATAAATAGCACTGTTTCTTGTTGGATGTATGCATCCTGTAACATAATTTTTTTAACCATGATACCTCATTGTGAAGGATCACAATCCATGCCAATAAATAAAGCATGTGGTCATGCACTTAGTTAATGTGTGATGTTTATGAGATGCTAGCAAAACTGCCCCTACTAATTTAGGAAATATTCTTTCTGCTAGTCACTTTTTACCAAGATTTATACTTCTAGGGTTTTAGATTTAAAAAACAAGTATCATTATTAAATGCAAATGTAAAGTGTTATAAAATACAAAGCTTCTGTGGATTTTTAGAGTATGCTTGTTCCATGAGTAAAGTGCAGTAATGTTCAGAAAAAAAGCGTATGTTTTTGTAGGAGATTCAGCTGTAATGAGCCATTGTTTACATTGGAAGTAAAGTCTGTTATAAAATCGTGCTACCTCTTTAATCTTACCAAAATGATAAGGTTGAGCAAAGCTTTAACATCTAGTCATTCATGAAATAAATATATGACCTAAATTCTTCCACAGAGTAACTCCACTGAAGTCAGCAGAGTTATGTTAAGGATAAGTTCAACCTGATGTATGGCTTCCTGCTTTCTTAAGCTATACATGTTTTTGTTTGTGTTTTTTCTGAACAGAACTGGAATATGAAACTTTGATGAAGCTAAAAGTAGCAGTTATCAAGCATCACAAGTATTACGTATAAATTTCCAGTTGAAGGAATAACTTTCAGAATGAGACTCAGAATTAATGTATAGACACTGCACACTTATTGTCTTTCCTGAAATGAAACAAAGGGCAGATTTAATATTTAAGGAGTCTTTATGCTTTTAAATTATTTCATTTTTTTTATTATTTTTGAATCTTTCAGTAACCTATCAGAGAGGAGGAGATGCCGTAAGCAGTGGAGGCAGGTAATTATGCGCTTTATTTTTAAAACTGTAAATTGTGTGCAACTATATTTAAAGATGCTGGGAGTATAATTGTTCTTATAAGTGATGGCAGAACAACAACTTGTAAATATACATTTTAATTTATAATATTAATGCATACACTTATTTCATATATTTTACTGCTTAGAAGGATGTGGTTTGTATTTTTAGGATGACTTCCAAAGAATGGGTCACACATGGTATTTTTATCTGAGTTGCTTTGTTAATCTGTAAAAACTGCACCTCAAAAAATAAGCAGCAGAGGGAGCACTTTAACTTCAAAATAAATACCTGATTTAGCAGCTGATTAAGGGAGTAAAAGTAATTAAGTCATGGCACTTATGAAGGTTAAGAAATACAGCTGGTTTACAAATGCTACAAAGAAAAAAAGCATTTATTGGAAGAATGTGCTGAAGACACAAACAGCTTATAAACTGACTTTTTAAGAAGAACTCCTGCTATGAATGCAAAACAGGTAAAGCAGGAGATGGTTCACTGAAGGAGAGGGAGACATGTAGACTTTTAATTTAAAGCCCCTTACTTTGAGAACCTAGTCCATTCAAGACTGAAGATCTAACTGAAATATGTTTACAGGGTTGACATTATTAGTGAGTGGCAATGGACAAAACAGTAGTTTAAATTTCCCACATAGAGATGGAGATTTCTTCAGGAAGCAAAATAGCAGTTTTAGCAAAAAGGCAGGTAGGAGCATTGTCACTCTGTTAGCACACCTCTTTTTCTATGTGCATGCTCTTTTGTAAGCATTTGAGCTAAAGATTTGGTATCATGTTGGAATAAGCATTAAAATCTCAGAGAACAGCTGTGTTCAAATTCCTGTATCAGTTCCTGTCTCACAAGTGGTATCTTGTTGATTCCTAATATGCAAAACCTTACAAAAATTTGGTAATGGTGAGGATTAGGCATAAAATTAAACATTCCCAGTATGCTTGAATGCTGTGCGGAGTTAATCCAGTGCTGCTACTGTACCTGGCACATTATGAGCTATTGCACATCTCTCTGTCCAGTGCTGTATACTGCTGTGTTGTCATAGCCATAAAACCACGGAGAAAAACCTCTAGAACAGTTACCATGTGATGTTTGAATGGACAAATCTGTAAATCACTGGGTTGCTGCCTTCACCCCAGAATAGTGAGAAAATGAGAGAGAGCAGACATGAACTTTCTCTTTCCCTGACAAGGCTGTTCAAAAAGATACACAGTGTTCTTTGTGTTCTTTGTGCCACCGTGCTTTCTTGCTCATCCCATAGCACGAGGTAGACAAAGCACAGTCAACATAGACTCAGAGTACAGAAATGAACCCATAAATGTCTACATCATATACAGTCATTTTGTTACCGCTGAAGAAGCAGCATCTTTTTTACTGCCCTACTTTTAAGGATCACTGCCACAATCTAGCAGTGCAATTGATTTAAGGTGCTAACATCTATGCTTCTTTTGTTCATCTGAGTCTATGGCATTTACAGAGCATCTGATGCTGTACAGCATTTAGTAGAATATGAAACATACTTGTGCAAAGTTAAAAAAAAAAAAAAATCTTATCTTTACATATGAAAATCTTTACTCTGAATTTCAAACTTAAAGCTTTCACTTGCTTACATTATATTTGCAATGTTTTGGAAAGGTTTAGCATTTTTTTGCCAAGTGCAGATATGCGAGCATGTTACAGCATTATTCAGAATGTCACAGTGATCTATTTCAAAATAATCCCCACTTCTGTGATGCTGAAAAAATGCCTACTTCTGTGGCAATCCCCTTTTCAGCCAGAACTCAAGTAATGGTAATTAGGGTGGATTGGCTCCAGCCAGTAGCCAGGCACCCACACAGCTGCTTGCTCGCCCCACCCTGCCTCACCATACCCCACCCCATCCCAGGCCCAGTGCAGCAATTCAAGGACTCAAAGAATTCATCACAAAGGCTGAAGATCTTTGGAAAAGGTCATCTCCTATCTTGCAGCAGTGTATGGAGCTGTAATGCAAACATCTCGTGCTAATGCTTCCACGTAAATGGCCCCAGTACCTACCTCTACTTATATATGTCACAGCATGTTTCTTACATGACAACTTGTTTGAATGGAAAGTAAATTTTAGAAACAAAGTTCCTTTAACTTTCTATGCAAAAATCGAGAACACAGGCCTTGAAAGTGCCCACATTCTGAAAACTTTGTCTCCTCCAAATGCCTTGAGGTATATTCTCATTGTAAGAGCAGAGCAATAGGAAAAAGAAAGCAAAATATTTCAAGTCAGCTCTTCACATGATGACATGGCTGTGCATTTATTTCAGATTCTAAAAAAAAATACTTTACTAATGTATGTGTATTGGCTGGTGTGATAGCCTGGCAGTAAGTCATGCCTCATCACCTCCTATGTTAAATTGTCAGGTGACATATGCAGTGCAGAAATGTATATGCACAAGTATGTATAGACCTTTAAATGTCATTCTAAGACTGTCTTAGGCCTGCAGCATTGATTGACTATATCCCCCTTAACAAACTGCATGCATTTTGTATTCTCAACTTGCAGATTCAGAGGATTAGGATATTTTATTTTTTTGAAGAACATCACATCTAATATTAGAGACTAGTTCTTGTACTGTTTCCAATGGAAATTTGCTTGTTAAATCATGTGATGAAAGAGTCTGCATTACTTTTTTTTTTTTTTAATATGACAGTGAATAAAATTTTCTATTTTTTAAAAAGCATCTTAGTTATCAAAAGCAATTGTTGGTAGAAGATGTCACTTATGTGGGACTTCATAACATGCTGTTATGCATCATTATTGTAACAACTAAAGAGGCACCAAAGATTCTACTAAACATTCACCAAAGAAAAATTCAGCATCTTGGAAACCAAGCAATGCTGTCTTTTCCTGCTGATGGTGGGAATACATTATTCCAAATGTAGTCGATATGCAGTATCGATATCTGGATACTTGTAAAGTCATCTAGTATTCCCAGTTACTTTAAAGTTGCTTAGGAGTTGCTGCCGTTCCACCTATATAAAGATTAAGCAAGCGTTCGTTAACAAGATATATCACATACTCAGTGTGCTTAGTGGGACACAAACACTCCCAGTTAACAGAGGTTTTTGTAATCTGCTGTTCCCTTTGATCCACGAGAATAGTATCTGATGGTGATTAGTACCTGTCTTCATAAATAACCAAGAATGTGTGACTATTCACATGCAAACTTGGGTCTTATTTCTGTGTATCCATGTTTGAACTTTGTGTTTGACTTGCCAGTGCCCCCTTTTTTTACCTTGTTTACTTTAAGGAAGACAAAGAAAGAACAAGAAGATAAAAATACCACTCTCTTACCATCCCCTCCCAATATATATAGATATATAATAATTATCAACAAAGTTCACCAGACAGTTAAAGGTTGCACACAAATATGTTATGTGCAGTTCATCAACTGACCCAATGCTGTCCTTGGCTGTTCAATTCAGAGTGTCGTATCAACGAACTGGTTATTTTAATCTGTTATATAAGAGACTGAAAACCATTATACAGTTGAATTAAGCTGTATTTTCCAGTGTTCGAGCCCTTTAAAAAGTAATATCTAACCTTCTGAGAAGAATATAATTGCAATGTGAAAATGCTTTTGTTTAATTTTTGAAGTGACCAAGCTTTGTTTTTAAAGGCCAGGTCTCCTAAACATCAGTGAACCAGCCACGCAGCCATGGCTAGCAGATACTTGGCCTAACACAGGGAACAACCACAATGACTGCTCCATCAACTGCTGCACCTCTGGCAACGGAAACAGTGATAGCAACCTTACAACATACAGTCGACCAGGTTAGATATGTTTCTGCCTTGCTTAGGAATCTTCTTTACACAGTATATGTTTATAATACCTGAAAACAGGTTTGTTTTTCATTTTAATGTCCAATATATGTTCAGATTTAATGTTTCATTCCACTATGTCATGACTATGCTGTCTGTCCCTTTTTGGTCCCTTTTGGTCCCCAGCCAGTTGCAACAAGCTGTGTTGAAATCTGAAGGAGCCCCTGAAATGTCCCATGTTACCAAAAGTCACACTGAACTTGTATGTTATAACATCTGACAAACAGTGGATAAGTTTGTTTTTAGGTTGTTTTGCACACCTTTGTTGCTTGGGTGGAGAAGGAAAAGTATTAAAAATGATACCGGTGAGATTTCCATTCTGTTTTGGGCACAATGGAAAGCAAGAAGCAAAACATCACTAAGGCACTTGCAAGATCCTCTACTTAGGCACAATAAAAACCTCCCTTGGGATTCCATTCTATACAAAATTGGATAGCTGATTTTCCATTTAGGGTTTGTGGATAATAAAGTTAACTTAACCATCTGAAAGAAATTGTGAAATGTTAGGTTAAGCAGGAGTTCCTAGGAGTTTGAACATGATTCAGGGTATTCTTGAAGAAAACCTTTTGAGTGCCATGGGAAGACAATAGGGGAAATCTATCTGGAAGTGCTATTTGTTACACATTTTGTTTTAAATTGACTTGATGCACCTTTTATTTTAACCCAGATAATGCTACCAGTGAGGAATGAAAATGTGTCTTTTCCACATCCCCTACACACTACCAGCATTTTTCACTGATTTTTGCTGTTAGCATTTCCCAGCATTTCAGAGAGGGAGCATGATTTCCTATAGTGAAGTTGCATAAGTGCAAAACAGCATTACCTCCAGTGTAATTAATGTGAAACTAGCCATAATGTGATAGTGGTAATCCATCTCCTGCAGTATCCTGCCTGACAGTGACCAACACCAGGTGCTTTGGTGTAAGGTGAGAGATTTTAACATTAGAGACATGTGTCTTACCCTGCCTATGGATATCATATTCACAAATACCTATGTAAAAATATTTCTGATGGAGGGACAACTCAGCGGTGTGCCCTGGCAGCCAAGAGGACAAACCACATTCTGAGGTGCTTTAAACACACACAGCCAGCTGGCCCAAAGAGGTGACTCTCCCACTGTATTTAGTGTTGGTACAGCCTCACCTGGAATATTGTGTGCCATTCTGGGCTCCACAGAATAAAAAGAATGTTAAGGTCTTTGAAAGCATCAAGAGGAGGGAAACAAATCTGGTAAAAGGGCTGGACAGCATGTCCTGTGAGGAGAAGCTGAGGACAGGTTGTCTGGTCTGGAGAAGAGGAGGCCAAAGGCGACCTCACTGCTCTCTGCAGCTTCCTGAGGAGGGGAGGCAGAGAGGGAGGTGCTGGTCTCTGCTCCCTGGGAACTGATGACAGGATGCAAGGGAACGGCACAAAGCTGGGCCTGGGGAGGTTCAGACTGAGCACTACAAAAAAATTCTTTATTCTCATAGTAAACAGGGGGGTCAAACACTGGAACAGACATCCTAGCAAGGTGGTTGATGTCCCATGCCTGTCAGTGTTCAAGAGGCATTTGGACAATGCTGTCAATAATATGCCTTAATTTTTGGTTAGCCCTGAAGTGGTCAGGAGATTGGACTAGATGGTCTTTTTAGGTCCCTTCCCACTGAACTCTCCTCTCCTCTCCTTGCCGCTCCGCTCCGCTCCGCTCCTCTCCTCTCTGTTTCCCTCCCCTCCCCGTTTCCCTCCCCTCCTCCCCTCACAGGTTTGAGTAATCAAAACTTAACAAATCAAGAAAAGGAAGGCTGCGCATTTTTGACAGTTGCAAACTAATACAACATCTTTTTATGAGGTGCAGCAGATTCTCTCTTGATTTAGCTTTTGTGTTAAGCTTGGTTGTGTTGCAAAAGGATTCTTTCCACTGAAGTACAGCCTGTAAGCTTGAGGTCAGATAAGATGGTCATAGTGCTATAGTAGTATCTTCCAAGTTTACAGAATGGGAACACATTGTTCTAAAGGTAGATAAAATAAAAATGTCTAGCGGAATAAATCTGTTATAGAGTTGAATCAGTTTTGTTTAAGTACTTTGTGTGAGGAGTTGTAATGTGTTTATGAAAAAAAATGTATCTGCTGTGTATATTGTATCTATTATATTACCCTACACAAAAATTGGATGTAGTTGAAAATGGAAGGAGGTAAAAATATTTGTTACAAGTGACTGTGCAAGAATATTATAGCAAAGCATGACGTATTAGGAATGAAGAATATACTGGATATTTAATTGCCCAATATAACAAATAAAATGCCCTTGGAAAGAAGGAAAGACTAGCATGGTCTCAGCAGGTGAGAGAAAAATCAGAAACGAAGACATTTAAGAAGTAGAAATCAAGACGATGAAGACTGTGAAGCAATAAATAACACCTCACTTAAGAAAGAAAAATATATCAAACAGTAAAACCTTCAAAAATAAAAGCTGAGGGCATGAAATGTGAATTGAATACGTTGGATGTGGTATGTTCTGATATTGTTCCTTAATCACTGGATCAGTGATTTTCTTCCTCAAGTCGTATTTTATTCCTCTCTTTTTTTGGGAAATATTTCTCCAGAAAGATATATGTATTAGGGAATATTTTTTTTGAAATTGAATGTCCTCTGTATTTGGGAGCTATTTCACTTAGTATAATGGTCAAATCCTGAATTCTGTACTTATTTTTACTATCTAGTAAATGAATTGCGGCCTCCATAGGTAATGTACTTCAAGTTTTTAATCAAACTCATTAACATAAATTTTACATCTTTTTAAAGAAGAAAAATATATTCCTGGTGATTGTTATGTAATTATTGATCAGCTGGCAAATGAATTCTTGTTTAATGATCATGGTATGCTGGTTTCACTTAACCTTCTAAATCCACAGACTGCATTACTCCATTCAGTGTTCTTCCAGTAGACTAGATAGGGAGAGAAAAAAATTGTATGGAACTATTGTCACATAGGAGATAGGGAAGCCGGAAAGACAGGCCCATTGGTTCACACAGTAGTGGCCTGAACATCAGTATGCATCTAATTAATATATGACTGTAACAGATATTGATCTAATGATACAATAGCTATTAGAAAAATGAATTCATACTATCTATGTTGTCAATATTTTGCACACAGGACAATGGTATTACTATGATATTACCTTGCCATATCCAAAGCAACTAGTAATTAGCAAAAATTCCAGATTGTTTTCCTGTCTTTTGTTTCAATCTGAGATACAAAATTGTACAAAGAAACAATGATTAAATAAAGTTTTTTTCTGCTGGGTACTGAGTTACCTTTTGCATTGTACTGTTTCTTTTTAATTAATTCTGTTAACGTTTAGTCATTTCTCAATCTGGTTTATAAAAATTTGTTGTGTTTCTTACACCAATTACAAAGATCTAAATGATGTTCATTCTATATTGACTTAATATGACTGTCTTGTTTAGTTATTGCCACTCTAAGGTTTTGGTTGATTTTTTTCTTTAAATGAAATTATCTTAATCACAGTTATTGGGTACTTATACTGCTTTGAGAATAATATCTAAAAATGTAAATGTTTATATGGCAAACGTAGAAAAAGAAAAAAGAAAAAAAAAAAGGTAAGTCATAGTAGATACAATTCAGTAGACCTGAATTTGCAGTGAAGCAAAACAGAGAACACTACTTTTGATCTGGAGACTTAAGACTATAGACGGTAATTTATAAGGTAAAAGATATTCCATAAACTAGTTAATTACAATATCTCAGTTTCATGGATGTGAGACATGTAGTTATGCACTAAAAAAAAAAAAAAAAAAAAGGAATTTCATTGAAAGTATAGCGTAAGCGAACAGAATGACCTTTTCTTTTTTCTTTCCTCTGTGGTTAGCCGATTGTATAGCAAATTACAACAATCAGCTGGACAACAAGCAAACAAACCTGATGTTGCCTGAGTCAACTGTATATGGTGACGTGGACCTAAGCAACAAAATCAATGAGATGAAAACCTTCAATAGTCCAAATCTAAAGGATGGAAGATTTGTCAGCCAACCTGGGCAGCCCACTCCATATGCCACCACTCAACTCATCCAGTCAAATATCAGCAATAATGTTAACAGTGGCAGCGGGGATACGAATGAGAAACACTGGAAACCCTCTGTTCAGCAAAAGCAAGAGGTTGCACCCATACAGTACAACATTATGGAGCAAAACAAATTAAACAAAGGTGAAGAGCTTTTAGCTTGTTTCTCCTCTTTAGGCATCAGAGGAGTTTTGACCTTGCTGGGAGTATAAAGTTTTCAGGTTCAGCAATTACAGACTTCTGTGGTGCTTTTAGACTTCTTCCTCTTTAGGTTTAGCAATTCACTGCTAACAGTGTCAAAAAGTTAATTAGCACCACAATAACCTTCAGATACTGGTTTTATTATAACAAATAACAAATTGTATCTTTAGAAAAAAATATACAAAATATACTTCCTATTGATTTGAGATTAATTTATATATAATAGTGGTTAAGGGATTGCTTAAGACAGAGGCCAGATATTTTATTCATAAACCAGATGCATGGTAGTTCCATTATACTCTACCTTAAATTTTAAATAGGTCAACCCACTCTTCACAGTCGTGGATGGAGACTAATTAAATCTACGTGTTCATGTAAACGAATGAAATTTTGCATATCAAACTCTGTAAAATTGCGTTGTGTTGTACACTAGGGACAGAAATGGAGCTATCCAATTCATTTTAGACTTGTTCCTAGCAAGCCTTCGATTCACATATTCAGAGGCAATGCTACTGCACACAATTTTGGAAACTAAATTCCTTTGTTACCCTGACTGAAGTCTGTGGATCCAGAAGCTATAAATAAATTGATTTCAGTGTTAACGTGAAACATCAGAATCTACTTTCGTGGCCTTGAGGGCATGTTTCTTTAATATAATGTGTGGGAGTTTGAAGAAATAGGTATGTGATTTCTTGCTAGTCCTCCAGGCTACCATGCAACCTCTTTTAATAACCTGATTTGCAAAACAGTATCCCTAGGAACTGGACCCATTCTAACTTTGAACTTTTTGCATGGATTATTGTAACTCAAGTGGTCGTACAGTGATAAGTGATCCAGTAAAAAGATATATTTTATTACAGGAATGTTGATTTCGCTGTTGGACCTATCTACTTACAGAGGAGTTCAAAGGCCAATATAAAATGTGACACCTTCACTTGCCATAAACATGTCAAAACAAAATTCAATTTTTGTGGCTCCTTACTAGAGGGTGAAAGCTGTATTTTTTGTAATTATGTTTTCTTTCATGAACTGTGTATTACATATCTGTTTTGGAATTAAAACATGTTTCGTTTTTATGCCCTGGAAGATACTGCATCTTTCAAACTGTGTATATTACAGCTGCATATTTTCTAGCATATTGTAGTGTGGAAAGGCCCCCTTAAAGCATTGTCTGCTGACAGTCATATATACATATTTCAGAGTGTTGATTTACTGTTTATCCTCTGTGTAAACATATGTGGTATGTAGGGCTTCAGCATGGTCTGTGGAATTCAACTAGGCTGAGAAACTATTACAGAATACACTCTGGTGTGGAATTTATCATTTTGCTCTTTTTCCCATGCTTACATTATCACAAACATTTCTGCAGCAGATGGGGACTGGATTCTTAGTTTTGTTTATTTTTGTTTTGTTTTGCCATTTTATGAATCAATATTCTGATCTTGGTTTTCTCATTTCCTAAGTCAAAACCATCTTGCTGACAATTATACCTATAGCTTTTGTGATGGGAAATAACCATTTTGATGAGTTAAATTCTGTACTTCGTTGTCACTACTTTATGTCCAATGGTTCTGTTTATGACACAGTTTTATTTGCTATATGAAGAGTAACTCATCTCCGTTCTGTTCTCTGGAAATTAAAAAACTTTTTGGCATGAAAGTATTGTTTTGTCAGATGAGCATTTTACTTCTGGAAAAGTTTTACAGATCTTGTTGCCAAATACAGATTTGAAAGTACCACATGCATCAAGTGCTTTGGAATTGGAGAAGGAAATTACTGTAACAGCCATTAGCAAAAAAGGCCCTGTGCCTTGCTAGGACTTGCACGACCCAACATAAACAGAAATCTTGTTGGAGACAGTAGATATTGAATGAAGACCTCCTCTGCTGTAATCTGAAATCAAGGGAGCTGCATTGTTGCTCCAGCAGGTCATTCAGCCCTTGTAATTCAGGGCTGACTCCTCTATGGATTTGTCACCTTTGAAATACAAAAAGTAGTTACTACAGTCCACTGGCTGCCCTGCTTGTATAAATTAAACAGAGGCCATAGAAAATCAATGAAGGTGTCAGTCTATTCATATGCAAAATGTCCACATAGATCATATATACCCACTGAGACTTAATCATTGTGGAGGCATTGCAACAACCCTGTGCACAGGATTTTATTTTACTTCATTTTTGCTGTGGAGCCACTCCCATGATTTTCCTTAAACTTGCAGAGATGAGATAAAAATAAAATGTGATTATAGGATGATTTTCCTTTAAAAAAAAAAAAAAAACTTGTTTTTTTTTTTTCTCACTGTTTTCAAGAGGTCTGCTTTACGTTATAAAGCAGGTATATGAAAGTAGATCTTTTTCTAAAGGGTGGCATTAACTATACTATTAAACTTACAGATTACCGGGTAAATGACAGCATTGCTCCAACAATTCCATACAACCAGTCATATGACCAGAATACAGGTGGATCCTACAACAGCTCGGATAGAGGCAGTAGCACATCTGGTGAGTATCTAAAATCTTTAGCAAATCTTACATTTTTCTGGTGCTTTGACACCCTAGCCATAGTTAGCACTAGTTACTGGACTTACAGAAAGGGATATGGGGGAAGGAACCACTGAAAATAATGTAGCAAAACTGTAAAAACTGATTCAATAGATGCCTGTATTTCTGTTGCATCCTCATGATTACTTAGTGTCATCTAAGTGTCAATTAATTATTATGGTCTCCAGATAGACAAGTCATGGAAACATGTAAATTCCTTTTCAGCTGTCACCAAAGGGGGAGAGAGGAGGGAACGAGGATTTTGTGTTAATTTCCTTATATTTTACTGACTCTTTTTCCATTTGTTAGCTCTATGCACCCAAAAGAACCTTATGCATGGAGAGGCTCAAGATACCAGAAGATTTGAGTTATACCCAATGGAACTGGTTTAATAATTTTTTTTTCAGTTTTTTAAATTAATCCCATGCATTTTATTGGGTAAAAGAGCATTTGCATACACGTTCTATTTTTACAGGTTGCAATTGCTGTATGTCAAAACTACTCTTGTTCATCATTCAAATGTAGGCTAGATAATTCAAGTTAAGTTTTGTTTGTCTTATCCTATGCAAAATATCTAAAAGACTTTTCTAAAAATCTTGAAATGAGACTTAACTTTTTGTGCTAGAAATCACTGACCAGGGCACTGAGATTGTACTCTGTGCTTTGGAACCATAGAATATGGTTTAATTGCTTCTTGTATTGGTATAAACCGCTAACTTCCAGCTTTGATTTTTGATAGAAGTGTGAGAGATGTTCAGAGATAAATCAAACCATGGATAGGCTTGGTCTAAGTCTTATTCTTAGCCTATATTTATCTACATTGACCTTCTAAAGACTAGGGCTTTCCTTTTCACTTTCTGTTCTGCTGTCCCCTTTGGTAGCCTAGCTGCCTTAATCCTAACCTGCATTCCATTTTAACCTATTATGACTGAGGCACAGCAGAGATGTCAATGTGTAAATGAGCCTGCTGTGCCTGTGGGTGACCTGAATTCTCACTGGCTGGCATGAGATAAACACAGCTCCTGATTCTCCCAGCCTTTCAGGGTGTTCTTGTGTGAGACAGCCTTTTGCCTATTCCCAGGTCTACAACATGAGGCTGTGGTGCTGAGCCTTTGCTCAGCGGCATTAAGATTTGAAATTCAGCATGAAACATCTCAGGGGTATGAGATCTTGCCCATGCAAATTAAAAATGAGAAGGTAGTATTCACCATGCTGAAACCTATTATGGCTATTCATAACACTAACAATTTATAGTCCAAGGACAAATTATAGACCAAGGACTCCAGCAGGAATGAAGCCCAGTGACCAGAGTAATAAATTGTGCTGAACTTAGCATATATCAAGGTGCATAGGGAAGAGAATGCAGATGATGATCGCCTTGGGATAGTTAACGGTCTTGTGTGACATACTGAGATACCAGAAAAATAATTGTGCATAACTAAAACACGTTGATTTCTGTCAGCTAATGTGGGACAATAATAAGCAGAACTGCTATATATAAGAGAAAATTCAAGGCAGCAGAAATGAGAAAAACAAGCTTCCTAAATTTCACTGCAACGTATTTAATCATGTGTCTAGGCTTAACTATGATAGTATAAAACCCTGTCTCGGTTGAAGTGAGAAATACAAAATATTCTAAAATATGCTTTAAAATATGGGTACTTTATCTGCAGTTAGTGAAGTAACAGTAACAAAGAAGGATAAAAATGTATACAAAGGAGCAATGGTAGAGTTAATTCTGATCAAAGCCATGTCCAAAGTTAAAATTCAAGACCACCTCAATAATTGTCCTTATTCAAAGTTACTCAAATTGTTAAAGCTGCATTGTTCTATTATAAGCTATAATTTCTTAGTAATAGTAGCTGAAAACATTTGAGCTGTACTTCATCGATCTTCTTTCTTCTTCTTCTTTTTTTTTTTTTTTTGTTATTTTAGTTCTGCCAGCAATTATTTTCAACTGCACCTGCCACTTAGACTAAAACTAGTAATTTCATTGTGCCTAAAACGTTTTAGTGGACAAGTACAAATTACATATATTCAGTGACTTAATGCAACAGTGGAACTTTAATAGATCATATCTGCATCATATTGTATTTTAGGTTCCAGCAATTAAATAATATAAAGGCACTTTGGAAAATATGTCTACAGCTCGTTTGTTTTAGATTATAATCTATAATGTAATTAATAGAAGTAGAAAGCTCACTCTTAATGACAGTGATTGTAAAAATCAGTTAAGTTTTTATTACATTTTGACTATTTGCAATTCAAGTTTTGTGTTCTGTATGCTTTTTACATTCTATGTAAATTTTCTAGTAAAATTCAACTTCTTATAAAAGGGGAGTATTTCTACAAAGGAGCTACAACTCTAAAGTGGTGTAAAAGGAAGAATGACGGTTTATTCCAACTCATCACAACTGTAAATTCCTAGAGAATTCAAGAGAATATGGAAGGCACTATGGCTATTTTTTTTTTCAAAGCATAATGGTGAGGACATATTTAAAAGAATTACAAATGTGTACTGTTTATAATTCACAGGGAGTCAAGGGCACAAGAAGGGTGCTCGGACTCCAAAGGCTCCCAAGCAAGCTGGCATGAACTGGGCAGATCTTCTGCCACCCCCTCCAGCACATCCACCTCCCCACAGCAATAGTGAAGATTACAGTCTTTCAGTGGATGAAAGGTAAGAAAGATAAAAACATTATCAATTTCTTACTTTAATTGCTTGTTAATTGAACAGTGCCCTACAAGCTGGCATTGAGACATTCCTTCAGTACAGTTCAGTACTGCTCATCAACTAGCAGTAGAGTAGCTATTTAAAGAGATTACTTAATGATAGTGATGTACATCTAGTTATTACATCCTTACTAAGCTGTTTTCAAGAGCACATATAATTTTTTTTTTTTCTGGTCTATTTATATATGTATCAGATATGCTAATTACACAGTGAAAAAATAAGTCCTTATTTTCTTTAAAAATATTAATTTTAGCTATGACCAAGAAATTCCTTGTCCAGTCCCACCTGCGAGGATGTATCTGCAGCAGGATGAGCTAGAGGAAGAGGAAGAAGATGAGCGAGGTCCTACGCCACCTGTTCGAGGAGCTGCTTCCTCTCCAGCTGCTGTCTCCTATAGCCATCAGTCAACTGCCACTCTCACTCCCTCTCCCCAGGAAGAACTCCAGCCCATGTTACAAGACTGTCAGGAGGATCTGGGACACATACAACACCAGCCTGACCGGAGGTGTGTCAATGCAAATGTAGTGAGAGAGATGTGACAAAAGTCATCCTGTCCCCACTGAAAATTCCTCTGGAGTTCAGTGAGGCCAAGGTTTTCCCTATGATATTTATTCTGTTAATGTTTAACTTCCAATCCAGGACACTAGAACTATTTGTAACCTTAGAAATACATAATTAAGTTGTTTTATTATTATACCATGGAAAGAAATGCATTATATCACTTTATGGTACATATAATGCTGACACAAGTTAAATTCACAGTCATCAGGATATTAAAGTGGTATCGTTAACAGAGCTTACCATATAATTACAGTTCCATTGTTTCCAATAGATTTACTGCATTATTACCATAAAATAGCATGCATTATTTCACAGTAACTGTGCAATTAACTTGTCACCCATACATATATATAAAAATATATAATTTATATAACCTATAGATTTTCCTCCTCTCATAAATTCTAATACAGTAAATTACTGCTTGCAAAATTTTCTTAACATTTCCACCTACTCTAGTTTAAAGGAATGACCAACATTAATAAAGATAGATATTTGTTACAGGGAAATTTTTTTCTTCTCAGAGTTGCTTTTAATACAAACTATTTTGCATATATACTCTCACAGCTTCTGTTCCAATGAATTACGAATAAGGCTTTTTATGTGTGTGCTTACTTGTCTTGCTTTTTGGCATTAAGATACAGCTTTTGCATCCAAAATTATATTCCCTTTTATTTTTTTTTTCTCCAGTGGTTTGCACACATTTGTTATCATAACTATACCAACTTACCAGTCATATTCCAGTTATATTTCCAGTCATATTTCCTGTTTTTAGCAAACTGCGGGCTTATTGTGATGAAATAAATTTGATCTTCCTGAGCAGAAGAATTTTTTCTGTAATTTTTGATTTTACTAGCTTACTGGACATTTGCAGATGTATTTTCCAGAATGTTTTTTGGAAAAGTTGGTTCATTTTTGCTTGTCTTTTTTAAGAAAGAAGTAGTTATTGAGGGTTTATAATTGCTTTTACTTTTATTCCTTACTTCTACTTCATCTGCTTTGTTATGTTATGTTTTGTTTTGCTTTGCTTTGGTAGTCTTTATGGTAGCACTTCTTGTACTGTGTGTCTCTATTTTTTCCTCCATCTTCCTGAGTCTTTGGAATCACTCTTTTAGTGGACAGTAATATTTTTCTGTAATTTTCACTGACCGTAATATGTAAGGGCACACAAGTGTTCATTTTAATCACATCTGTTTTCAGGGTTATTTAGAAGTTAAACTAGCTAGACACTAATGGAAAAGTGAAATGCTAAGTGAGTGACCTTCCAGAACCTCAAATACCATGTTCTGGAAAGCAAGACATACAGACCTACAGAATGGAGTAGGCATTGGAGCATATGTATGCAAATATGCATAACCAGCTAGCAATTGCCTAGAGAGCCTAAATTTCTCTCACCACAGTGACTGAAGTCCAGTCACAATAAATATCATCAAAAGTAGTGGAAGAAGGCTGAGTTTTATCTGGGAGAATGTTGCAGTTTACGATCCTAGAGCATGTAACTTATCATTGAGTGTATGGAAATAAATAAAATTTGTCTTTAGTTTGTTTTTACCTACAGTGGTTGTCTTTTTTTTTTTTTTCTGAATGTCTTAGAATTGTTAGTGAGTAAATTTGGTTTTCTTATCTTTCTTACTTTTCCAACTCTTCTTTTTTTTCTCCTTGCTATATCCATTTCATCAGTTAAAAAAAATAAATAAAGATGCACGTAATTCTATCTGCTTAACTGGCAAGTCCTGGGTGAAAATGACTACCCTTTCCATTTAATGGTGTTGATATGATCCATGGCATTGCTACATAGGAGTTGGATGTACAGTTCTCAACAGCTGTCGCCCATTCTGGAAGGAGGTTTCTGTTTTGAATATGGTGTGACAATGCTTTCCAGTTCAGACTGCACCGAGTGTTACCTCTATGCATTGTATTGTGTTTATTATTTATTTATTGGTAAATGGTGGTTTTGTAGTCAAAATAATGCCTAAAATACCATTTTCCGTACTTTTTACTAACTTTACTTTGTGCTCCTGCTGAATATTATCTCAATTTCTTACAAGAACCACACTTCTGGAATATGATTCTGATGGTGATGATGATTGTGTATTGTAATATTTATCTGTCTACTTGGCTTGCAAGATATATAGCAAACTGAAATTCATGCTTTGGAAAAATGGTCAAGTAGAAGAAAACGTAAAGACTTAGTGAGATAACAGATGTCAATGTCAGAGTTGGGATAGGACATGATGTCACTATTAAAGCAAGAACCACTTCATCAGATAGTGAACCAAGTATTGTTAATTCTGTATGCTCATGAACAGCTGCTCTCTAATAATCTATTCTTAAAGGTTGGCACAAGCTATATTTTCAAGAATCCTATCATATTTTGTAATCAGTTGCCTGTCTCATAATACCAAAACCTAGAGAACAGGAAGACTGGCAAATAGTCACAAGGACAGTTGTTACAAGAGCATTAAATTAAGACGGTAAAACGTTATTGGGGCAAGGTTTTGGTCAAAGGCAAAGGCATCTAGAGCTTCCCATGTAGCAGTGGCTTTCTGTCCTTTTTTTTATATATATATATATATTTTATTATTATTATTATTATTATTTATTTTGTGAAACAATTATTGGTATATATCTCTAACTGACCTTGTCTTCATTCCATTCAGTGCTTCATGTAGCAAATGCAAAACAGTGGCTAGATGTTTCAGTCCAGGGAGGTTCCAGCTTTCTCATGCAACAAAGTATTAGGTTTTACCTTGCTAAATTTTCATTTCAAAATTAGTAAGTATTCCATTTATTAAAAGAAAAAAAGTCACCCTGCCAAAAAGAAAAGATTTAAACTCACCATCCTGTCAATGAGATAATAAGGGAGAATTTTGAGAAAGGAAAATTACTTCGGAAATTCTGCAAAGCAGACTGAAATAGAATTTCCTGGTAAACAAGACCAACATTCCATTTATTGGTGCAGAAAGTATTTCTTCCTTCGAGACAAAGGGCAATTAAAGACCATGCCTGTGGCCCTGTAAAGATAAATGATTGACAGTGTTAGTACCTGGGACTTCAGAGAGAAGTTTTAAATAAACTGAATGTTGATGTAATGATATCTAATACATTGCCTCTTTAAGTTGGATACATCATTACTGATGATTTCAGTTCAAAATAAATTAACCAATACATCTACATACAAGTTGGTATCCTTAAAACCTAACGATGCAGTAAATAATTCTTTTTTTATATATATTACCACCCATACCAATTTAAAAATGTTCTTGAATCATTGGGATGGGTGGAAGGAATATAATTTTTATTGAGCAATCTTTCTGGATAGAGATACCTGTTGAGACTGATAGTTTAAAGCGTCTAGAGCTTCTACAGACAAATCAAAGAACAAATCAGACTCTCAAGGGTGCACATTTATTTATTTATTTTTAAATAGTCATGTAACCACCTCTTCCCCTAGCTGTACATGAGCTACATAAAAAAACAGGAGGAACTTTATGCAATATAAGCTGATTTGCATAAAAATCAGTGCTTCATATTTTCATCAATTCTTTCTATTTTTCCTTTATGTTACATTCCACTTATGTTATATGACTTCAATTCTTATTTTGTATTTTTATGTAGACGTCAGCCTGTGAGTCCTCCACCTCCTCCAAGGCCCATCTCTCCACCACATACCTATGGATATATCTCAGGGCCCTTGGTCTCTGATATGGATACTGATGCACCAGAAGAAGAAGAGGATGAGGCAGATATAGAGGTTGCCAAGATGCAGAACAGGAGACTCCTTTTGCGTGGCCTTGAGCAGACACCTGCCTCAAGTGTTGGGGATTTGGAGAGCTCTGTAACAGGGTCCATGATCAATGGCTGGGGTTCAGCTTCTGAAGAAGATAACATCTCAAGTGGGCGGTCTAGTGTTAGCTCTTCAGATGGATCATTTTTTACTGATGCAGATTTTGCACAGGCTGTTGCAGCAGCTGCAGAATACGCTGGCCTGAAAGTAGCTAGACGTCAAATGCAGGATGCTGCAGGAGGTGAGTCTTTCCTGTATTTGATATGAGAAGGAAAAAGTCCATTATCACATGTATTTATCCACAACCACTTCCTGAATTCCTTTTGTTCTTGCCACAATTAGAAATTCGGTGGGGGGGCGGGGGGGGGGGCAATTCTGCACTAGTGGAAGAGGCAGAATAGGACTTCTGTTGAAACAGTTCAAATAAATTGCTGCTCTGTATTGTTCTACATAAGTACTTCATACTTTTTTTAGTTTCATTGATTGTTGCCAAACCTCAACACTGCTTGTGGATTTCCAGCCAAAATTGAATGAGCCTAGCACAGTCTTGCCTAGCTGTGCGTGATTTACAAAGCTGTGGAGCAAAGTTTGGAAAACACTGTTTTATATAAAACTATTTAGTTGGACATAGTGATAAGGATAAATATGAGAAATTTTGTTATGATATTTTTTTCTTCAAGCTCACTGCCTCCATGACTTTTTTTAAAAAAAATTACTGCCACATTTTAGATTCAAATACTTCCTGTGACAATGAATTGGGAAAAAAAAAACTTACTGATAGTTTCAAAAGTTTGACACTTTAATTTTAACTATGTGTTCCCTTACTCTTTCAGAAAAGTTTCCAGTCAGTTTCTCTCTAGCAAGGATTGTTTTTGATAAGGGAAAAATATAGATATATATATATCCTTTTCTCAGTGTAAGGCTCCCAGACTCACTTCATGAGAGATTTAATCCCTCTGTATTGAAATTTCCATATAAATATTAAACCTTTAGAGTCTTATTTCCTCTGTACTTGGAAAAAAAAAAAAAAAAAAGTATGTGTTTTTCATTTTCTTAATTTTTTTTTTAGAATGCTATTTAATCTTGTTGTTTTTTTTTTATTGGGATGAACTGGGTTTGTGTTTTTTTTTTTATTTTGACAGTTTTTTTTTTTTAAATTTTTTTTGTTATTTTAAAAATAAATAGCAAGGCCATATGCATTTTTTTTCTTTTTTTTTTTTTTTTTTTTTATCCCGAATCACCTCTGGAGATATGAAATACAATATTTGAAATATTTATGCTTTACAACATACTGATTACTGGTAATACTGGCTGTATACTGGTAATCAGTAACTTGACTAGTCCTGATAGTTATTGTTATTCTTTGTCTAAGAAACAAGGATACCACTGTACATTATGCTTGTTTCAAGCAGATCTGTGAATATTTTGCCAGTCCTATTAAACTGCCAAACCTAGAGGAGAGGGATGCTGGCACAACTGTGTCCACACTGACTCCACGGATTTGCAACATTCCTCTCTCATTTCTCATATCCTCTCTGAGTTAACAGTCCTTTGTTTCATTTCCACACAGCTGTTCATCATGAGGAGTGAGAGGGGAGGTAATTTAGTAATTCTGGATGAAGTCCTGGCCAATTGAAGTAGGTGGCAAAACTCCCATTCATACCCATGGGGCCAGGATTTCATCCATTTTCTACATATACATTCATATAAATATGTGTGTGTGTGTGTACATTTATATATTTAGAAAAGATCTTTTAACAGCAAGTTCATGATATACAGTGACTTTTACTTATTAATATTATCTGTACCTGACTGCACATCCTAAAAATGTGACACTTCTTAACTGCAAATAAACTGTGATAAAATGATAGTCATATATCCCTGATGCATTCTTAGTAACTCACTCAAATCAGTGCTGGGGGCATCTGTAGCTAAGGCCTGCTAGAGACTCAATAACTTGCAGTTTCCAAGCCAGGGGAGTTGAAACCCATTTTGAGAGTGAAACATTTTGTTGCTTATAGAAGCCTGCTGGGCTGGAAGCCTGTCTGTATATGGATCTCAGACTCCTGGAGCAAGAGCTTCCACTACAAACCGGTTGGATAATTTCTGTGAAACTAAGCCAGCCTGCCTGTTAACGGGATAGCAAATGTTTCTGTTTAGTTATGTCTCACTCAAAAACTGATTACAGTAAGGATGACAGTACTAACAGTGTTCTGTGATTTCAAGTGCCATGTAGCTATATAGGTCTTGTGAAAAAAGAGAAAACATGAAATGTCTTATTTTGCATGAGAAAAAATAATAGCTATTGTTCTGTAACAATTTTCAGGCCGTAGACATTTTCATGCATCACACTGTCCTAGACCAACCAGCCCTGTGTCTACCGACAGCAACATGAGTGCTGTTGTAATACAGAAGGTCCGACCTGCCAAAAAGCAAAAGCACCAGCCAGGACATCTGCGCAGAGAAGTCTACACAGATGGTGAGTCCACCGAAATGGGTGAAAACATCAGTGAACCTTTCTAAATATGCATTCTTTGTGTGTGTGTGAAATTTTTCCACAGAGGTAACATTACGTTTCAGAATTCAGTGATTTGTGTTTCCTGTTGCTAAACACACTGAACGGATTAATCATTTTAAATGCCATAGTTCCTTAATACTGTACATTGATGCTTCCACTCCACAGCCTTGCACCTGTTTTCTGTAGTGTCCTAATCGGCTAATTACTGTCATTATTTAAGAGCCCAGATAGCATAAATAGTACAGTCACTGAGAATAATGTGTGGTTAGGATTAGAATCATCATTCTCATGACTAAATATTAAAACCTTCAGAACTTATTTTTTCCTCTAAAAAACAATTTATCATGCAAATGGTGGATACAGATCGATGAATTTTAATCCTGGCCACAGCATTCTTGCAAGCAGTTACTTTGTGAGTAGAAGCAAAATCTAATCATCTTCTCTCATGCCTTCGCACACAATATCAACTTTTGCTGAAAAGGTAGTGCTTGTATTCTCTTGGGACCACAGAAGGATAATGCAAACATTGTGATGTTGTCTAGAGAGAGCCTTTAATGAAAATGCCTCAGGTGGTGCAGCTTTTATTAAACCACTACCTTCCAGTTTTATAAAACAACCCAAGGGCTTTGTTGGAAATTCATGTAAGATAAATTCTCAAAGACTTAACCCATCTTGTCAAGTTTGCTAAATTTGCTAATGGGGGAGGGGAAAGAAAAGCATCATTCCCCACCTCCTGGTTTTCAGCAACAACAATCTGATTAGGACTTTCATTACCAGACTGAAATTTTTCAAAGAGGGGCATCATTTGCCATTATCATATGAAAGCGTAATATTATAGATCCTTATCCAGGGTTACTAGAAGGGAGTTTCGAGCCACTTCTCCCTATGATTCCTGCCACTTGACAAAAAAAATTAATACAAGGCTCACAGCACGATGAGCAGAAGTAATTTAGCAATGAGTGGTTGTCCATGCTATTATCTGTACTTTATTCTGAGTATTTTCTCTCACTAGCATCTATCTGATATTAGACTGCATTAAATACTGGCATGACACAGTGCACCTGGGCCTCTTGGCTTATACCCAGGCCTCTTCTGTCAGTGATACTGAGCTGTTAGAATATTATCTGATTTCAAGAGGTTATTACTGTGGTTGTGTGCATGTTTGCTCCTGTGAAAGGACAGCACAAGGTGTAAATCCCCAAACTGTCCCAGAAATGTTAGATTTATGATACCCTTGTAATGGCATTTTTGCAAGATTTTATGGACATTTTATCCACTTTCACTATCTAGAGGAGAATGCTCTTAACTGAATGATTGGCTGAGCTTCAAACCCTTATATCAACACAACACATCAGAAATAAAATCTGAACAGGAGTTTTATGTGGGCATTTTCTTCTAACACAGGATAAATAAGAGGAAGACCTATATTTGATGACAGGTTTTTGTGAAAATAATTATACAAAGTTAAATCATAGAACATTGTGGTTAGGTATTGCAACAGATTTGACAATTGTGATCAATATTTGTTTTGTGTTGCATAGCAAGTGTTTACTTCAGCATATTTTCTAAGTAGATGAGGATTTCCACTAACCAGTTTATGTGCAATACAGTGTGGTCATTCAGAGAATGGCAAGTTATGGCTTTAATTTCTGCAGAACTAATAAAGCCCAGTTCAAAAGCTGGAGATCTTGTTTGGTTTTATTTTTATTTATTTAATTAGTTATTGCCTTGATCGATTTACATAAGCATATTTGGAATCTTACTGAAGATTATAACCATTCACTTTAATAGACACAGCTAGCATACTGTCCCTTTAGAATTTGCTATAAAATGACATCTACTAATTGTTTTCCTTAAGTGGAGAAAAGTGATATGGAGATGTGAGTGAAACATTTGAGCACAATTGACCTTTCCCAGATCTACTTATGTTTTCTCTATTGGCTTGATGTCACAATGTAACTTATCTTTTTTACAAAGGAGTGTCTGATAGAAAAAAAAAAAGATTTTATCTTTTTTTTTTTTTTCGTCAGTGGGTGAGCATACATGTTTGTAGTGGAGGAAAGCAGATACTCTGCATTTGAGCACTTATTGGTGATTAGAGTCATTAAATAAATAATAAAAAGAGAAGAATGCATTAAATTATTACTTACTTGGCCTTTAAATTGTAATTTACTTTCACATACAAATAATTTTCTATTATTCCCAGACTGCCTAAGTTAGTATTTGCTATCAGCTTCATGAAATACCTGTGTTAGAAAGAATTTCGTAGTTAGTTGACAGGAAGGATGTATAAATAAATCAAGTCTTTGCATGAACAGTTGAAACGCTAAGAATATTGTCAGCAGCAATGTATGTACATCCCATAAAGTTCTGCATTTCTTGTTTTGATACAGCAAGAATTGGGAAATGGATAGGCATTTCTGAAAGTGTGTTTATTACTAATGTAACAGTACAAGGTCTACTGCTAACCCGCTTTTTAAAAAATAAAAATAAAGGAGTGCTCTTTGATCTATCCTGCTCTTTATTAGCAATATTGTATTATCTGGTAGCATTAGTTCAAATTAGTTTCTCCTCTATGCTGGATGGGATTTTAACTCGGTTGTTTTGTTCTTTGACAGTCATCCAGGCAGTAAGATGTTCTCCATATTTGTTGCTAAAAATCTTTGCTCAGTAGGTGGTAAGGATTAAAATGTGTGAATTTTTAATTCCTCTTCATCTAGCCATTTAGAGAATTAACTACTAAGGGTATATTATGAGAACCAGCAGATGTACTCACCTTGTCAACCTCATCTCACCTACTTACATGTTAGATTTAAGAATACAAATTTTAAAAGAATATTTATTATCTTTTTTAAAAATAATGTATGTGAAAACCTCTTCTGAACTGTCTTGAATTTATAATTTATTCAACAGTAATTACAATCTTCAAAATTGTAGGTAAATGTAGATTTAAAAAAAAAAAAGAAAAGGATAAAAGTCCTTTGTCATTGCTTAGATTCAGTAAATCTTCCAATAGCTATTACACCATTGACACTTTCACATGAGATTTTAAGTCCTGATTCTGTTTTAAGTCTCTCGGTGTCAAAGGAAAAATACTGAAGTTTTCACAATTAGCTTTTCAAGTCTGCAACTGAGGTATTTATCTGTGCTATCAATGACATGACATTAGTGCAGCTGAAAAAGGCAATTTAATGTTTGCCAGATGTTTACCTGAATTTGCACTTTGAAATGTAAGTCAGTATGCATGACCACATTATTTGTACCAATGCCTCCCTCTGCCTGTGCAGTACAAAAAAAAAAACTACTCCACACAAATTTCAGCAAGGTAAAAAATAAGGAGGAAGGCAGGCATTTCTTATCTCTATGAAAAACAAGCTTCTTATGGAATAGTAATATTTTATATATATATATATATGGTCTCTTAGTAATCCTGATTCGATGTTTGCAGAAGTTGAATATGTTACTGAGGGAGGTTTTGTGGACTGAAAATTGATTTGATAAAAACATCATGTAAATATACATACAGGCAATAATAATAATAATAATATCAGCCTACTACTTTTATATATCATATTGGGTTTTGCTGTGTCTATTTATTCACCCAGTTATTGCGTATAGTTTGGGCCATGTTTCTTGAAAGAGAGAGCATGAAAATAACTTCAAAAAATGAATAATATTAGCTGAAGCTATTACATATCTAAGAATCTTAAATTATCTGAAAGTTTCACTGAGTTGGGAAGAATCTTGAGTTTTGCATGCCTGCATAATTGTGCAATGCTCTATCTTCTCAAGTATTACATCAAATCTGTATAACACTGCTGTTTTCTTCAGAATATGACTGTAGGAATCTACAGCTTGATGGCACTTAAAAAAAATATATAGTAGTCTAATAAGGCCTTCTTCCTTCATTTGTCATTACGTACAATTAATCTTTTTGTGCTTATTTGTAGTTTCTCCACTTCAGTGCAAAACTAGCTTAGTAGGTTATTTTTCCCCAGTGATGTTTTACTTCTCCCATGTTTTCTGTGTCCTCATTTAGAATCTTCTTGAAAACAGTCATCAGTCCTTTCAAAAGACATATACGGAGGGTTTCCCCTGTAGAGAATGCATGCTATAAAATGGCATCCATTAATTGTTGGATTTCTTTTGTTTGTGGGTTGTTTTGCTTCACACTTGAAAAAAACAATACAACAATAATAAAGAAACATGAATGAAACATGTGAGTACAGCTGACCTTTACTAAATACTTCTGAGTTCTTTATACTGGTTTGACGTTGCTCTGTGATTTATTTTTTATTCCTTACAATGGAAGCTTCCATTTTTCTTTCAATAAGAAGTGTGCCAGTTTGTGCTAGAGGAGGCAGATTGAATCTAGATCTTCTCTATGATCTGAGCTGTTAAAATAAATTCCACGGAGGTGTAATAGTGTTGACCTCTGTTTTTTTTTTTTTTTTTCCTCTGTACAGAATCATTCTCAGTAAGGAGTACTCTGTTATAATGAAGATTTTTATAGTTTCCCTGCAGGTTGCAAAAATGTTCTCAAAAGAGAATATCACTTTTCTGTAGTTATTACTGTACCATAGAGCTACTGCTATTTTATGAAACTTTTTATATCAATGCATCTTTCCTTTCTACAGTCAAGACTTTGTTCACTGTCCTGTGTAGCTGGATAGGATTCTTGAATACGGTATTTCCAGGTTATATTTTGTAGGCTACAGAAAAGTAGCCTAAAAATGCTGGTTCCTTGCCTTTGGTACTCAGCCAGTGCCTTGACATGCCAGAACTGTTGGAGACTAGCTCCAAAAGTGACTGAAAAAGCTGATGTTAAGTACCTAAACTCCCTTTATATCAGTAGGCTCAACAGAAGGGCAATTCAGTGCTCCAATAACTAATAAAGACAGCCGATAGGGAATGTAAGATACAAGATGTTACATGAACTTCTGTCATTCCAGAACCCTACAGTTCTGAGTTACAGATTCAGAATTTGAATATCTTCCTCCACCTGTGACTGTGTGTCCTTTTCTGAGAAAAGACATGTTGTAAGGAGGATGTTTTTCTGAGAAAGGAAAACATAGTTTGAATCTCCTCAGGCTAAGCCAGAGTTTGTCATTGCTTTTTTAAAAAATCTTGAGCAAGTTCTATAATTGCTAAAAGATGGTCATCACCATCTCCAGCTTTGTTTTTGAAGAACAATTACTGTCCTTGATATGCTTCAGCTTGGACCTGATATGGTCTGGCGCACAGGGCTCTCATGCCCTATACTGAGGTCCTAGACAGGGTTCCCACAATCCTAGATGTTGAATTGTATTGCTATATATACTTATTAAGACCAACATTTTTTGGGGTAGGTACTGATGCTTAAGCTCATGTGGCTATGGAGGCTTGTGATCCAAATGTCCAAACTTGGAGGCACATAATGAATATCAGCATCTGCTGCACTGGGCAGTGTAGCAAGGGTATTTTGGGTTGCTCTTCTGTGGCTACAGCTCACAAGGAACTTTTAGATGCATAGTAGAGGTAGTCTGAGTGCTACCCTGATGTCTGGAATTATAGAGTTTCATTGCTAAAGTTGTGTATTAGACTGAGGTTATCACCATAGACCACATCTAAAGACTTGTGGATGACAAAGGAATGCATCTTAACTGATTCTGTACTTTTTTTTTTTTTTGGCAAAATCTGTTGTTTATGTTTACTGAACAAGAAGTTGCCTCTCCATTTTATACTTACAGCTCCCTCAGATAATAAATCCAATCCATTGCCTACAGATCTGCCTTTGTTCTTACTTTGTAGTCTTAATAATTCCCACTACTTAAATAAAATTATTTTGATTCATCCACTTAGTATATGTAGGCCCCCAACTAATTTACGTTATGTCTTTTCAAGTTTTGGAAATGGCAGTGCTTTTTCTTAATGCCCTCTGCAAATGTTGAGTGTTAAGTAGGTTCTTCGGAGTTCATGTCAGTATTTGAATGTTTACCTTTAGCTGCTCTTTAAAACTGATGTTCCCCAAACTGCCAATATTTGATAAACAAGCTACTCTGTGGAATTTGCAAAGAATATATAGGTAGTTGTCCAACTTTTACATAGGTAAAAGGAACAGAAGGAAAGAAGATGGCCAATGAAGGCCAACAGCTTGTATCAGGAATAGTGTAGCCAGAAGGGCCAGGGAGGTGATTGTCTCCCTGTACTCTGCTCTGGTGACACCACACCTCAAGTACTATGTTCAGCTTTGGGCCCCTCTGTACAAGAAGGACATCAGGGCCCTGGAGCATGTCCAGAGAAGGGCTATGAACCCGGTGAAGGGCCTGGAACACAAGTCCTGTGAGTAGCAGCTGACAGAACTGGGGTTGTTTAGTCTGGAGTCTGGAGTCTCATTGCTCCCTACAACTACCTGAAAGGAAGGTGTGGGTCGGCCTCTTGTTGCAGATAACTAGTGATAGGACTAGAGGGAATGGCCTCAAGTTGCACCAGGGGAGGTTTAGGTTGAAAATTAGGAGACATTTATTCTCAGAAAGAGTAGTCAGGCATTGGAACAGGTTGCCTAGGAAGTGGTGGTGTCACTGTCCCTGGGGTGAAGGAAAGGTTGGCCCTGGCACTTACAGACATGGTTTAGTAGGTGATATTGGTGATAGGGTGATGGTTGGACCAGATGATCTTGGAGGTCTTTTCCAACCTTTATGATTCTATGATGCTAAGATTCTTGTAAAATGGATTTGGTCCCATATTCAAGTCAAATATTAAAACAAGCAGAGTTTTTTTTTTGGTGGTGGTGGTGGTTTGGTTTGGTTTTACCAAGACAGTGGAGTTAATGCAACAAGAATGATATTACAGATCTCATTTACCTCAAGTATGCCCAAACTTAGGGAATGTACTCCATGACATCTTTCTTCCTCATCATCCCAGTCCAATTGATAGCTGATAAAATTATCAGTCTTACTTAAAACAGGTCAAGAGCAATTCCAAATAAAATCACCATTTTAATGTGGAGGGCGGTGCCTACTAATGTTGCATACAGTATTGAGTTCTGCATTGCTACATCTTTCAGCATGCTAGATCAAGTCATTTGTGCTGTGTCCCTGGAAAACCTCTTGGAAATTTCTGCCATCTGCCATATCCCAGTTTATACAAATACGTTAGATTCCTTTTTATTATTTTTTTTCTTATGCAGGAGTACTGCAATTATTCTTGGGCCAATTTAGTTAGTTTTCAGTTGAGATGCTCTCTTGAATAGACTGTGAATTAGCTTATATGTAGTGATGCTGTTTAAAAACCACAGCTGCTCCAAGATTTTTGTGGAAGTGGAAAGAACGAACGCTTGCTATTACAAAATGCTGAAGTAATAATTTTTAATTAACAGAGCTGTTCATTTTTCTTAGCAGCCTCAATTGACAGTATTAACCTCAGAAACATCTTTCCCATCTCCCTATTTTTAAACTTTTTTTCTCTTATATGCATGTAATTTTTTCCTATAGCTTTGTTGTGAACAACTTCTATATTGTCACTTCCCTGTTTGACTTTTACATCTTTTTTCTTCACATTTTGTATTCCACAGAGCACTATTATATCCAGATGAACAGTTTGCATGTTCCAGTTTTAAGTCGTACTACAGGAATAGAAAAATGTAACTAAGTAAAATGTGTACTATACTAATTTAAGGGGCAAATTGAAAAGTTCTTGTATATTTTCTTTCTTCTATTCTTGCTGAGAACTTGTTACTTCTTTGATTGAATGTTTTTTTTTAATCTCATGACATACACTCAGATATCAAGAACATATATTTTAAATTAATCTATCATCTTGAAAATAGACAAAAGCAATAGATTAATGCAATAATTAATACAGTTTATCCCTGCATGTATCAGCAGCATGTCTGTACATTCCTAATCCCCAGACAACTTGTTTTAACACTCAGTACACTGAAGATCTTGAACAACTGTAGTGAAAACCGGTGAGTTGTTGGTTGGATTTAGCAAAATGGTAAATACCAGCAAAGATAATAACTGACATGCTGATACTCAAGTGCCTAAAGATTATTACAGCTTTTTTGTAATTATTTTTAAGCAAATATTGTGATTCAAAAAGGCATTGAGAGGTCTTTACTGTACATTATTAAAGCTTGGGGCCTGGAAAAATACCTGTCAGCAGTTGTAACAGTAAAATAATATTTTTTCGGGTGGAGAGAGAAGGGCAGAGGGAAGGCTAAAAATAGAGCATCTGTTTCTTCAGCAGAAGTTAAATATTATTTCTAATTTTACTAATGTGTGATGTCGTTTTAATTATTATTCTTTTTCTAACTTTGTAGACTTGCCACCTCCTCCTGTTCCACCTCCAGCTATAAAATCACCAACCGCTCAGTCCAAATCACAGCTGGAGGTGCGGCCTGTCATGTTGCCAAAACTGGCTTCTGTAGAACCGAGGACAGACAGATCTGCAGAAAGGAAAGGAGCAAGCTACAAGGGGAGGGACGGAGTGGATGGGAGACAGCATTCAGATGTCCGGGCAAATTCAGGAGAGCGGAGAGAATCACAGGAACAGCAAAATGATGGGAAATTGCGAGGAAATAAAACACCAAAACGAGAAGGCACACCAGCAAAAACCCATCTTCTTCAAGGTTATTTTGCATGTTTGGGATTTAATGAAGTACTGTGTGTTGATCCTAAGGAAGAGGCTAATTTTCTTCCTAGGTCTCACACACTACCAGTGTGATAAAATTAGATCTGCAGAATCGTCAACATTTATCTCTCAATATACAGTACTAATAGAGTTCACATAAAATGTAAATGAAAACATAGATTTTCTACCTTACACTCCATGGACATCCATTGCATATTGAAGCTAACACCAAAGAAGCCCAAAAAGAAATATTCCTTAAGACTCATAAGGACCAATGTCCTTGCCCCGAATTCTGAATCCTACCATGGATTAAGAATCTAGTTACATCTAATTACAATCTAATTTAAAAGGGAACTGGGTGAAGTCAGATAGCTGATCTGCAAGGCAAGTATTTTTACCAAAGAATTGGCACTTGGCCCATTTTTATCTAATATCTGCAAAGGAGAAAAGTTCCAGAATTATACCTCATCATGTTTAAAAATAAGAATGCTACAGTAGTGACACATTAGATATAAACAGTAACTGACGTGGCATTATATGTATCAGACCTGATCGATGTAATCTCTCTTTTTTTATGGAAGTTGGTAAGATTACTAGTGAATGAAACATGATTATTGGAATTTGCCAAGTCGTCACTAAGACTTTCAGGAGAGATTCATACAAACACCTGGTCCTTTCTTCCAAAAAGTGTGCAGGGTCAGTATTGGTGTGACTGGTAGTAAATTTGTTAAAAGGGTACACTAGTGAGAGATTGTTATTGATTACAGTGAATTACTATAGAGAAAAGTTATTAGAAGGTTGCATTTGAGGATGACACTGAGATTCATCCTGCTAATTTTGTTTCAAGTCCATCTTGAGAAATACGGGCTGTAATATTCAGATGCAGTGAAGTCCTTGTTCTAGTGAATATCATGCATGTATTGTCATTTCTCTTACTTGGTCATGTTGAAAATATAATGCAAGGGGTTTTTTTCTTCATTTTCTTGTAGAGCACAGACCAGGGATCATAAATTGAAATGAAGAGGGGGAATTAATCTTGAATTAGTTTTTCTGTAGTGAATGTTACCACGTGAATATTATAAATTTCCTCAAGAAAGCTTCTATAATGCTATTATGGAAACAGTTTATTTCATATTCCTGTCAGGCATCACTTTAAACCTACTGAAGATCATAAATGTAAAATAAATCAACTGTATGCTGAAATTTTAGGATCACAGTATCTCTGAATTTGTAAACATAACAGTATATATATATTTTATTATGCAGAGGACATCCTGCCATATTCTAGACCAACATTTCCAACATCAAATAATCCTAGAGATCCTAGCTCCTCCAGCTCTATGTCTTCAAGAGGATCAGGAGGTAGACAGAGGGCAGATCAAGCAAATATAGCCCGAAGGAATGTTGCAGAAATGCAAGTACTGGGAGCATATGAGCAAGAAGAAGAAGAAGAAGACGAGATGGAGGTAAATGCAATTGTACTATTGACCATAAATAAAATAAGGCTATTTTCTGTTCTTAGATGCCAAGAAAAAACACTTTTTGACAAGAAGTATTTCTCTTCAGAAAATCTGTCATTTATCTGTCTATTAACAATCTACGATCCAAGAAAATAAATTTTAAGAATGTATCAGAAACATAGAAACCAAGATGTAGCATGTTATAATTGTATCCACACTAAAACTTAAGGAACAGAACTTGCAGAAATAGTGTATTTAAATATGCATTTTAATCCTTTCAATAGTGAAAATAAAACATCTGCAAATACCTTGACATTACTTTTCACATTTTTTGAAAGTTTCTAGTTCTAGGTTTTATAAGATACTGGTTTTTTTTTCTGCTTCATGATATTCATTCAATTTAAATCCTGATTGTAGAAGGGGTGTGCAACATGCAGTCATAATGATGCACATAATTAGAAATAGTAATTATCGTTTAAAGGTAAATCTCTAATAAGCATGTGAAAAAAACTTTAATAGAATCTAACCTATAGTCATTAGTTTCTTTTTTTCTTTTTCCTTTTTTTTTTTTAATACAGGAAACAGAAAGCTGAAGACAACAACATGTACTGTAACAGGCTTTTAAAATCTAATCAGAAAAATAAAATCACTTAAGATGCCTCAAGTCTGATGATGTTTGACGCCAGAAATAATGTTCAGTGCAATCAGAGTGTACAATTTTTCATTTTTCTTCATGCCATCAGAATGCTAGTTTTTATTTTACTCTTTCTTTGGAAACCCTCTTTATTAGGAATGGCTGTTGCCTATTCCCTAATGCTAAGTGCAACTCCTTTGCTGCCTAAGAAGGCAGGTAAGCTGCTCTTCATGGTACCAGCTGGTTCTTCAGGATTTGAGCAGAAGCCTGGGATCTCCAGATCTCTTCCCTGAGAGTCAGTGTTTAGTACACTACTGGTACACCAGTGAGCCAATCAATAGTATTACAAGTAATACAGCATTGGTTAAAAAGTTCCTCAAAGAACATCATGCAGAGCATTCTTTTATTCTAGGGATTTTACTGTAGTCTGCAGTTAGCACAAATGGCATCCTGCAATTTCAACAAAGACTGTATCTTGGTTTTTGCCAGTCTTCTGCTAACTTTTTGCAGCAGATACAGTTTTACAAATACACGTGAAATCAGTTTGGGATGAAGTGGCTCTTATTGTAAATACCTGCTCATTTTAAAGCCCCTGTGGTACTTTAATTTGTCTTTCCATTTTCATCATTAAGTACATTCTTATTAAAAATGTCCCTCGAGATGGGCGGGAGGTAAGCCAATGTTAACGCTGTTTGTCTAATTATGGCATGAGCAAATTTATCTGAAACTTTTCTAATTCTCCGCCTAAACAGTAGTTATGAAAATAAGCAAGAAAATCAGTGGACATTTTTAATAAAGATCAGATAATGTCATTAACTGTTACTGGCCCAAATCTCAGACCTCTACTTGTGTCAATTCACCTTAAAAAAGAAGTGCCACTTAAACAAGTTTTGTTTGATCTTGGCAATTATGGGTTTGTTTTGTTTGTTTGTTTTGTTTTGTAATGCACTGCTTATCTTTTTTTTTTTTTTTTTTGGTTTTAAAAGCACAATCACTAAACTTTATTTGTAAACCATTGTAACTATTAACCTTTTTTTTTTGTCTTATTGAAAATGTTAAGCATTTGGGATATTTTTCATCTTTTTGTTAATGTTCTATGTTTGTATTGGGAATATTTGAATGATGACAGATGGTAAAGTAACAAACCTAAATGTGGGCCATAATCAGAACACTTCTCACTTTTCCTGGACTTACAGAAAAATTCTCAATTTTGTTGTGGCCTCTCAACATTGGATTATCATTAAAGCTGAAATAGAGGCATTAGTTGCATTGAATTTGCCAAATGATGTCCTCTGTCTGTAGATTTTATGATCTTTTTTGTAATTATAAATTTTCTTTGTCATTGGTGCTAATGGAAAAATGTGTGTTTGTTTATTGACAGCTATCAGGACTAGCCCCAATGGAGAAAAAAAAAAAAAAAAAAGAAAAGTGTTTTGGTGTTTACCAAGGACTGAAATTTTTCATTTAGCTAATTTTTAAAGAAAGGTTACATAGAAAGGATGTGCAGTACTAAAGGAACAATCGTGATTAATGTTTTCATTATGTTCATGTAAGAAACCTCATATTTTAGCCATAATTTTGCATACTGAGGATCCAATAATCAGAAAAGTAATTTTTGTCACATTATTTATTAAAAATGTTCTCAAATACAGTATCTTTCTTGCGTAGTTTCTTGTGTTCCCTGAAACTTAATTTTAAGGCCAATTCTGACCTTTTTTCTATTAACATGAATCAGAATCTATTCCACTGAAATCATTAAGACGTAGTAGCATAAGCAAAACAAGAGAGCTGGATACAGCCTAAGATTTTGCATAATTATGATTGATTACCTTGAAAATCTGATTCCTGGGTCCTTTATGAACTGTGATAACTAAAACATCTCTTAGCCTGCCAATTTCCAGGAGCTGATGAAGAAAATCTGTACCAACAAAAGCATTCACCTCAGGGGTGATACAAATTTGTTACAAAGGAAATAAGATCCAAGTATGTAAAGGGAACAAATATTATGAATCATATGTTTGTTGGGGTCAGAACAAATACAAATTTTCTTGAGTGCCTGCTGCCCTCCTCTGCTGTGGCCATTTGCTTCTTCTATTTTTGACTGCCGTATTTCGTCTTTCCCAAGACCTTAAAACAGTCTGGAGCCAGATCCACAGGTGCTACTGGGTACTACAGCACCAAGTATCTTGTCACAGAAGGTTGTTAGAACCTTAACAGTTTAATCAGGCCTAAATTTAAATATAATTTCTTTGCTAATTGTTGCTTAAACACAGGTATTAAGGTAGTAGAATAAGTTAAATATTACCTTTCAATTTTGCTTAAGGGTTGTTTATTTTTGGAGGTGCCTTCAGTTTTCATGCCTGAGTTCAGATCACCATGCATTACAACTACCAGTGTAATCCAGACAAGAGCCTGTAGACAGATAGGAGACAGCCAACTGGCCTGCACCTTTCCTTTAAAGGAGGCAGGAGAAGTTGATTTGATGACCACAGGTCAGTTCAGCAGCTGATCGTCTCTCCTGACACCGGGAATGGCCTGATGGTGTGGACTCAAGCCATTGCCTTACTATTAAGGTGTAGGGGCCAATGTAAAAGTTAAGGAAGGTGTAAGGATGTCAGCGACTTGGCACAAAAGCCACTTCCTAGGGCATAGTGGTGCATCATAAAACTGGGACCAAGTTGCAGCTGTAGTGTGTGAATATATACCTCTGTAAGGTATATCTTTTCAGAAACAGTGCTGTTGCATGCCTGACATAACTGGAAATTCCTTCCTTCTTTACTGACATGGTGAAATGCTGGAAACCACACAGCAGATCCTCAGCCAGTGTGAATCAGTCTGTGTACCTTCATTGGAAGTCAGGCTCCAGGTATAGTTCTGACCTCTAATAATGGTAAGTGGCAAATCACACCCAATTATTTACTTTTTGAGAGAGGGTTAGCATAAATCAGTTTTGTGGTGTTCCATAAGAAATTATTTGGATTATTTGGTGTTTTCATTCAGTTGGTGTTAGTCATATCTTGAGACAAAGTGTCATAGATTTGTCACAGAGTTCTGTCACCTACACTGGGTCCTAAGAACATCATGATCTTACCCTAAATGTTGTAATGAAGATAAAATATGCAACCACTTGGTCTTAAAGGTGTAGCTCTTGTTAGTATACACTTGACTGGGTCTTCAGCATTCAGGTGTAGTAAAACTAGGTCATCTTCACTTTGCTATTTTACATTAAAAAAATATTCAGTGACTGGCAATCCAACAGAACAGAAGAAAGTAGTTTTCAGAGTTTTGAATTATGCTTTGTCTACAGACTAATGCCTAGAGAAAGCAAATAGAAAAGTCCTTAGTATTTGTGTGCTGAATTAATATAATGGATGGAGAAGTGTGATTTCTCTTATAGTGTGTTCTGTGAAATCCTGTAAGTTAATACTAAATTTGATTTTACTCAAAATTCTATTTCTGCTAAGATACTCTGAAAGATGTCTAAAAATCAGAATTATCAGAATTATTAAATTTTAGAAAGAGTTATGCTCATGCTTTGCTATTACATTTCAGTTTGTTTTCCAAATAGTACTTACTTTAAAGTATAAATTTAAAAGTTTATATATTAGGGTGATGCAAATATACAATGTTGGAATCTGTATTTACAAAAATTGAATGGGAGTAGGTTAGTTGTAACTGAACATGAAACCCAAACAATGTAATTCGCTTTAATTCACCTGAAAATACATTCAAACTGTCTACAACCTTACTTCCTAAGTTCCAGAAGCAGTAATTTGTTAAAACACCAACTTAGTTAATTTATTTCTTAAGTTAATGTAGACGTATTACTGTGGTGGTTTTACCATGCTAGACAGCTGAACACCACAACCGCTCTCTCACTCGCCATCCTCAGATGAGGAGGGGAAGAAGTAAAGGAAAGAATGACTCAACGGGTTGAGATAAGAATAATTTAATTAAAGAGAAAAAAAATATTAAGGAAATATTATTATTAATTAAATAATTCAACTAAAGGGAGAAAAGAGAAAGGGGAAGAGGGAGAGGGAAAGGGAATAACAAAACAAAACAAGTAAAGACTACATGGAAGTGCAGAGGAAATAAATTACTCTCTACTTCCCACAAATGAGCTATGCTTGACCACGTCCTTGAAGCAGGGCCTCTACGCACATAGCTGGTGTTCAGGAGGAGGACAGACGTTTTCTCAACAAGAGCCCACCCCTTCCCTCTTCTTCCTTTTTCCACCTTTTATTGCTGAATGTGACATCATATGGTATGGAATATCCATTTGGTTGCTTTAGGTCAGCTGCCCTGGTGATGTTTCTTTCTCACCTTTTTGCCCACCCCCTAGAAGGGTTAGAGAAAGTCCTGATGCTGTGCTGGCACTTCTCAGCAGCAGACACAACACTGGGGTGATACCACTGCTGTTCTAGCTACAAGTGCAGAGCGCAGCACTGTATGGGCTGCTGCAGGGAAAGTTAAAGTCCCAGCCAGACCCAGTACAATTACACAAAATGTTACATTCGCCATTTTCTACTTTAGTATTCCATATTCAATTAACTTTCTTAAACAAAGAAAGGTCTTCAATGGGAAAAAATGTAGGATCTGACTAAAATAACATCTGTTCTGGAATGTTTTTTCTCAAAATCCCATCTCCAACCTCTGTATGCACAGCTCCTAACAGATTGTCTTCCTGTCAGCAACAGACCAACCTATTTAAAATTAAAATTGCTATATTGCTGAAGTGAAACTTTCAAATTCATCAAAATAGATTGTTATAAGTGGATAAAATGTTTTTATACATTACTTTTACTTATGTTAAAGAGTTAGAGTTGGAAATTCTCTGCAAATGAAAATCCTACTGCTTATGTATAAGAGAAGCATAATTTAATATGTGCACATGAAGATACTGCTATCTGCAAATGCAGATTTATGTGTGTATACAGTTTCGTATTTTCTGAGGCTAAAGTCAGGAACTAAGAGGGTTCCAAACACTCAAATGGTAAACATGTTTTACAGATGTTTGAAGTTTACAGATAAAACCCACACATGAGTAACTCCAGTGTTGCTGTGGATGTCATCCTTGCTGAACAAATTCCTTCAATGTCATTTTGTAATGAACTAACTGAAAATTTCAGAAAATGCAGGTTTAATTTTCTTCTTTTTTTTTTTTTTTTCATTGTATCTGATGTTTTTTTCCATTACCTGTAAGTATATTCCTCACAAAAATCCAGCTGTCTATGACAGTGAAGCATTTGAAGATTAGGAACACCATTTCTTAAGCTGTATGTTTCTAACCTTCTTAATACACTGAATCATGGATCTCAGAAACAAAGATTTGAGACACCGTACCAGTAAGTATCCCTTTACATTTTATGTCCATATGGAAAGTGGGAAAAATACTCCATTCTGTTCAGAAAGAGGAAATGGAATTGGTGAAACTGGAATCCAGTCTCTGTGACAAACGTAAAGTGGGAAGGCAAACTGGAGAGTGAGAATCAAGGGAGAAAGAGAAGGGTACTCAGGGAGCTGAGAAATCCAAGTCTCCTTGAAGTTAATGACAAAAATCCTGTTGAATTGGAGTGACTTGAAAGTGAATTGCCTCCTTATACACTGGAAAACAGTAGGCATCGCAGTGCAATGAACACTGGAAAAAGAGTGACATCCTTGCTGCATACTCATTTTTTTTTTTCTGTCTCCTTGCTAAATATACACTAAATGGGCTCATTTTCAGCTGCCAGAGGAGGCAAGTGGAGTTTTAATTCACTGTGGCATTCAGCATTTTGTCACATGTGATGATAAGGACAGGACCTATTCATTTCTAGTATCTGTGTCTGGCATAAAGTGGAGCCAATTGCTTTTTTAGATATTTTTTTTGAGCATGACAATCAAAGCCATGATGATAAAAAAAAAAAAAAGTGTTTATTTAATTATTTTTTTTCAGGCTTAAGATATTTTTAGCAAGAGCAAGATCAGGAAATACAGAATAAAGCTACTTAGTATTGACTTCTATTCTGTGGCTTCCCACCGGTATTAAAGCACAGGTGTGATTCAAAGTCAGCAGCAAGAGATAACAGCAAAGAAGCCCTTACAGGCTTTGATGAATAGAACGACAAAAGCAAAACAAAGAAAAAAATCTTTCAACAAATTGTAACTAATGGGGTATTCCTAAAGCAATCGTATAGCATGAAAATAATGGCCAAGATCCTTTATATCTGCTATGTTAATTGCCATGGAATTGAAGATTTTATTATATTCCTGAACCAGATGTTTGCAAAAGAAATTGTAGTCTACTGAGCTGACTACAGAGCAAAGCAGAAATTCTCATACCTACTAAATGCCTGAAAAATGTGGAGCTCAGAAGTAGGTCATGTCACAGTCATCTCAGCAGCAAGCCAGGCCTGTACCCCACTGATCATTCACCTTGCTGATACAAATGAAAATTAAAACAAAGTATTATTTTCCATTGCTCTTATTGACAGATTTTAAAAGGTGGCAGCATTTTATGGTTTAGACAACTTAAAATTCAAAAGCCATCATAAGGCTGAAGTTTTTAACAATTTCTTGGGTATTGACCTGAAAAAATCTTACAGATAATGCAACAATGAAAGGTGATAATGGAGTCCAGTCATAAAGGAAGCAATCAATTTAGGCAGACACAAACAATATGAATGCCAAATGGCTCCATATATGTGTAATGTCTCTTCTGTTCCTTGAACTAACTTCTAGCATGTAATCCATCTGAGATAGACATAGATATTATTACATCCCAGCTCGTGTAAGTTGAATGCCTCAGGGCTTCCATCAGAACCATCACAAGTGTTATGTGTAGCATATCTAAAAGGGAAAAAAAAAAAAAAAAGGAGGTGTGGGGGTAAGGGTGGAAACATAAATTTGTCCACCAGCCTATTTGCCCACCATTCTATTCCCTTCGGTGTTTGCATTATAACATTCTTTTCACTTGCATCTTACCATTTTTTCCTACAAAAGGAAAAAGAACATACAGGATGAAGATTGACTGTATAGGTTGCCAAAACTCTTTCTGTTTGGTGAGAACCTCCATGCCTTGTTTGATGAATATTTTGCAAATGTTTCTCTTCAGACAGAATTTTTAATTTGTCCTTTAAAGCCATGCACAGTAGCCTAATCCTTGAGATCTCGCTTTGGCTGGTTATAGTAGAGGAAGGCAGTAAATCCTGAACCCATGCTACTAGTGCTCTATCCTGCCTATGTGGATGTAAGGTGGGTTGACTGAAGTTGTTGGTTGCAGAATATTAATCTTAGACCATGAAAGAAATCAGGGTGTCAAACCACCAAACAATTGGTCCGCCAGGTCCTCTGATCTGTGATGAGTTGTGACTGAGTGCACAACTGCTTGGAAAGGAGTTGGTCAGAAATGCTGCATGTCCTGGAACGAAAGTGCAAAGTTGAAAAGGTGGGAGAGGGAATGTTGAAAATGTGGGTTAATGTTTTGTTTGTTTGTTTGTTTGTTTTCCTGAAAGAACACGTAAACACTGTTGTGTTCCTACTTTACTGCATATGAAAGTGTTAGGAAAACAAATTAAAGGTAATATTTCCTGTGGTGATTGTAATTTTGAATATCATGATAATCATCATAAAACATTCAAATGAGAAATTTCAATGACATCCATTTTTACTTGACTGTGCAACAAGATACAAACCAGGGTGTTTGAGTCTCATTTTAACCTGTAGCAAAACAACTGTGAAAGAATCTTCTCACTAAAATAACAAACTGGAGCTTAACTGTATTTCCTGCAGTAGAAAGGTGCTACAGACACTTAACTTTTGTAGCAGATATGCCTCAGGACAGTCTGAAACCCTGTGACAATTAGAATTAAGATACAGTGGGATTAATTTAATGTCTGTCAAGCACTCTGAATTTGAACGTTTCTATATAAGTAGTTGAGCACTTCTGTCAGCCTTGCTTTATGTTCATAGTCAAAATGGTTTCCCAATAGCTTTTGGAGAGCTTTTATTTAGTTAGTTAACCAGACCACTGATTTGTAATAAATCTGTACTACAAGAAAAGGAAAACAAAAAAATGGACTTTATGCAGTCTTGGGTTTTTTTTGTTTGTTTTTGTTTTGTTTTTGTTCTTCGCCTACTGCTTGTAGGCTTGCTTACTTGGATGCATGCACACTGCCACTACATTTTGACATCATGCCCACAGTGTGGAAATGCAGAATCTAAATGCCAGGAAACCACATATGTACCGATTTTAATTCCTTTACGCTTCTCATTGAGGGCAAACTATGGAGGATGTTAGTCTAGGTAAGAGTGCGAACATTTTATTACTGTCAGTGATATATTGACGAAGTTCATAGCAAAGTAAATGATTTAATAAATTCATCAAGTTTTAAAGAAATTAATTCAAATATTGTCATTGATTTGTAGAAAGGATCAAAAGAAAACTGATATGGTGGAAACAAATACATATTTTCCTTTATTTAATAGGATGGTCTGAAGGGTTATTTTGAGTTCAGTTACAGGATAAATACAAAATAATAATAATAATAATGCCTGGGTCATCTAAGTACTCAAAGTACACCAAGTATTTTGAGGCCAAAAAATATCTGCAGCAGTAGCAACAAAACTAGCAATGAAGTATTGACTACTGTCAGTCCCCCACGGATCGGCATGAAGCAGAGCTATGTTCACATACCCAGCTTTAGGCATCTGTACTTCTTGGTTACCTGGCTTGGCACATTAGCAAGCTGGGGCACCAGAGCTTGACCCTTCTCAGCTACCCTCAGGAAGAGACTCTTTTCACGCTAGCTGTAGAGCCTGGTGGTCTTAGCTTGGCCCCTGCACTTCAGAGCAGTGTGCACAGCTGCCCTACTTGTGTACTGCAGTGCAGTACATGGCCAAGTGAAGAGTGTCAAAGGTATAGCTGGTTTCTTCTGGATGATAGTGTAGACCTCTTTGTGTTGAAGTCAACTTAAGACTTTTTACTATAGTATATTAAATCAATCTTTGAAATCAATCTACCTGTTATTTCAGGAATGATGACTGTAGAAATAACTTCGAAAAGGGCTTATGTGCCCTGTTTCTATTGATAAAGAGAGTAATGCTTAAGAGAAGGTGGCTTTGCAACAAAAACGCCACATTGGGATCCAGCAAATCTGTGTAGGATTCCTTGGATGATGTTACGATTTTTGTTTCACACTAGCTTTGAATGCTACTTCTAGCCTGTCTTCATTCATCTTGTCAGTTTAGGTTGTTGGCATCTCTGGACAAGGGCCGTCTTTTGCTATGTGTCTGTGTGCATAGTGCTACATTAGGGGTGAATCTAGTTTTGCTGCTACAATGTAAATAATACAATATAATTAGTGTTAAAATGTAAGGCCTAATGATATTCTGAGACTATCAGTGGAGGATCAATTTTGGGGCAATTTTATTTTATATTTTCATTAAAGTACTTGGCACAGAGGCAGGAGTCCAACAATGAAATGCACTGATCGCAAAACTTGTGAGCAATTGTCAGTGTGCAGGAGGAGTGGGTCACCTTGAGGACTGGAGCAAAAGAAATAGGATTAAATTAAGTAGTTCAGTATGCAAGGTCATGCATTTAGGAATTAATAAGAATGCTTATTATATGCTGGAAATTCATCATCTGAAAACAACTATGAGGAAGAAAAAGGCCTGAATGTATTTGCTGACCCTAGGAAGTTTCATAAGCTCCCAGTGAGATGTTGTCAGTAAAAACAAACCCAAACAAATGCAGACCTGAGTAATCTCATCAAAGATATTTCCAGTAGAAAGACAGAAATATTAATGTAATTTTCTCAGCACTTGTGAAAACATAAATGGAACACTGTGTCTAATTCTAGTTGTTTGTGGAGCTAATGCTGTGATAATATTTATAAAAAGTTAGAAACATCTACGCTCTCTAATCAGATATGCTCCTTGTAAAGTGGAGGACTTTGATAGAGATTTGCATTCATGTCATAGTGCAACTTTTTAATAGGAACTATTATAGACATGTGGAAATAAAGCTTGTTTGTTGTGTTTACATGTGACAAATCACTTCTATTTGGTCTTGGTGTAATTGGCATAAAATCCCAGTGAAATCCCACTCCTTTTGAGAGCTGAACTCATCAAGAAGCTCATGAAAGCACAAGACGCATCTTTTCCACTGACTATGGCTTCTGAAACAGGCTGGAATGATTGACTATCTCATTCACTTTCAGAGCAAGGTGTTGAGGTTAATACTTAAGTCAGGCTTTTCCATCCAAACCTCAATCTAAAGATAGAAAAAGAAAACTGAACAGTTATCTTAGTGGTTTTGGAGAAAGGGCAAGTGAAACAGAGTACCAATAGTTTGAGATAACCTGCTGTGGTGAACTTGGTTTCAGTATTCAGATGATTAAATGGATAGAGAGAAAATAATGAACTTTGTTCCTATAATAACTTATCTTCTGAAGATGGATCCAAAGTTGAGTGTTTCGCATTCACTTGTATCTGAACTAGAGGTGTCTTAATCTTTTGGGAAAGATAACAGCTAAAACCATCTGAATGTCAGATAACTCAGAGAAAAAACAAGTGGAAGTGAGCATATATGGAAAAAGGAAAAGATGATGTCTCCAAAAATAAAGCTGAAAAAAACCACACAGTGACATGGTCCAAAAGACGAAAAGAGGGCACCTCTGTAAGATTACTGAAGTTACCAAGAAGCTGGAGACATTAAAATACCCTGTAACCAGAAGGTAAATTATATGAGGTGCAAAGGAGTGAGAGTGCCTTAGGAGTGGTATCAGCATGGGATCAGGGAAGAGGTTTGAGTTACCAGAGGATCACAGTAACTGGGATGCTCTTGAGGGCACATAGATTGATTCTGAGCACCAAGAAAGGCTCTGCTGAGCCTGGTGATAATTCTCTGATGCCGCATTAATGGCGAGCAGGTCTCTCCCTCTGTCACTGACATGAACGCAGGCCATATGCGAACCTGAGAGCAGAAAACAGGTTCCCTCACATGTTAGATAATACAGTTTATCAAGGCAATTCAGCTCCTCTTGCAATGTTTTTAGTCTAGTACTCTACTGCATTCAAGTATTTTCTGCCTCTTTGCATGATAGTTGTGCAGTTTTTTTAACATCTCAATGTGATTAGATATCTTCCTACCCAAATGTTTCATTGTAACAATGCTGCTACCTGCATAGTTGAATCCTACACAGAAAGGAGATTTACAACAGTATATAATGCTTTTATGGACGTTAAAATATCTTACAGTGACATGATACTTAAATGCTAGTACAACTGTAATGACTGTAGAGTTTATAGAGCAGTAAATCACCCACTTTGAATATCCATTCTGAGGCAAAAAGTGTAGTTTACGTTTAAGTGTTTTTGAAATTTGTATCCACAATCAAAATATCTTTATATACTTTCTTGACTGTCATGATCTTTCTATTGCTTTCGCCAGTGATGTTATACATCAGACAATGAAAGCTGTATAGTGATTTTTAAGATAGAGTTAAGATAGAGAACTATGAATAAGTTCAGGCACCCCTCCCAGTAAACATTACTCCTCTGCACCCACCTCCTGAAATTGTCTTTCATATCCAGGCTTGGGTCATTGAAAGGGAATCACACCCCAAAGGCTCTGAAGCAGATCTTTGGAAAAAGCACTTCTCCTAGCAAGTCTTGAAGTAATCACCTCTCAGCACCCTGAGCACATTGCCTGGTTTAGCAGTCTGGCCTTCAGCTCTAACCTCTAGGTTTTTATTATCATTATTGTAATATCTGCTCCTCTGTCATTAAGAGGCTTTCCAGTTTCACTTTATTCAGCTGGGAGCCTTAAACCCTCTGGCCCTTAACTTCCTTTCTTTTTTTTTTTCTTTTTTTTTTTGGCATTTCTTTTTCTCAGTCCTTTCATGAAACTTGTCTGCTAAGTGACATGCCCTCTGTAAAACATAAACCATAATTACTCTAGGATTGCTCATACTTGGCATAAATACTGTACTTGCAAGTATGTAGCTTATAGCAACACGTGTCACATTTAATTAAATTTCAAAGCTACATCTTGTGGTGTCCTTCAGGAGAAGGAAAGAAGTGAGAGAGAGGGCAAACTTGTCTAAAAGAATTCTTCATTTCAGCTGCAGTGTTTAGGCAACAACCTTGCATAAACTGGGCATACAGAAGCAGGGAGGACATATACTTTTCTCTTTTTTAAAAGGATGTATCATTCTTAGAATAATAGGAATTGCTATTCTAAAAAAAAAAAAAAAAAAAAAAAAAGGAAAGAAAAAAGAAAAAGACAGCTGAAGCTTTAGTTTTCTCAAGGATGAAAATTTTTGGATCTATGTTGTTTTTAAGGTGATTTGGAGAGCTGCCAGGCAGAGAAGGACCTGGTAGTGATGGTGGACAGTCAGCTGAATATGAGCCAGCAGTGTGCTCAGGTGGCCAAGAAGGCCAACGGCATCCTGGCTTGTATCAGAAACAGTGTGACCAGCAGGGCTAGGGAGGTGATCGTCCCCCTGTACTCGGCTCTGGTGAGGCCGCACCTCGAGTACTGTGTTCAGTTTTGGGCCCCTCGCTACAAGAAGGACATCGAGGTGCTTGAGCGGGTCCTGAGAAGGGCGATGAAGCTGGTGAGGGGCCTGGAGAACAAGTCCTACGAGGAGCGGCTGAAGGAGCTGGGCTTGTTCAGCCTGGAGAAGAGGAGGCTCAGGGGTGACCTTATCACTCTCTACAGATACCTTAAAGGAGGCTGTAGCGAGGTGGGGGTTGGTGTGTTCTCCCACATGCCTGGTGACAGGACGAGGGGGAATGGGCTTAAGTTGCGCCAGGGGATTTTAGGTTAGACGTTAGGAAGAACTTCTTTACTGAAAGGGTTGTTAGGCACTGGAACAAGCTGCCCAGGGAGGTGATGGAGTCACCATCCCTGGAGGTCTTTAAAAGACGTTTAGATGTAGAGCTTAGGGATATGGTTTAGTGGGGACTGTTAGGGTTAGGTTAGAGGTTGGACTCGATGATCTTGAGGTCTCTTCCAACCTAGAAATTCTGTGATTCTGTGATTTGCTCTAAAAATTTTTGTAAAATTTTGTGATTTTACTCCTTTTGAATTTTTCATTATTATCAATTCTGTTTTGTCACTACATGTTAACATAGCAAAATTGAAATGTTATTGATTTGAAAGGTTTCAAAATTCTCTTCAGTATTAGCATTATTTTTTTAATCCCATTTGTGGAAACATTTTGAAATGCTAACCTTTGGTTCTGATAGGAGATAAAACCCAACTCAAAACAATTCTGTTTTCTATCTAGCTATGGATATATTTAGACACTGAAGCTTAAAAATGCTGGCTTAGGAAAGTCTACAATTTCAACCAAACCCTTCTGGCTTTATAGTAATGCAAATATGATGAAAATCTTGATCATCTTAGTTGGAGGCCTTGCAGCAGAGCTTTGATTCAAAATCCAGGTCCACTTTGTATCCAGACTCTAATAATCAGAAGGCTACTCAGTTGCGTATCACCATCTTTCAAGCTACTCTTCAAAAAACTGAACTGAATCATAACCTAGAGTAACGCACAAAGTACAACAGAGAGACAGTTTTAACAGCAAATCTGTACAAGTTTGATAGCTGTATTTCTGCTGAAAACTACTATGACAGGTAGCTCGTACGGTCTATTTAGCTAGATGTCAAATTTTAATGTAATTTAATTCCTAGAATTTCCTAGAATTTCTTAGGTAAGTTTTTGTTAACAGTTAAAATGCACTTGGCGATTAGAAGATATACTTCTATCAATAATACACAGTGCTTTGTGATGGAAGCCATAGTTATTTAAATATTTTTTAATGCTTAGAGTGTATTATCATTAGAAGCTGGCAAATGACATGCTAATGTTATGAAATTTGAATCTCATTCCTAGGTAATTTGGCCAAGTTCTTACTGCCTTATCAAGCGAATTGTGTGGGAGTAGTTTGGGAACAGGTCATCAAAGGTTTGCATAAAATAGACTACTTACTCCTAGGGTAGTGTAAACACTATGATATTTTAAGCACAAATGTATCCTTACTCTTCACTGAATATGACCAAGCCATTCATAGTATTTCACACTTCCCTTCTAAAAGTCATTGCCTAAAATTCTATAAATCCTATAAATACATACAAATCTGGTATTTCTATAAATGTTACCCATATCAGTTTTGCCCTTGCTATTTTTTAAGCAATCACAACAGGACTTATAACTCAGGCTTTTCAAGTGTTTTCTGCTTGGTGTTGTTTTCCTGTCTGAATCTTGTAATTCACATCTCTGTAATTCCTTATCATAACTGACAGTTGAAGGATTAGTGGGTTCTTTTTTCCTACAGTTTTAATACTGTAGGAAATTAAAGTATTAAATTAAGTATTTTTATACTTAATTTAAAGAGGCATTTGACACAGAGTATGGAAAGAACTATTCCATTGTTCAGCAGAACACATTTTCATTACAGCTAAATCTGGCTAAGTTAATTGACCTTTACTTGAATGTAAAAATTAATGTTTTATCTAAACCAAAATATTTCCCTGTAAATTTCCTTGCAAAGTAGGGATCTTTGATAAGTAGTCACAGCACTTTTACACAAACTGGGTTTGAACATTGTGAAAATAGAAAAGCAAAATATTTGTTAATATATTTGAATGGTACATGGACATTTCATTTTAATTCTTGTTGGCTGCAGTGCATGGAATCTTTAAAAAATAGAAAATCAGTAGTTTGTACAAAGTTACTGGCATTCACTAAGCACTGTAGCAGTTTGTTTATTTTTTTAATGTCTTCTGTCATGAACGTATCTACAAAACACATTGACATAAAATCTGTATCTGGACATTGCACTATAAAAAAACCGCTGACTTTAAAAAATAAAATAATAATAATAATAAAATCTTAATCTCTTCTAATAGTTTCAATAACAGTGAGTGTTCAGCACTAAATGTGTTTTCTTTGCTACCTAGATACTTATTACTTCTGTACTTCTGTACTTCACAAATATTCTGCTTTTCATTTTTTTTCATTATTTTGACTTTTTTTTCTGGTTTATTTTACTATTGGTATAGTCATTACTTATCACTGTGATTTTCTATTATTTTTGTATCATTTAAACAGTACAGAGTGTTATAAGTTTCTAGAGTGCAGTAAATAATTGCTTTGGTGTTTTCTGCTCCGGGTAGAAAATTCACATTATTTCTCTCTTCCATTCTACCCTATTATGATTGTATCATTGGTTCAGTAACTGGATACCAGTAGCCTAGTTACGTACATCTTACCTCAATAGTTTCCTATATTCAGGACATGAAAACTATTCCTATATTCAGAACATGAAAACTAATGGAAAATATGGGATGATATTTACTAGTAGAGTAACTCTGATGGAGCAGATCTCGTTCTAGATCCAGGTAACATGCAGAAGACCTCCTCTTCTCCCCTCAAGCCTTCCTAATAGTGCCTCAAATGACAACTACAGCAAGGATCTATAAAGATGATTTCTGCTAAACAGAAACAAGTCACAGAGCTGGTAATAGGTATACTCCAGGTATACTCTCTAGTTCCCAATTCCAGTCACAGCAGGACAAACACTCAGCCTGTGCAAACCAAGTAATATTGGTATCTGTACTAAAATAACCTTTTGAGTAGGATATATTACTAAATGACAAGTAATCTCTTGCTGCTAAGCTTACTTAGAGTCACTCAGAATTATACTTTGTGATGGATAAATCTTACATATTCATCTCAAGTTATACAAGCATGTAACTTTTCTACCGTTCTTTGATCCATGATTTTTTGGTCTTGCCTAGGTCAATTTTATCTAGAAATCTCTCGGGGTCACGGACTCTGCTGCTGAAACATCTGAATGCTTAAGTATGTCAGTATCACCTTGAGGCTCAAGTTATTGAAGCTAATAACATTAGTTAAGGAAAAATATTCCTCTCTGAAATGATTTTGAAAAATTATACTTGTTATCCTGTGGACTTTCTCATTTGTAAGAGTCACATAGCATAGATACCAAAGTAGACAGTCCTCTACTTAGTTTCAGCAGAACTTAAGCTCCTGTGGATTATTGTTGATTATTATTATTATTGTGATTGTGATGGCTATTAGTGCTAAATCTTGACATTTTAGTACTTTTTTTTTTTTTTTTTAATTGAGGAACAAAAATGCATCATTTTTAATGAATACTCGAAGAATGAATATGTTGTTTTTGCTTCCTAGGACTATGAGTTTCCTGTGTTAACACAGACAAATTTTAATAGTCTATTCAGTCTTATGAAGCTAAAATAGAATCTAATAACTGTAATACAGTCTGTTTAAAAATAAATGGATTTGGATGTTTAAAATATAGGATTATATCTAGCTGTTCTGTGAAAGTATGATACTCTCAACAAATCACAAAAAAATAACACAAAGTATAATCTAAAAGTAGAATATATCTTTTCAAGTCTATGGAATTTGAACCAATTTCATCCCTGGTACTACTAAATAGGAGATTCTAGGTAGAAATGTTGGTGGACATTCAGCTACATAAAATTATAATATATATATATATATATATATATAGGGACATTATTATTTACTTATTTTTAATAAACATTCAATTTGCTGCTCTGTTAAATAATTATAAAATGAGTATGAAATACTTCGTAATCTGAGTGTCTAAAGGCTTTGTAAACCATGAGTAATGAAAACCATTCATGACATTCACAGAATCACAGAATCACCTAGGTTGGAAGAGACCTCCAAGATCACCAAGTCCAACCTCTGACCTAACACTAACAAGTCCTCCACAAAACCATGTCACTAAGCTCTACATCTGAACTGAACTGGCTTGCAAATAATAGGGCTGATTACAGTTACAATGCAGAACATCATTGCATATTTAACTATGTCAATGTTTTTAACTAACGTTTTCTAATAATAATAGGGTGCAGTAGTACAGGACTTGTGTGTTGTTAACCTACGCCAAGTTGTGTTGATGATACATGACTTCTATTCTGAACTTAATCAGGTAGGCAAGAATTGATACAACAGAGCTCACATCCCATTGCTTAATTATTGTGTCAGAAATATAATGGTAGCTGTACACATTTAGCTGTTTACATTTAGCTGTGTACATTGTGTACATTTAGCTACACAGCATTTAGCTGTGTGGGGTCCCATTGATACATCATGTGGCTCAATCTCCTTTAAAGCATGTCCAATATTTACCCTATAGTGAGCAATGAAGTCTGATGATATGGTTGTACAGACTTCTCTTTACTCACTCTTCTTTCTGCATGTTACTCATGAAGTAATCTTTTTGTGCACCCTGCAGAGATTTCTTCTCTGGTGAAAGGGAGTAATGTGAATGTTGACTGAGCTAAAGAAAAGAATAAGGAAGAAAGGGGAAGAGAGGAAAAAAGAGAAAATGAGAGAAGGAGGAGGGGGAAAGACAATAAAATGGTAAGGCTGAGAAGAAAAGAAAGCAAGATACAACTTCAGTGTAAGTGAGGAGGCCAAGTCTGTTCAGTTTGCAGGAGCACTCTTACTGCAGGATTCTTCATTTAGAATGTGGTTACAGAAAAGCTCCCAATGGGACAACCCACATTAGGCTTTGCTGTCCTACAGCCCAGCTGTCCCATCCCCTGTCCTGCTGCAAGAAAAGTGTGAAATTAAACCAATACTGTGGCAGCAAATTTGGGGGGCAGGCCTTCTCATCTCCTGAGCTAAGAGAGATGCTATGCTTGCTACTTCTAATGAAAAGCAAGGATTTTTCTGCCCCCTTTGTTACAGGGCAGAGTTTTCTTTAGCTGCTTCTCTGCAGATGAGAGGAGGGTGGGCTGTCAGGAAGGAACCATCCTGTGCTGCAGACTGTGTTACAGGGCAGGACACAAGGAGAAAGTAACGCAGGATGTAGCTACTTAGTTGTCACTGTGAGCTGAGTGAGACAGGTATGTGTTAAGCACAGGAAATAGGAAGTAGGGCTGAAGACCTACTTTTGCTTTTCCTTAAGTTAGAGACCCAATCCTTTCTGCTAGTTAATTTTGTTTTTAAAACTACATATATTATGGAGCCAGTGAGGTCCTGACAGACTGCAAGCTGTGAAACAAGGGTTTTGGAAGGGCTCATGTTTTTTACTTTAAAGCATCAGCATGTATTGTTGAAACTTTGAAGGCAGACCAGTTTCCTTCTGTTTGTAGAAGTAACACATTACACAGTCCACTCTATGTATGCATATGAGCATATTTTTCTCATAGCTTAAAACATATTTACACTTATTTGTCAAAATTTTTCACTGCCTTATGTCGTTTCTGGTAGCATATTAACACTACTTGCCTCATAGCTGAATTTTTCAGCTTCCACGCTGAGCAGAATCAGTTCTGCTTTCAGGCAAAGCTTTTCTGCAGTGATTGACAGGAATGGATGGCAAAGGAAGTTCCAATTCAGTGCTGTAGGAGATATTAAAAATGGTCATGCTGATTATTACCTTGGATTAATAATAATACAAAGGTTTGTGTTTCATTGCTGCACTGATGGGTGGGCTTTGGGGAGCTATTACCACACTGAGATCCCTTAGCACTACTGCCCTGTATCTAGAGCTAAAAGATGATTCCTTCCTCTGAGGACAGACAAGATAAGGGAGTCAAAAATATTTGTGACTCATTATCCCAAAGATAAGTTAATATTTTGCAACAGCTGGAAAAGTCTGCATAATAATTGGAAGCTGAGTACAAATTTGTATATACAGCAGGGGAAATTTTAAAGGCATTTTGCCTGTTTATTTTTTAAGTCAAAATAGATAGATTCTTTAAAGCCCAAACATGGAGTTCTAGCTTTTTTGATCCATAGTTACAGTAAGAAAGAAGTCTAAAGTATCATGAAGGTACAAACCACAGGAAATCAGAAAGGTTCTTTTGAAATCTGCAGCATGGGCCTGAAGTGTTGCAGTCAGTAAAAGATTTCTCTCCCTCTTCTGACAAGTGCTTTGCATCAAAATGTGAATCCTCCAAATCATGCATTTGGCTGTGTATTAATTAAAGATGAGATCATGATGGACAAGATTCTACCATGTTTAGACATATAGTTAAAAAATAAAAATAAAGGTGGGGGAGGAGGAAGAAAACTGTTTTTTCCTCTAGAAGATTGTTATCTCTAGAGGTTCCTAGGTCGGAAATGCCATGAACATTTGGTATCACTCTAGGAACAGCTTTGTTGGCAGAGGTCGCACTTGAACAGGAGATATGGTCAATAATGTGCTGTTAGCCTGCAGGAAGAGGACCAACTCTGTTTTCCCTTTCTTTCTCAGATTAATCCAGGAATAACATGTGTAAAGAAAATAGGAGCTCTGCTTTAGCTGTCAATGATTCAGGAATATTCTGTTTTTTTTTTCCACAAAAAAAAAAAAAAAAAGAAAGATCTGGCAAATATAAAATCTAACAATCCTCTGACCACAGACATTCTTAAAAATTACTGTCAAATGTAATTGCCCCCGTCAGATAGAGAACAGAGATACTGTGGAGTTAATGACCCATAACCATATACTTACTTCACAGATATGCAGTTTCTAGCACTCTTTTTGGCTGGGGAGATCTCATCTGAATAATGACTGCATTTCTGCCAAACTGCTGTGCTTCTGCCTCTCCCCTTGCCCTGGCTCTTCTGCATGAGCATGCCAGTGCGCTCCCACTGGTGCTGGCTCCTGGCTGACGTGCCCACCCCACCGTCACTCCTTCGTGCTCCGTCACATCCATCATCATGCCTCCCTGCTTCTTTCCCAGATATTTAATTATGGAAGAGTAGTGGTACACTATGGCTGTGTAATGGAACAGGAGGGCACTTAAACTGTCCACACAAAAAAGGGTAAAGTGATGTATTGAATAAACATGCACAGAGAAACTGTCAGAGGAGAGAAAATCCTGAAACAGATGTTTGTGGCCAGGATATGGCAGGGGAGTTTTGACGGTGGTAGAAAGTCAGAGACATGTTAATATTCAATAAGCAATGCAGAGATGAAAGAAAAATAATATTTTCAGTAACTACTTGTAAGTTTGGCTCATAGCAAGTTTTTAGTCTACAATGCAGCAGTCTTTGATAAGCCAAGGAGGATGCTGAAGAGTTGCTCAGAAGTAGTTTGGGAAACATCAAAAATGAGGAGTGTTGGACTTACTTTGCCATCCCTTTTACCTACCCTATGACCCCAGGAGTGTTCTCCCCATATTGTCTTTGGTGTGCACATGTTTATCACCTAAAGAAACAGACCTTCTATGTGCTGACAACTCTGCTCATGCACAGCTTACAAAGTTGTCCATGTTATAAAACTGAAAATTTATTTTACATTCTGTCTGGGAAAAGCTGGCTTACCCAAGCTCTGACATTGTGACAGCTAGCAGTCTAGGCACCAGTATTTTAACTTTATTTCTTCCATTAATCAAGCGACAGCTACACATAGACTCATTTCACCTTTGGGTTGCACTTCTTTATAAGCTATTTATTTCACTGACTTTTTGTCCTCCCCCTGCTTACTCTCCCCTTTGCACTGCACTTTGCTTCTGCTGGCTAGAGAAAATATGTGTGTCAAAAAAGTGGTGGTCTTGGTTATTACTCTGAGTCCCACATAAGGTGATGATGTAGTATTACTTGGTCTAAGAACCGAAAAGAACCTACTGTAGAGGAGATATGTCACCAGAAGAAAAATAAAGATACACACATAACTGAGCAGAGTAACAAAGACAGGTGAAATACTAGCTGTAAGGTTGGAAACCTAGTCAGTCTCCAGAAAATGTTGAATTTTCAGTAATCAATATGTTGTTATCACCAACATTTAGTGGGTGTTTCTAAAAGAAAGTTTTGGGGGGATGCTGCATTAATATGTTTTAACTGGCATAAGAAGTCTTTGCTATAAGAAGTTTTGAAAATAAACTGACTTTGTTCTTTTCCCTCTGCTCTCCTCATTCTTTTTTATTTCACTTTTGACATTTTCTTTTCCATTATACTGTGCTCTTCCTCCTTGCTTTTCTTGCCAGTTCTCATTATAGTCCACAGTTTTGTCTTTATTGTGAGCCTGGTAAATCCTTTTTACACATAAAATCATACTCAATACAAATTATTCTGAATTAGAGAAGTAACTTCTGAGCTTTTATAAATTGTTTAGATCCCAGCCGTGCCAGGTGCCAACCACCCTTTTTTCTCAGTTATCTCAGTGGAGATGAAGGTACTTAACAGCTCATGGGTTTGATAATAGCCCAAAGAGCAGCTGAGGAGGAATTTTCACTCAAGAGCTAAATGTTTTTTCTCTTCTTTATCTGCATTGTTGACATATCAGGCTATGTTAGTGTGTACTGTGCATGTATATATGCAAATATAAAGAAACAGATATAAAGCAGCACATACAAGATGGTAAGCCTCCAGAGCAGAACTGTGTCCCTTGTACAGTAGATCAGGAATATTTTCCTGCCTGTGAGTGAAAGGAAAGATATGTAACTTGGACACCATCCTGGTGGACAGAAACATACATGGCAAATCTGAGTTTGTCGTTTAGGGCATTTATAAAATCATGGACTTGCCTGCTGTGCTGAGCCAATGTCCTTGCATGACAAATCATTAAATTCAAACTGTGAAAATTGGCTCAGTTGGACTGTCAGTCCAGTCCTGAAAAGTAACTGATGGTAGAAGTAACCTTGACACAAATTTGTTCTAAATTTGGGCATGTCTGTAATCTGTAACAGACTGATTTTGGTGGAAAGCCTCTTGTAGTGATACAATATGCTACCTCTATCAGTCTTCGGACACATATGCAGGAGACACCATGTGTGATGTGATGCTTGTGTTTCTTGACAATTCTTGACTTTTGAGTTCCATAAGTCCTTCAGAGCATGATAGAAGAAACTGTAATTGTGCTGAACTGAATGTACCATTTTCACAATTGAAGCTCTACAAGAGTCCATGTTCTGTTTGAAATTCACCTTCAATTCATCATAGTTAATTCATCATAGTTAATTTTCATGCTCTGTAGTTTTTTTTTTCCTTTCATACAGCTAAATTTATTTTAAATATATTTCAGATTTACCAACACTTCAATTTTAATAAATAAATTTATTTTTTAAAACTTGAAAATAGAAATGTATGCATATGCTTTTCTACTAATAGGAATACAGATGATGTGCTACCTTTAAACAGAGAGAAAGAAATGGAATAATGATAACATAACAATGTATAACCTAAAGAAATTCCTTTTTGGAGCTTCTAATGCCAAGAGTTCCCTTTTAATGTATCAGTGAAAAATATCGAGCTCAAGATTTTACATTCACTGCATATAGGTAGATTTTTAACCAAAAATAATTTTTCAAGAAAGTTTAACAATGCTTGTAATTATTTTTATTTTATTTTCATTTTATTATTTTCATTATTTCATTTCATTATTTTCATTTTATTTTTTTATTTTCATTTTATTATTATTATTAATAATAATTTTTATTTTTATTCATTTGGTGGATTTGGGGTTTTAAAAAAAAAATAGTGTAATATGTATTCAGAGTCCAAACCTGGATGACAAGAAAAATAATATTAAGGTTTGTCATAGATGGAGTATATGTGGGAAAGGGCTACTATCATATGCTATTTTCATAGCATTATATGGAAGTAATATGAAAACTATTCAAACTTGTGGAGAGCACAGCAGGTAGGTAGCCTTACTGCTAAGAAATTCTGAAGATTTTTATGATTTTTCACTACAGTTTTACTGATAAAGACATGTCAAAATATTATGGCTGCGAAAAACCTTTTTAGCATTCTTGAAACCATATTTTATATAACCCTCCTCCCCCTACATTTTGTCAGGCCCCTCATAGGTGGAATGGGACAACCGAGACAATGCCTAGTACGTGTTCAATCTATAATCATTATCTCTAATCTCTAGTCTATCTGACAGGTTTTATTTGTTATACAGTAGATTGTGGTTTGAATTATGATTAAGTGTGGAGAATAAGGCCAAAGCCTGACAAAATAATTGTGGCTAAACTGTTTTTTTTCTACTGAAGTTAATGATATATTTATTTATTTATGTATTTATTTATTTTAAAATCTTCTTACTACATAAAATGTTATGGCTATGGAAACATCTTCCAGTATTGCAATATTTTAATTTTCTAATAGTTTTTACAACCTTTTCATTCTCAAAATGCTACTGCCTAGAATAAAGTGAAAAAAAGTAGTAGTGAACTAGGAATGAAACTGCCACAGCATTTGTCATCAGAGAGCATTTTTCATTAACACTTGAAACTGTGAGAAAGAAGAGAAGACAGAGCTGACAAGCAAATAAAGTCTAATTGTTCTCTTAGTTGTTATTCTGCACAGAGTTTGTTCATTCTGATATTAATGTTGACCATCATTTACTAGGGCATGATTTTAAAGGAATATGTTAACAGACGATGAAAAGACACAGTCCCCAAGTTGTGATAAAAATTTTTCTCATGTAGGGTTTCACCCAATAATAATTGGAGTCTGGCAGTTTTGTGGATGTTGGTGCAAATATGATGTCTGGTTCATGCTCAGGCTTGATGCTAGGAGTTTTTCTGTTATTCTGCAGCAATGGCAGCTGCAGAGGCAAATGTTTTAAGCAAGCTTGAGTTCCTGGCATCTTCAATTCTTCTCTCACAACTATGCAAAGCATTTTCTGGCCTTGCAAATTATATCAACTCATTGGTCTCTGACAAGGAAACAGTGGAGACCATCCCCTTCAGATATGCCTGTTGTTGTAAAACAGCAGGAGACACCATTTGAATACACACATAAGCCCAGCTTTGGGGTTTATGTTGTACTCAACTCTGGGACTTGTTTCAAGCTCTATCATAAAGCCAATTATCTCTTGTAATTTCCCCAGCAATGGGCCTGTGCTGGTGGCAGCAGGCAGTGAGAAGTAGTACTGAATAACACAGATGGTGTTACATCTGACAGTGTAGATTATTTTACAATTAAAAAAATATTGTTATTTTTATGTTTGCTATTATGAGGCCACCTGTATTCAGCCTGCTCCTGGGCAATGGGAAGTAACAGGAAAGATAAATATGTCATGCTGAGTATTACATATCTGTGCACTATCACTCTGTGTATGTGTATGTAGGCATGTGTACCTGTGTGTGAACATAGATGTGTACAGAAGCTTATGATGAAAACTATACATTTTTTGTTTATTGACAGTTGAAAATCTTTAATTCTGTAATTTGTAGAACCATTTGGGATTAAGAGACCATCATGCTTTTTCACATTCCGTTTTATTTCTGGAGAAAAATATTCCCTATTCTGTCAAAGGTTGGGATACTTGTTTATTTTATTTTATTTTATTTTACTTTATTTTATTTTATTTTATTTTATTTTATTTTATTTTATTTTTTATTTTAAAGAAGAGCTTGGTGTCCACAGGATAAGATGCAAAACAATAGGTGCTTGCAGCCATAAGTATTTTTGAAACCAGTTTCTAGGTGAAGTTTTTCTGGTAGCCAAAACTCACTTAGGAGGCAATGGTGCAATGCTCAATATCATCAATCCTGTCACTTACACTGGTCTGCCCCTTCACCTGGGTCTCTCCTTTGTGGTGAGAACCACAAAGGAGACTCTGGAACAGCATGCTGCTTTCTCTGATAGATCTTGTCAGGAAGAATTTTGCCCCCTTTTATTTAGATAATTTTTCATCACATTACTCTGTCAAAAAGGGGTGGGGGTCTAATGATGAGTGTGATGTTATACAGTGAGAAAAGTCATGATTCCAAAGGAAAGGTTCTTTTTGTCATAAACTAATATTAAGCAGATAATTTCCCTTTCATTTAAGTAATGAAAGGGAAAACACAAAAGAGATCAATGAGGCACAATCCGGAAAAAAAAAAAAAAAAATAATAAAAAAAAAATCAAACAACAGACACTTGGGATTGGATACTCAGCTGCTGCTGTGGCTGGACTCCAAGTAAAAGGCAGAGGTAAGGTGGGTTTGCCAACCCATCTTTCTTCAAGAAAAAAACAAATAATGGGAAATTTGACTGTCAAAACAAAATCTTTTTGGATGACAACCTAAAATATCTGCATTTTTCAGGAGTATGTTAGATAGGACTGGCCTCCTGCCAAATGCATCCTTGCAAAAGGGGTCACCCATGCTCTCAGTTGAGACACTCTCTCTAGATTTATTAAGCACAGAAAACTTGTTAACATCTGGATCTCTTGGGGTTAGTTTCATTTCTCTTTTGAAAGTCTGGATGCAGACCTGCTGTCACCTTTTCTGGTATGTTTCTGTCTCAGTTCTACAGTGGACTCCCCACAGGTGATGTTCCTCCATTCCCCTCCCTACTGGCCCACTTTGAAGCAACTGAAATCCTCACAGCTGTGCAGGCACTGTGCTGAGGCACTGTTCCCTGAGGAAGGAGCCATCCAGGAGCCAGAGGACCATAAACCACAGCTTGCCTTTCAGCCAAACACAAGGTATCCTCCCAGGGAACTACCAGCTGCTACTGAAGTTGATGCTCCTCCTGCTGTAATGCACAAGAGTGATAACCCTGGTATGAACATTTTGGTTTCATTTAGGTTTGGAGATACTAATTTTTATACTGGTGAATACTGTTCATGCCCTAAGCAGGGTAATAAAGCTGTGGAGCTTTGTTTTTTAAACCTTTTTCTAAGCAGAAAACAGCTTTTCTGACCAAAGCAGCAAAAATAAAACCTGAAGGTAACAAATTCCCATTTTCAGTTACTCTGCGCTAGCGAAAATAAAGTGAGGGTCAAAATAGCTTTAGTTTACAACAATTTCTTAAAATTACGGGGATTTCACTGTGTCATGGCTTGGTCTGTAACTATTTATCTGACTGAGTATAAAATGACAGCTACAGGCTTCTCTAATTCATGTGTTTCTGAAAATTCAATAGCAGGAAATCAATAGAGGGAAACAAGTACATGAATTAAGATTCAGCACACAAGCCTTTACTTGTGTATTGAACTTGGGAAGGATGATAGTCACCTGTAGTAATTAATAGATCTGAAGGACACCATAACTGCTTCTTTCACCTTGCATTTCACAGGAATGATGTATTGTCTTCACTCCAGTCCCTAGAATTCCCCCAAAAGAGAGCTAACGTATTTCAAACCCTAAAAATAAAATAAAATAAAATCTACTCTTAATATTTTAGTAGAAAAAAAAATAGAAAAGACATTGACATCTACAACAATTGGAGTAAGAGCTGTTTTTTTCTAAGGAAGTCAAAAGTAAGTAAAAGTAAATTTAAGGTATTTCTTAGTGTAGTCAAAAGTAACGGTAATATCCTGGAATAGGATTATGTCTAGGATGTTCTTAAGGTAAGGGGTAAAGTAGTCAGGGGGGAAGAAAACCCCAAGCTTCCATACCTTGGAAATTTCAGTGAGCCTCAAGAGAAAAGTGACGTGTATGGTTGTGTGAGGGACTAGCTGTGGCTAGTGGTTTGCTATTAGGTTAAACAGAACTTGCTGAAGGTGACTTCACATCAGGCCTCAAATCTACATCTTCTGTGTGTATATGACCATATAGTCTTTTATTCTTTTGAGATCCCATGAGACGTCCTTTCACATGAATATGAAAAGGGAACTATTATATTCAGTGAGATAAGGTATATCTCTGAAACCGTGGTGTGGTGTTAAATCCCTATAAATCAATGAGGTCACAAGATAGAACAATTCAAATGGAATAGGTTTTGTGCTACTTGAGTTCACACGGTACAGGAATCCATTCCAGATCATTTTAAAATGTTATGTGAAAAACTCAGGGACACTCAGATGTACTTGCAGATATTAATTGCATACTCAGTAAAGAGTAGGTCAGAAAGGAAGACAGAGGTTCAACAGAGCGTTCCATTTTATCTATTGCAACTTAGAGTTGACTGTTTTCTGTTCTGAAATGCAAAACCATTTGTATATGGAAAGATTGGATCTCTTGCTTCAAGTAATTATTTGAAGGTATACTTAGTAGTCCTTGGGCTTTCTCTGTTTCTTCTTCCTCAGCTCAGACTTTTAACCAACATTTCAGAAAAAATAATGTTATCTTCATAAAAGACAAAAAATTGCTGCCAGTTATTTTGCCCACATAATGTTAGCCATTCTAGTTTTACAACTGTTAGTTTGGTATTTTTTTCCTATTTTTTTTGTTTCTGAGCAAGAGACCAGTCATTTTGTATTAATTGCTAAGCTGTTTGAACAGCCATAGCAATGGAATTCTCTAAGTGCGTATACAAAACAGCAGGAAGGATAAGCCTTCCACTGTAGAAATAACTATGAGCAATGTACAGCTATTTGGTCGGGGATTGTGGACAAGTTATTAATATGTCTAACCACAGACTGGCTGAGTACTCTGATTATTCCATTCATTACTGGTTTTATAAAACTCATTTTATTAGCTTAGGCCATCAGCACCTCATCTACATGAGGTCTTCATTTGAACATCTTGTTAAATGAATCAAAATTGATAGAAAATGATGATCATTTGCAATATTTTTTCAACAGATATTCTAGTCTAGAAGAACAGATCTGAGTAGGTATTAGTAAAAGGTTTGAAAACTCCTATAAAATTGGACTCAATCACTATTGAAAGCATTAAGAGTTCTTGTTTTATCCGTGCAAGGGGAAGACTTGGCTTTAAATTATTGGGCCATGATAAGATTAGATGCATTTGAAGTGTGCTATAGTATGTTTGGGCATGAACAAACCTCAACCAAAAGCAAGTACTGCTTTGATGTAGAGTTTAGATGACTAGACAGAATGAAAGCCCTTTAATAGCGTTAGTTAATCAGTACAATTCCTACACAATACTTAAGAGCCATTTGCAACTGCATTTCATATTTACTTGCCTGTGGATCCAGAATTGTAGAATAGTGTACTTTCAAAACAAGAGATTTTTGTGTCTTGGTTGGCTCATTTCTCTGAAGTACTGTTTGCTTTTATTCAGATTTATCTTATATTTATACTGTTATGCATCAAGACTACAGTGGGGTATAGCCTGATGTGTACAGTCTACATTGCAGTAGACTGTACAGCAATGTGATTCCAGTTTACAGTTTAGCTTTTAAAAGGGGCTAAATAGTTCAAGCAGCAGTATGTTATTTGTAATAGACTAAAGAGTTGTATGGACAATGTTTTCTTTAGTTTATCTGAATAAACTACTTTTTTCTTTTTTTTTAAACTACACTTTTCTCCACCCACACCCATAACCAAGCTGGTTAGCTTCAGATTATCATGCAGACGTCTGAAGAAATTCCTACTGCATCTTTAATTGCAAAGTAGTACTTCTCTTGTTAAATATAAAAACACTAAAAGTAGTGTTCAAACAAGGATAAAGTGATTATTGGATCTTCAGATATAGGCCAGTGTCTCTTTACTTACACCAAATAGAATCAAAAGTGGCTAATCCAGTAAAAATTGAATGAGATGTATCATTTTGGAAGTTAGGGATACCACAGAGCTGTTTGAAAATATATGACTGGGTGTAGAAAAGAAATTCTGTAACATACTTGATTAATACAAATAACATAACATGCGCTACAATACTAGACACCAGAAAATCCACAAAGAGATATTCGTTTAAGAAGCACTTGCATTGGAATTTACATCATAATAAAACTTAATACCAGGAAACCAAGCTTCATTAGTTCTTTGTTCCTTTTTTTTTTTTTTTTTTTTTTTTTGTTCCTCCTCCTTCTTTTATTTATTTATTTATTTATTTTCTGGAACAGCAATCTTTGGTCAGGATTTCAGGCTACATCATTCTGTAAGAGTAGTGGTTAATAATATATGAGATGGCAAAATAATAACTGAAGTAGCATTACCATTACAATAAATTAAAAATGGCATGTTTTTTGCTCTAAATATTTTTTAGAATATGTCTGATATAACCCTGTGTTTTAAGGCCATATCCAGCTTATGTTTAAATTTAAAGCTTTAATCCAGTCTGTATTTAGCTTTAAAACATTATGGACTAAATCTCCAAATCTTCTTATCTTCAAAATTATGTCAGCAGCTATGACAAAATGACATCTGTTCTGAAGCTGTAACAAGAATACTGCATCACTTGACACTTGGTTCGTTCCTGTTACAGTACAAAGTCTGCCTCCCACATAACAGATGCAGTGATTCCTCTGCTGAATGCATATGATTCAGTCATAAGCATACTTAGTAACTGGCTTGTAATTAGTATTTGCTGTTTGTGTTCCAGGGAAGAAAGTCAGTATTTTGCAGACTTGAATTGGTCAGAGGAACATAATTTTATTTATTTATTTATTTATTTTTCCAAAAGTAGGGTAGAGCATTACTTTGTTTTTCTTTTTCCTCAATTTCCAGAACTGGAATATGGGAGAATAGCACAGCAAAACAGCTTGCTATCTTTCCTCACCATTCACTGCGTGCATTTAGTCTGTCAGAAACGCTCTGCTGCTGCAGTTAATGCTGAACAGAGATTGATTGTGGGCTGTTGTTCCACCAGACATGGCTGAGGAAATTAATAGCTCGTTTGCTACTGAAAGGGGCTGGGGGCCTGACTCTCACCTTTCCGATTCCCCTGGTAATCCTGGCAGGGGCTCCTGCTCCTTAGTTTTTTTCTGGGGAATCAACCCTGTAGTTTCCTTGGATCCTCAGTATATCTTTCTTAGGGGTGGCAGCAAATGTTCCCATGTTCCCCTCATGGGAGCATCCAGCTTTTGATGAGCTAAGCTTTCCCTGGGGCTGCCACCATTCACTGACAATACATCTGGCCAATAGTCAGAGGGGTTTTTTGTGCCATGAAGACTCAGGCTGCTCATGGCTCCTCTCTTCTGCAACACCTTTCCAAAGGTAGTTTTCCACCCCTGTCTTCTGCAGCCCAACACCGTGATATTGATTAGTAACATCACAAAGGATGGTGAGATTTCACAGACACCTTCTCTCCTATAAACCAAAAATGTTCCTGTAACCTCCGAAGTGTCATGTATTGCTTCACACACATGCGTATTTCTCCATGGACTCCAGCAGCACTATTTTTCCAGTCTCTCCAAGACCTGGGGCTGAGCAGTCTCAGTCTGCTCATGCCTGACAGGATGGCAGGAGTTTTGGTCTTTCTCACTAATCTGCCATTATGGGAAGTGATGTTTGCTTTTACATGTGTGCCTGTGGGACCGGGACAGCATTCTGTGGGCTTCTGGCACTGATTTCCAGGTGCAAGAACTTAGTTCTATTTAGTGTCTTTTTCAGGAGTTAGTGGAGGTTTCCTCACCTTCAAATCACAGCAAGAGCTTTGTTTAACACTGTCTGCCTTTTTGTACATCTGTCTTTCACATAAGTGCAAACTTTCTTATTTTCCCATTTCTGTCAAACCAGATGTTATCAGCTTGTAACCTATATTTCACTGGTTCCAAACTGTAATCTGGCACTGCTAAATATGGATAAAGGTCTGGCTTTAGAGTGTTTTTCTATGTTTTCTATTTAGATTTTCAGCAGATTATGTCAAAACATGTAATTTGCTGAAAATTGCACAGTCATACCCATTATTTCAGGGATAGTGGGTAGCAAAAACAACTGTTGAACTAAAGTATTATCTAGTCAGTCTATATGAAAGAAGCAAGTCTAAGTAGTCTAGGACAAAGACATAGTTTCTTACAACCAATGTAAAAATATCAAAGACTATCTGCTAATTTTTGCTGACAAAAGAGCACTGTTATGTGTTTCAGATTCTGTTGTAAAATATCTTTTCTTTGAGATGAATATAGAATCCCCTCATTCCCCTCATCTTCCTTTTTTTTTTTTTTCCATTTATTTATTTCAGTCATTAATGGATCTCTGATTTCCTTTTAGACTTCTTCACCTCCAATGCCTTACAATTACCTAACCTAGCCTTTTCAGGAGAAACCATTACATTCTGCATGGTTTCATCTTTTGCAGTAGCTTGGGTATTCCTGGCACTTGAGTTTTGGAAGAAAAATTGGCTATTTATTTGGCTATAAATTTATATTTATTTTTAATTGGCTATTGTATATAGTGAGCAAGTTGCATATTTATTGATTGATTCATTTTTGTAGGGACCATGTAGAATACTGAGTCTTTTGATCATTTTCTTTGCTTTCTGTTTCTTGGAGCTTCAAGAATGAGAATCTGCCTGCTGACTTTTGCACTTTGCAGTTCTTCACATTCTTTTTATTGTGGAGGTATTTTCTCTCCCTTTTTGATGACATTTCCAATGGCTTTTCTCCCCTCTTGCAAATTCTAGTGGACCAAGGACTGTCACATTCTTAACCTACAGGAGTATGTTTTCTGCTTTGAGATTGCTCTGAGTTTTATTTGTACTTATTTTTTAATCAAAAAGTTCTGCCTTAATAGTCAGAAACCCTGTCCTAGGTACACTTAAATTATTGTTCTGTTGAAAAAAATTATGCAGGCTTTTCTTCTCACTAAGGGTGGGAAATTGCCTTGGCAAGTTGCATGTGCTGTCTTTTTCACACTCTAGCTTTCTACAGCTTAAGAGATTTCTTTTTCAAGTGTCTATTTTTGTAACACGTTGAGCAATCACTCATTTGGTTTTGGGGCCTTCCCCTGTTTTTGAGTACTTAGGACAAAACTCCAGTTTTCTTCCCTGATTTGGTTTGGTTTCTTATCATCCTTTTTTTTTTTTTTTTTCACAGTTGCTAAATGACTTTTCAGGTATTCACACATTCACATATTTTTAAAAAGAGAACAAAATAGCAGGTAAATAAATAAATAAATCTCGTTTTGCTTTATAATGAATAATTCTCTCTTTAAATTGATTTTTCTATTTAGTTTCTTTTTCCTATATTAACTAGAAGACTTTAAGGAAATTCAAGCACTTCAGAAAAATCATAACTGTTACCAGAAATAATACAGAGGTAAGAGCCAGTGCAATTTTAACAAAATCCTGTTAACAGAGAGATGGTACAGACTTTTATATGTTGAAAAGTTTTCAGGAAAATGAAGAGTAAGACACTAGGGGGATAAAATACAACAAACCATTAGAAAAGGTATTTTTGTAGCCACTTGTTCATGAGTCTTTGGAGCAGGCAATGTCAATCACTATATAACTGAGAGGAGTTGATAGGAATTTCTCATAAGACTGCACACAATTTTTTCAAGGAAGTGGCACCACAGAGAGTGACTATTTGCAACCCTGCAGTCACCTAATCTTCCAAAGCATGATGCTATCATTTTGCAGGCTTTATAATTACTCTGTATTAAAAGAGAAAGGAGGAAAAAAAAAAAAAAAAAGGCATTATAATGACTTCTATATGTAAATATGTGTTCTAATATTACTGTTTACAGCTATAAACTGCTTTCTTCATCTATAATTTAAACTCATTGCTGCTACCAGTGACTTCCAAAATAAATCCAACGCTAACTTCCAAATGTTGTGATAAACTAGATAATGTCACATAACTAATTTAAGTGCATCATGCAGTTGTAACAGCTTAGATTTTGTGTCCTGTAACTGCAGTGATATTTCTTAATCATTTTGTATATCAGTATCTATCTACAATAGTAGCTTGTTTCCACCTGGATGTGGACTGTAGCACATAAATACATGCAAAACGGCAGCTCAGGAGGAAACTCTGCCTAAATTAATGGTATAAAGGGAAGACGTTATATAAATACTTGTTTTTGTTGAGGGTATTCTTTTTCTTTGAATGGCCTGTTAATTCTGAAGGCCATTTTAGGTCAGAATTCTTAATTTGAATTATGTTGTTGTTCATGGACTCATTTTGTGTCTTCTCATCCTCTTCTTTGTTTGATGGCTATTTTATATAGGGCTTTTCAGAACAGTATGGATGGCAACAAAAGAATATGTTTATTTTATCTGTTATTATGGCCCAATTCCACTATAGTTAGCCACACTGAGACATACATTAGATTTCAAGTGTCCTATTCATCACAGTTAAACTAATTGCAGAGCAAAATAGATGACATTAACAAAGATTCAGAGAATCTAGTTTGCAATAATTATTGAAGCAAATAAAAACATTTTGTTTTGGGGGAATTGCCCACACATAATGGCCAGATGCAAATCCTATGGGGCACTAAGTACCTCAGTAAGAAGAGTAACTGCAGAATAGAAAAAATGTTATTGGGGGGGTAGGGGGGGAAGCTGAGTTGGTCAGAGAGAATGAGACCTTATGATATTGGAGATGATATTGAAGTTGTGATTTGTTTATGTGCTAAATATAGCCTGAAGTCTTGTCTTAGCTCAGTACCTGGAGCTACTTACATAGTGGTAAATGGAAATATTTGAACCAGTGTTTGCTTTGCTTCTCATGAAGGTATATATAGAAAATGATCATAGTTTTGAAGTTTCCTTCTAGAATTTCTTCACGTGCTTACTTTTCTGTCCAATAAATTTTTAGGCAGAGACATATTTTACTAAAACTTCTGGTACAGTTAAAAGAGAAAATAGGCATTTTTGCACACCTGTCAGGTTTGAAATAGAAAAGACAAAATCCAAAACTAAATAAGAGTTGAGTTCAATTAGCTGAATTTCAGACCATGAGACAAAAAGCACTAGGTCCATTGGATGTTACTGGGAGGGGGATGTTACTACTGAGAAGAAATGATAGAGAAGAAAGGAAAGAGAATGATAATTCACAGCCTCGAGAACTTGAAGGGATTACTAGGAGTGCAGATAAGCCTGACATTGAGGAAGTTTTAAAACTATTAGCTGTGGGCGGTGAAATTTTTAGGTGTTTTGTTTTGTATTTTTAGGTTTATAAACCTTAGTTCCCAGACTTGTGTCTGGAAATATTTTGCACGCTTCTCTTGAGATGAGGGCTGAGAGAATATGCGAAGTGGAGTTGTTTTGTGAACACTCTCATGTGAGTCACTGGGGCTTTGTCTTGGTGACAATTGCACATGGGTGACAGTTGCACAGTGGCTGTCAGACCTCAGGATTCTCGTGTCTCTGTTTTGGTGATCTTCATTATGACAACTCTAAAGGTGTGTCAACAAGTTTGCCAAAATTTATGGTCTGGACTTATTCAGCTCATGTCACATGATGACATCCTCCTCTTATGCACAAACTTACTCAAACTTATGAAGATCCTGCAGTCTAAATAGCTGAAGCAGTTAAAAGACTACATGAGTATTACTCAGTTTTCTTCTTTCCTTTTGCCTAAAACGTAGCCTGTACCTGGTAGAATCAGACACAGATATAAAAGCTGGCTCTGAACAAGATGGTAGGTCAGTTGGCATGCTGTCTGTTCTACAGACACAGAACAGCCAGTTGGTAATGTAGTAATTACTCAGGGGTGGCTAATTACTGCATGATATGGCTATGCTGTTGCATCCAGAACTTCGGCTAAAGTGACTTTAGTCACAGGGTGTCCCTGAAAGGTACTCTCTGCTCTTAAATTACAGCTGTGGCACTTGCTCTGCATCTCCTGCAAGGAAGCTCTTTGTTTTGGTAGAACCAATAGCCACTTTTCAATTAAATTCTTGAGCAAAGCACTCTTCTAACGAGAAGTAATCAAGAGAAAGCTACTTCCACATCTGATGTAAAATGGATTATCTCCATCTGGTTTGGACTCTCCCTTGGTACTTTGCATCTGATTTCTATTATCTGCCTCTGATTTAGAGGATAAACACCCTAGGGCAGTGTTTGCGCAGTACCATACACAGTAACAACAGTCAATACATTATAGGAAAAAGTGATCATACAGGATTGTTCCCAGCTTCACATCTCCTCATCCTTCATTCAGATACTCCAAGTGGTGCAGGGAATCTGTGTTTTCTGAGAAAGACACTGCTCTACACTTGCATGTTTCCTTTTGAACTAGTTTTTTTTTTTTTTTGCTAATGGGCTTTAAAGCATTTCCATTCATAATTTAATTATGTTGTTTTGCTAGTTGTTCATTCCCTTAATTATTCAAATCCATTGCAGATGTTAAGACACCTAGTTATAGACAGTTACCAAAAAAAGAACAATAAAAAAAAAAAACTGAGCAATTTACTCCTCAAACCCAAGTGACCTAAAAATGACTTTTTCTTTCCTTCTTGCTCTCTTTTTCCCCTTCATTTCTCACCTGTGCTCCACTCCTTTTCCTGTGTTTCTGTCCCTAAAACCTGAAATTTACATGTAGTTTTTATTCTTCTTGGGAAACAGAAGCATATCCACAAATATGCCTAATCATATCCTTCAATATTTAAAAATATTTGGGCATGACTTTAAATTAGAATAAAACTTTGAGAAAGATATACTCTTAAATTTAGCTTATTTAAGCTATCTCACAGATGTGTGATTTTTTTTACACTTTGTGTTTTTCTTGTTCCTTCGCGTACACCAAGCAAATACAAAGTATTGTTGTTTTGAAGGGCAATGTTTAAATCTGAAAAACAGAATGCACACATCTGTGAAGATTCTATCTTATATAGGTATTTTAACCTTTATCCCTACTCTCCAGCCCCCCACCCCCCACCTCACCTTGGTTTTTCTAGTATGTTTTTCTAGTAAAGTTTTCTTCCATTTTCCTTAATAGATTAAAAGAAATACAGTCAGAAAAGCAGTTTTTCCTTACCAGCTTTCTCACCCTAAACAGCAAATAACAAAAATCAATCTGTGTGAATATGTTAAAAGATTGAAAATATTACTCATGATGGTTAATAAGCTATGCTTCTTAACTGAAATATATAGATTCCCCTAAATCACAACTTAAAATCTCGGCATTACTGAGCTATGTGTACTCCAAATTTCAGAGACAGTCAAATTGAATGTCTTTCTACTTACTCTGCAGTTTCCTTTAATGTTAGTAGGCATATTTCTTTTTGCTTCTGTTAGAGCTGGCTTGATACGCATGCAGGAACCTTTGATAACCTTTAAAAGACACCCTTCTGCTTTGCATGCACTTTAAAGCTTTAATGATCTCAAGGTGTGTCTTTGTATCTCCATGGCCAAAATGTTGCCTTATACTTCTTGTAAATAATACAGGATAGCTTTTTACTCTCTAAGTGACCTGTGCTATGTGGTAATAGTCTATTTGAATATATCTTGCCCGTGGGGTGTTTTGCTTGGTTCAGGAGAAAGCATTAGAAAGCAAAGCAGAACAGCCATTTCCTCACTTTTCCATAGCCCAGAAACAACTGTATCTTTTAAACTACTGGACAAGGCAAAAACTGAGAGAGGGGAAGGTGAAGGGAAGGGGAGCTAGTACAGTTATCTCTGCTTTTCAGCTCATTGGTTCAAAGACAAGAAGGAGCAAGTCATTTCTCCTGGTGAGTCTCTGAGCAACCCCTATTGTATTTTTTTTTTTTTTTAATATATGCCTCAAAGCCACTGTAAACATACAAAGATGAATTGTGTCTGTGTATGTGTGCTTCTACCTCTATGTATAGGTACTATATATAGATGCATATTTAAATAAAATCTGTGAGTTCTTAGCTCACATCCATGCTAACTAGTTTCTTTGGATAATTTTCCAAAACATAGCATGAAATTGGAACTCTGGATTCTTTTCTGTAGCTGCATTTTAAGTCAGTATGAAGGCTGGCATGGCTGATGCAATACAGCCTTATGTGCTGGGCTGTCTGCTCTAAGGGCATGCAAAGGAGTTGTCTGCAGAGCTTTAAAGTTGCAGTGTGCCTGTGCACATCAAACACTGCAGCATGGCTTTTCCCTTGAATGCCAGGACTTCTGCAATTTGTAAATCACTTGAGCAGGATGGTGCCACCAGTGGAGCACAGTCTGGGCTCCCATGGTGCTTGGCAGGCAGCTCTGTGCCCTTCTCTTCTGTTCTAAGATTGCAGGACCTTACCCCAGAGCCCTGGGGTAAGGAAAAGAAGCTTCCCTTCTGCTGAAGGGCATGTTCCTGCTGTGGGGTCTTGTGGGGGAGGCAGCTCGTTCTCTCTCTTCCCTCTTGTGTTTCTTCCTGCTCTCACCCCATGCTTATGGGTGGAAAAACTGCTGTGTCTTTGGGACCTGCTGAATCGATATGGGATGCCCCACTCTGTAAAATGGAGCAGGTGGCCATTTCACTACTAAAGAGATTGTTTTGGCAAATTAAATAAACCAAGAGGATAATGAACATGATTCAGATACAGGGTCTACCAGAGGAGACTAGAAAGTGTAACACCTATTTCACACATGCATCATGCAAGGGGTACTCAACACGTGTGTGTGTGGCTTACAATTTCTGCAGTTCCCGAACTTTGTTTGATGTCTGTAGAACGTATGAAAATCTGAACTGATCACCAATATGTGTAACATCAAAAAGCAAAGGAGTGAGTTTTCTTTTATTTTTCCAAATATAGATTCTCTTCTGTTCCTTCTTATTACAGCTGGCCAGAGAATTTACATTTATCTTTTTTTCTTTTTTTTTTTTTTTTTCTGTTTTTCTGGTAGTTTCTTCAAAACAACTGAACCACAGTATTACTCAAATCTCCCTCTCCTTTTCTAAACTGTACAAAGCTAGAGTGTGCATTATTGCAGTTAGGAAAAATAATGTGGTTAAAAATGTGTTTAAGGAAAAATAAGATTATTAAAAATGTGTTTCCTTTTGCTGGTATTTATAGGAATTCCAGTAGCAATCATGATTTAATAGGTGGCAAATTTTGGTAGTGGTTTGGTTTTCTTTTGTTCTTTTGTTTTTGTTTGTTTGTTTTCGAGTGTCATAGTTACTAGTATGATTAGGCACTACGTTATAATGAATATTCATTTTGGTTGCATTTGGTTGCACTTTCCCATCAATGACAAAGAGATTAACTAAAACAATATTTTATTTCCTACTTTAATGGTGAGTACATAACATTAATTTTATTATTAATACAACTAGAAACTCTTGTATAAAGCTATTTCAAACCATTAGTTGCCCTGTTGTAATTGATGGATTACTGCATTACCATTTAATTTAGTATTGTTTTCAAGGCATTACATTCAGTTTCATTCAAGTTAATTGTGTAGCCAAAGAAGGGAAGAACTTGCTTTGTGAGCATGAGTGATGCAAAAGTGGATTCTTTCTGATTTCAGAAGTATAATGGGATGTGATCCATATAGCAATTTTGTACAAGGCCTTCCAGTTAACATTACCTTGCAATTTATGGCAACAAGAAATGAGGGAATGGACCAGAAGAGTGCATGGCATTTGGATTCAGCATTGTGATAGTCTTGTCTGCAAATGGAAATTAACATCAATTATTCAAATCTAGTTATGCTTTCAACCCTCTTAATTGCAAAGTGTTTTCCATTCAGTGATCAAGCCCAATTCCCTAAACATAATAGCAATTATAACGGTGCATCCAGAGGAAAATATACTCTCTTTGGCCCAATTTTCAGCTCTGACATGACCTCTTTATGCTGCTTTTTACACAAAGGGGTTGTTAAGCTGGAGCAAACTTTTTAAAAAAAAAAAAATCTTTTTTTTTTTTTTTATGTAGAACATGTCCCAGGGTAGTAGAGAAACACGGATTACAATCTTCTTAACTACCCCAACATAAAAGATGGGATAGGGAAAACATAATGGGTGGGATTCAGCTGCCTAGACCCACATAAGTAGACCATTTTAGACAGATGTCCTCAGGTATCTGAGGCACCTTCACAATATGAACATATGCAGTGTAGGAGTTGGGGAAGAACTGTAGAGCAGCAGCTGGAAGAAAGGCTGGAGTCAATACTCCAGGGCATCTAAACTAGTACAGTCATGAGGTGCCTGAATTACTCTGGTTACACGTGACAATGGGGACAGCTCTTCTGGGTTATGCAAGGGTAAGTGTAAATTATATTATTCTTTAAGCTAAAAATTGTGCCATGTACTGGATTGCATAAGGGCATGATCTTTTCTCCCTGAAAGCAATTCCCGTTTTGACTGAGAGCAACTTCAGGCAACTCCTGTCCATCTTGTAGCTTTGCTGAGGCAAACCGAGGAATCTGTTGCACATTTTGAGTGGTTAGTGTGTAAGGGTTTCAGGGTTTGAAAATACTGCACCCTTTACTGCAAACAATGATTGAGTATGGTGGGTGAAGAACTGGCTGTCTGGCGGGGCTCACAGTCATATTGAATGGAGTTCAATCCTTTTGGTGGCTGGTCAACAGCAGCATTTCCCAGGGCTCAGTTACTGGGGCCAGTTTTGATTAATGTTTTTATTAATGATCTGCATGAGGATATTGAGAGCACCCTCAGTAAATTTATAGACAATACCAAGTAAGGCACTACTGTTGATCTGCTTTAGCGTGGGAAGGTTTTGCAAAAGGATCTGGATAGGCTAGATAGATGGGCCAAATTCAGTCACATGACATTGAATGAGGTAACTACCAGGTACTGCACTTGGGCCATAACAACCCCATGAAGTGTTATAGGGCTGGGGAAGAGTGGCTGGAAAGTTGGCTGGCAGAAAAGGACCTGGGGATGCTTTTCAACAGCCAGGGGAACAAGAGCCAGCAGTGTGCTCAGGTGGCCAAGAATGCCAGTGCATCCTGGCTGCAGCAGAAACAGTGTGGCCAGCAGGACTAGGGAAGTCATTGTCCCCTTCCACATGGCACTGCTGAGACCACACCTTGAGTAATACGTTCAGTTTGGGCCCCTCACTACAGGAAGGATGTTGAGTTGCTCAAATGTGTGTAAAGAGCAAAGAAGCTGGTGAAGGGACTAGAACACAAGACATATGAGGAATGCCTGAGGGAAGTGGGGCTGCTTTGTCTGCAGAAGAGGAAACCACATTGCTCTCTATAACTACCTGAAAGGAAGTTCCAGCGAGGAGGATGTTGGTCTCTTTTCTCAGGTGAAAAGTGATAGGACATAAGGAAGGCTCAAATTACACTAGAGAATGTTTATATTGGCTATCAGGGAGGTGTTTTTAGTTTTGTTTTGTTTTCATAGAAAGGGTAGTTAGGTATTGGAAAAGGCTGACCAGGGAGGTGGTGGATTTGCCATCCCTGGAGGTATTTAAGAGGTGTGTCACTAAGGGATACGGTTTAGTGTTGGGACTGGGTAGGTAAGGATCATGGTTGGGTTTGGTGATCTTGAAAGTGTTTTCCAATCCAGATGATTCTATGAAATAAACAATAATGCATCATTTATTTCTCTGTAACTACAATCACAACTTTACTGAGTGGGCAGTAAATATCAGGGATTGATATGAAGTCCCAGGCTTTGTGTTAGCTACAAAAAGAAATATCAAAATGTGCTGTGGCTTCTTCCCAGCCACCTTCTCTGATTACTTTTCTACAGCAGAGAGTAAAAAGAGCAGGGAGCAGCTGATGATATGTCCACCAAAGAGATAATCTCTTGTCTGATACTCAGGGACAATTCCTGGTCTGTCATTCATTTGCCTGTAACACACAGTCACAGAAGACATCAAAAATCAATGACATTACTAACAGAGAGGAAAGTATTAACTTTTTTGAACCAAGTGGTTACCCCAGATAGGTGCCCTGTGGATTATATCTATTAGATTATTAGATTATATCTATTAGAGATGGAAACAGTTGATGAAAACACATATTTCCTCATTGTGTTTCCTCAGCTTTCTGAACACTTTAAGAATCAAATCTAGGACTCATTGTCCTTGGTTACAGTTCACTACTTCCTTCTAATATCTAACATGGAGCTCTCCTTCCCCAGGTTTTACCATATGCACTTTTGAGAAACACTGTTTTCTTACTGCCTTCTCCATTTCCTGATGTGATGGTTTTGATTCATCTTGAAAATAAAAATAAAAATCTAATTCAGTCAGAACTCTTTGTTTAGATTTCAGCCAGCACTAGCTGACCTGCATTTGGGTAGTGATTCCTCAGAATGGTGAGTTTCGTCTCTTTCTAGCAAAGAGTTTTTTTTGATATAGTTCCTTCGAATAAAGGTAGGTAGGTTGCTTTTTCAACCATCTTCAACTAAATTGCAATTTCCCAGTAAAACAGTGCAAATGTCAAACAGTCCATTTCAGCTGGACGGGCTTCCAGCTGAAATAGTATGATTTTGAAAACTCCTGAGTTGGTTATATTTGGGTGATGTTTTGTTTGCTACAGAAGCTTACCCTTCTAAAACAGAAAGGATGCTTGCTAAATGCATCTGAACAAGGATTTGATTACTCTCATCTCCAACAACAATCTGTGGAAACTAGGGAAGTTGCCATGGTTGATGCCACTTTTTTCTTGTTTTCAACGGTACTCCTTCACTTCCAGAGGATTAGCCCAAAATCTGTGCAACATCTCCTGCAACGTAAGCTTCATTTTGAGGGGTTAGGTAGGATTTCACTTGTGCCCAGAGGATTTCTGATTTGTTTCTCTGCAGAGGCATTATTTTGAAGCTTTGAATGAACTGAATATGCTGGTTGACAAATCAAAGCTAGCATCCCATGCTAACACTTATGCAGTCCATTCCCTTTATTAAAGGCTGTTGTTCATGTTCACTGAAAACTTTGGTTTGTATTGTTCTACCAATACATAGGATAGGTTTTTCTGTTTATTATGGCTGGAGTCTAGATGTAATGATAGATATAGAGAGATTACAGTTTCTGTTATAGTTTATCACAGGTTGTATATAGGTTTGTATATATTTCTGACAGAGTATATTACTGGTATCTGGAAGCTCATCCACAATAAATGAGATGCATTAACTGCAATAATCAGACTGTTGTCCTGCAGCTCAACTAGTACAGTACAATTTGCTTATTCTAATAGGTGCTTTTTTATTCCTTATTACTTTAGAATGAATCTCTCATTCAAGGAAAAAAAAAAAAAGGAAAAAAAGGATAAAAAATGCAACACAGAGAAATTACTGTAGAAGTGGTAGTGCATGGAAATATTTGCCTTGGGCCTTGGTTGGAGTAGTTGTCATATATTTATGTCATGGTATAATGGCATACTGTGGGCTATTCTTATATGCATTTTCATTCCAAGCTCATTTGTCACTTGTCTGTGTAAATTCAACATCTTCCTCATCTGGAGAAGTTTATATATCTCCTTGCAGTTGACTGTAAACAAATTACAAGTGCTGCTTGGCAGGTGACAGATAGATGCAGTTGGTTAGGTAAGGCTGTAGCAGTCTTAGTGCAATATGAAAAATTTACACATTTGAAAAATTCTAGGCTGCTGCTTTCTAGTGTAGATTTTTGGGATATGACAGTAGATGTCAGATTTTAAAAGGAGAAGAATGAGAATCTGTGGGGGATTTAACTATTTTATTTTTTTCTTAGGAAAAAAAGTCCAGACACTTAGCTGACTTGCTGCTGTAATTGGTTGCTTTATGCATGCTGTGTCAAATGAGTCCATATGTGAGGACTGTGTTTCTACACTCCACTAGGGAAGAGTTTGATTTCTGATTTTCAGCATATGACAGGCTCCGACCTTTAGGTAGCAGTAGTCAAGCAAAGGCCTCCATAATGTATGATGGGATCAACGTATTCAGATTCTCCCTGGCTTCAGGGTAGCTGCATGCACACACAGCTGTGGAGCTCATTGTAGCACTGGGGCCTCAGAACGTTTCTGCCTTGCATAAAGGAAAACTTTAATAAACCCACAAAAAATTAATTTGGACCTTTTTCTGACACAAGTCTTCAAAGTCAGAAGCTCCGAGGCTTTTGGGCATGCCAGCTTTTTATTTATTTCCATGTATTCAGCTACTCTACCTATTGATTTCATTCAGTGTGTCCTATAGGCATTTCATGTTCTTTTAATATGTAAAAGCAATATGTATGGGTTCTTGGTGAGCAGTCTCAGTTGTGGAGAAAGGTGCTCTGCAAAAACAATAGAAGTGGTGGTGTAGCTCTTTGAGCCTTGCTAAGGTAAGACATTAGCCATATGGCTCTAGCACTGGGTGCTGAGAAAGAAGCTGGGAGCTAGGAGGTGGGTTCACCTATGTTTTGTTTTCACTGTGCATTTCTTTTGATTTTTTTTTTTTTTTTTCTTTGCTTACTTACAGATGAGCCCTTGTGGTTGTATCTGTAATTGAGCTAGCCTTTCCTCAGGAAAAATCCCACTAGTCCTTGAGAACATAGGAAAGACTCCTGAGGTCTTCAGGGGCAGCTGCACTCTGCCTTGTGTTATGTGATGGTATTCACATATTTTTTAATTCCCCTTCTAGTTAGGATCCTTTTGCCCATTACTTCTCCTTCATTCTCTGGAAATCTCATTTTATGTGTAAGCCTATTCCAGTCTGTACTTTATTCCTTTGTTCTTGTGCCAAAGACTACACTATGTTTAAGTGTAAACACAGTGTGCCCAGCAGTGTGCCCAGGTGGCCAAGAAGGCCAACGGCATCCTGGCTTGTATCAGAAACAGTGTGACCAGCAGGGCTAGGGAAGTGATCGTCCCCCTGTACTCGGCTCTGGTGAGGCCGCACCTCGAGTATTGTGTTCAGTTTTGGGCCCCTCGCTACAAGAAGGACATCGAGGTGCTTGAGCGGGTCCCGAGAAGGGCGACGAAGCTGGTGAGGGGCCTGGAGAACAAGTCCTACGAGGAGCGGCTGAAGGAACTGGGCTTGTTCAGCCTGGAGAAGAGGAGGCTCAGGGGCGACCTTATAGCTCTCTACAGATACCTCAAAGGAGGCTGTAGTGAGGTGGGGGTTGGTGTGTTCTCCCACGTGCCTGGTGACAGGACGAGGGGGAATGGGCTTAAGTTGCGCCAGGGGATTTTTAGGTTAGACGTTAGGAAGAACTTCTTTACTGAAAGGGTTGTTAGACATTGGAACAGGCTGCCCAGGTAGGTGGTGGAGTCACCATCCCTGGAAGTCTTTAAAAGACGTTTAGATGTAGAGCTTAGGGATATGGTTTAGTGGGGACTGTTAGGGTTAGGTTAGAGGTTGGACTCGATGATCTTGAGGTCTCTTCCAACCTAGAAATTCTGTGATTCTGTGAAATAGTTTTTCTTTTGAATGTTTATCCTTCTCTTCCCATAAAACACACACAAATATTTGAAAAGTTTACATATCTACTTACATCCACAGCAGTATTTTCTCTGAACTGAGCAAAGGGAAGCCCTTTTAGTAATGATATTACCCTAGAAAAACATCTTTTTTCTGTTCCAATTTGAAGCTCTCTTCCTTGGCCAACCAATGATTAGAACTAAACATAGTATCCCTGTAATATTGTACATAAATTGTCATCAGGATTTTATACAATAGAGTTAATACTGCATCTCCCTATGGAAATATTTGGTTTGCATAGTTGTACTATCGTATTAGCTTTTTTAAAAATAAAAAAAATGCAGCAATGGCTTATGTTTACCTTGATGACACATTTAATCAATTCACCTATTTATACAGATAATATCCCTGTATTTCATTGAGACATTTTCAAAACCTTATCATGCATAGTAAATTATAAAAGTGTGAATAGAAAGTAGAAAAATATGCAATCCAGCATGTAGCAACATATAGAATTTAAGACTGTAGAACCCACCCCCAGAGATTTGTTTCCCCAAAGACAAAACCTCTAAAAAGGGTCATTTCCAGGTGTTTTTTGTTGTTGTTGTTTTTTGAAAATGCAAATTGTTACTCATGGTAACATGTTAATCATTTTGTATATTGTTGTACAGTTGGCATGTACCAACCCAATTTTACTTCACTAGTTGAGTTTAATAACTGCATTGTATATAACATTGAACTGCAGGGCATTTTTATCATGCATTGTGATTTCACTGCAATATTCAGGAATGCTTATAGGATGAAATATTTACTTATAAATGATGTTATGGTAACAGAATCCATCAATTCCTACTGATAACGTCCATTTATTCCAATAATGTGTGCAATTGTCATTTTTATAAGAACAATTTACATCTTGAATTTACTTTCTATTTCAACCTTACCCAAATGTTCTCCACAAGCTTAAACTATTCAATGTGTAGAAGACATCAGTAAAACAGTCATACCAATTTGTATTAATTTTATCCCTCTTGCTCACATTAAGTCCTTTAAAATAGTTTTTCATTATGATTAAAAATTACAGTAAATATGGGAGGAACTAAAATATACAATACTTTTAACGCAGTGATTTGAAGAAATCCCATTATGACATTCTGTGTCTGCATATTATTTGAGCAATACATTCTTACAATTAAATATATACATATCCCTCTAAAGTTCCTTTTTTTCATTCTCTGCCTATAAGTTTGAAACCTCTGCAGATCAGCGTGGTTTAATGTGCTGACCACTTCTATTGGTGAAAAAGTACGTAGCTGCATGTGTATAACTAATGCTACCCAAAGGACTGACCATGGATACATTATTTATTATGAGTTACTGATGATGTTATACCTCATGAGTGACAGCAAAACAGAATGACGAGGTGGTATGAAAACTATATGCAATAAATAATGTATTTGCCATCTGCCAATTGAATATATTCTTTATGCATTAAGGTTGTGGTTTTTTTGGTTTTTGTTTTTGTTTTTTTTTCCTCAAATGTTTAATAAGTATTTTGGAATCGTATAGGGAATTTTATCATCTAGATTCAAGGAAATGTTTTTAAAAATCTCATTTTATTCTGGGGCACACCTTTGTTTTTGTTTAAATTATACAGAGTTATTAGAGATGAGCAAATATTCTCAATGAATATTTTATTTGAATTTAACCTCCTTTTCTACTATTGGAATATTCAAATGATAGACTACAACTTATTCTGATTCATATGTTATTAAAATTTCATTTGACAGATGTCTTTTTGAGTTTTTATTTTATGTCTTGACAGCAATTATTAGAAAATGGAACTATGTACTCTAATTCTGGTGAAATAAATGTGATGCTTTTCTATCTGATACTTGATTAGCTTCAATTGGCCTTGTGAATCCCATGGTACTCTGGCCTTGACTTCATGAAAATACAAACAACTCTTATGTGAGTACTTTATGAGAAGAAGTAAAGGTCAGTTTCTGCCAGTTCTCATGCATATAATATTGAAGTTGCTTTCAATGAAAATATTGTTCAACTGTGAAAAGCTGCTACAAATACAGAATGAAAAGTAATGTTTTGTATCTCCTTTTTTTTTATTTTTTTATTTTTTTTGACTTTGTAGCATGTGATCTGCCCTTTCCTGATGTTCACCTACCCAGTCCTGAGACCACGACCTTCCAGGAGCTCACTATAGAGTGAAGGTGAAAATGGTCACAGAACAGTGAGGTGCTACAGTACTCCAACTACTCTTATTCCTCTTGTGTTTTCTGTAAGGAAAGACCATTAAACAAATATATTAAAGTGAAAGTTAGTCCACATAACACTGTTGGACAGAAATTTATAGGTCCAGATGCCTTCTTTCTAATTCTGAGCGGATAACTGAGGATCCTCCATGAGGCTAATGAGGTGAGTCTCATGGTGTTTACTTCATGATAGCAGTTACTTTGGGTTCCTTCTTCAATTAGCACAGAGAGAGACAGGAATAATACAAGGACTGTTCAAATAACAAGTGCTCTGTATTGCTCTCTGGATCATCTTGCTCGCTCTCATCACTGATTGTAGTTGGAGACCAGGAAGGCAAAGACAGGATTTATCTAACTGAAATGTAGAAGAAAACAATGAAATAGGCATTTCTAGACAATGATTTTTTGATTTTTTTTTTTTTTCCCTAAATAATACAATACTAAGGTGGCTAGTTCAAGTGGATATTTCTATAATCAAACTGAGCAGAAGGGGTGGGTTCCCTTTGCACCACTCCAGAATTACAAAACAACTTAATTTGCCAGAGCAGGCAGGTTTACAACTGCTCTATGTTGACAAAAAAGCACAAAGAAGCCAGAAGGTGCTATTGAAACTACGACTTTGCCTGATAGTGGCAAGACAAATAAAGGAGTGTATGAATCATAAATACATATAGATTTTGCATGTCTTTTCATGGCCCATTCCTGAAGCAGGATTCTATTTCAATGCTCTTATTCACTAGAAAAAAAAAAAAAAAGTCTTTGGGGAAAAGTTCTGTTCCGAATTCACATTAGGACTTTTGCATCATGTGATGAAGACTACTTCTCTCAAGCTGGGAATTAAGAGTCTATAGTAACAGCCTGATCGATCTTTTGGAGGGAGTAACAAGATGGTCAGCCCTGACAGTAATCTGATGTTGCTGAATTGTGCTTCTTTGAAGAGTCTAAAGCACTTGCTGACACTGAGAGCTCCTACCAGAAGCCCTGCTGTCTTTAAAAACCTGCTCCTTAGAGGAAGCCCTTTTAATTAGTCTTTGCTCCAGAATTTCTCTAAAATTCTGTTCTCAGAATTTCACTGAAAATAAGTATTCTGAGATTCAGAAATGCGTATGCCACTTTGATATTTTATTTATTCATAACACTGCCAAAACCCAAATAATAAAAATGATAGCAGCAAATAGAACTAGTTGAAGATGGTAAGAGCTTTCTGATCAGTCATAATTTATTTTTCATGACTCTATTTATCTGATATTCCCTCTCCCCACACCCCTTACCTAATGCTCAAAAGAAAAAGGGTGAAGGAAGGATAGGAGGGAGTTCACAAGCAAACGAACCTCTGCATCTTAAAAAGGCTGCAGTTACTGGGGTTACAAATCACATCAGTCTCCAGACAACAAGGAGAATACATCTGCCATCATCAGCAGTGAGGTTAATAAAAATATGTTCTGCCATTTTATTTTATTTTATTATTATTATTATTATTATTATTATTTCAGATCTTTATGCTTTTTCAGAATTTCTGTAATGAGCATGTTGTGCCTGTCAAGGGTTGGTTTGTTCATTGAAACCTTCACAGTCACTTTCATCCCCAATGTCTCAAACTTCTTGTCAAAACCTATAATTACCTCCCAGAGTCAAATCTGGCATTAATCATCGCAGATACAGTTTTGCAAAGCCTCATCACTCAGAGTGCTGAAAATGACTAGGGACCTCCTGTATCTGTACCACTTCACTGGACTGAGTTGTCCTATTCTGGACAAAATTGAGAATTAACTAAAATAACTAAAAATAATTGTGTCCTAACTGGAACCAGGACATAAGCTTTGCCAAAATAACAAAGATTTCAGATGACAGTACTGTGCAATGTGAATATAATTCAGATGTCTTTCTTCCTCTTTCACTCTTTTATTTTCCTTCATCAAAGACAGACATGCAACTTCCATCCTTTTACTGCAATACAGCAATAACAATTAGAGGGGTATAATGTGTGAAATACTTTTCCCGGTGTCTATATTTTTCAGGAAAGACCCAGTCAAAAGGCTAAAAAGAGGATTTTTTTTTTTTTTTTTTAGATTATAAAAAATCAAGGTAAAAGCTCTACTCAATTTAAAGTGTTCCAAGGTGGGGGAAAGAATTTATTTAGAAAAATCACATGAATCCTTAATCAGAGGTGATTCTTCTTCTTTTCATTTCCTTTCCTTTTCTTTTTCATCTCACCTTCTCCATTTTTCACTTTTATTACTTGGGAAAAAAGAAAAAATCCATGGGAAAAAAAGAAGGGAAAAATAGTGATTGTTTAAAAAGCCTCCAGAAAATTACAAGAAATAGACATTTTTTATTTATTTATTTTTTTTAAGGAGAAAGATCTTGTACTTAAATCTAATGTTTATTTGCTCCAAAATGCAAGGCAGTCTGAATATTAACATAAAATAAGTACACAATAGTTTCAATGAATGTTTCAATGAATAGTTTCAATGAAACAGAGAAAGAAGTCCTTTCCCATATCATTAACCCCAATGTCTATGTTGAATTAAAGTCACTAAGAAAATGAGAATCTCAAGAATCACATAAGTGTTTCTTGATACTATAAGTGTTCATCTACTTAATGTGGATAATTTTGCCAGCATTGGTAAAAGATCAATGTGGATAATTAATGCCATTTGCAGGGCATCTGCAGGGAGAGTTCCATGGTCACATCCACACCATGTGAACTCCATAATCACATGAACAAAGGCCACTGTTAAAGGGAAGGAGTCCTGATGGCTTTCTTTCACCATGTAGTATTTCTCTCACCACTTGTCAGATTTGATTTGAGTAAGGTAGCAAATTTCATCTACTTCCTTCCTCTCCTCCTTCTTCTTCTCCCGTTTCTTCTCGTTCTTCCTGGAAGAATTCAACTAAGCTCCACAGAAGATGCTTATCTCTGAGATATTTGTCAGACTTTCTTTTCAGTATATTTGAGACTATTATCAGTATTCTGCTCTTTAAACCTGAAAATGAAGTGAAAAGGTGTGGTGGTGCAGCAGTGGTAAATCAAGTTCTGGAATACGATAAAAAGGCTGCCTACCCAGCTAGCCTCTGATGCTCCTCTCTAGGTACAGCCATGCACTTTCATGACATTGAGAGAAGAGTTCAGTTCAATGATAAGAAACCAGATTTATTTGGTTGTGTCACTGAAAAAAAAAAAAAAAAAAAAAAAAATTAAAAAAAATGTTTGTGTTCAAATTAGCAAGCAGATGTGTTCCTAGGCTTGCTGTTTGTACAAGTGCTGTTCTGGCATCCACGTATTTGAGGGCAGCTATAAGCCTCAGTTGTGCACTGCAAATGGACATGGAGCTCAGGAGAATATGATTAGAGCAAGAGCTGGTTCCTCAAGGGATGCAATGTCAAATCTCTCACTAGACTTCCTGTGCGTCAATTTAGGCCATTATAGATGGTTCCCAATAATGAATTTCCCTGAGTGTTCTCTTCCCGATGTTCTCTTCCTGTAGAACACACATTAATTTTAAAACTTTAAAAGATAAGGGGGTGCCATAAATCTGGGACATCTGGATCCTAATGGGAATGATCTTATAGTTCTCAGAAACTCAGAACTCATCTGAAACTTTGCTTCCAAATTCATCACTTTCACTGGATTCTAAGACTTATTAGAGCAAGCAGCTAAAGTTTCTGTAGACATTTGTAGGTAACAGAAGAAGGAGAGACACACAACAAAGGAAGCAAAGGAGGGGATTATGAACTAAGATGGACACTGTGAAACTTCTGATAGAAAAGGAGAACTGATTTGCTTTTGGATAACTGTTTAAGTTAGAGGTGTAAGGGAAACTGGAAAATGATTATTCAGCACAGGTCAAATCTTCATGAAGATAATGAAAAGGTTGATTAGTGAGTCAAGAGAAATTAAGAGGATGAACTTGCTGCAGTTTATTTTGATTCCTAAAATGAATATCGTATGGGAAATATGCAACTGGAAATATTTTAGAAATTCATATGTATAATGATATTCACAAAAATAAAATGGAGTATAAAATAATTTTCTCTTATTTCTGATGGTAGAAAAGGAAAGGAAAGGAAAAAGATCTAATTTAGGGAAATATCCTAGATATGTTCAGATATTGCAGAGTACACACTTCCAACTATTTCTATCAACCTCTGTCTCACTTTTTTGTCTCATTCTGTGTTGAATCCTATACACAGACCCTTGATTTTGTGCAGACTTTTCATCCTATGAGTTCAGGTAAATTCCCTGTGATTCCAATTCCCTTAACAATATTTCACTGCCTGAGACAGCTTTCAGCTACTGCCTTGCTTCAGTGAATGGGATATTTTTCTTATCACTGATATCCTTTTCTCTGTACCCCAACTCCATCATTGGTGCATTGCTACTCCCCTGAGAACTGCACCCTCATTTTTCAATGATTCTGGGATCAAAAATCTAATCAACATGTTTTCTGATCTCTGTTGCTCTGTCTGTCTGATCTATCAAGACCCATTTTCCACTTGAAATGGTAAACAGATATCCATTTCTACCAACAGTATTTGTACCGACAGCAAGGGCAAATCATGAACCTGTGACTACAAAACCCTGTAATTCAGCTAAGGAAGTTAAGCAGAATTTAGCATGACAATAAAATTAGATTCTGAAGAAGTTGTTTTGAATTTTCTTCCATTATATGTGTGCATCTTGTCAGTATTTTTCTGTGCATGTATACTTTTTTTGTTGTTGTTGTATTTTGTATGCTTCATATATATATACATAAAATTTTATTTAAAAGACACTTTTAATAATTTAACAGAGAAATATCACGTAATATGAACAATACATAATCTGCCAAAGAGTTAATTAAATTAAAGCAGTGTGTAAGAGAACTGCTTAGGCAGAAATTTGAAATATTATGGCTGACATAGAAAGCTGTATAGAAATTAGAGCCATAAAATGGTTAAGTTGATTCTAGGATGCTACAGAGAAAGTTTATATCTCAAGGGTAGTTAAAATAAAATAACACAGAATCAGCAAGTGTTTTTATACATTGGAGAATCCTGTAACAAGGTAGGATATTTGATCCTGGCAGAGTTTTAATTACTCAGATGTTGATTTGGATACCACTCAATACAAAAATGAAGAGGAGGAACACATTTTGAGAGGTATTTCAGGATTGCTTTCTTCCATGGCTTATTGAAGCATTCAGATGGTTAGCGGCTATTTTGGACCAAGTCCTAGAAAATATACCAAGTATGATTAATAGGACTGAAGCAAAGAAACACCCAGGACATTACAATATCATTAGTTCAAAATATTCTTAGGGGCTGATGGAAACTAAATGAACATTCTGGACTTCAGGAAAGCTGACACTGAGAAAATATGAAATGCTCTAACAGATTTTGGTTAGCATTTTATTGGTCAGGATTTTATTATGCAGAGGGAATCTAGTGGAGACTCTAGGAAGTGTTTTGGAAACAGTTGGTGATGCAATTAAAATCCATCTCAGTTCAGTCTACAGGGAAAAAAGGCAACAGATGCAAGTTTGTTTAAGTGGCAATGTAAAAATAATTATAAACAGAAGGCTTCTTTAAAAACATATACAAAGTGTAGTGAGGGGTGGATTGGGAAATCTCTAAAAATAAGCATAAGGAAGTTGAGAACACAATTAGCATTGTTGAATGTCGAATTGTAAAGGGTATTTCAACTAACAAAGGATTCTGGTTCTGTGCTTACAGTAAATGAAAAATATAATTGGAAATAGATATGCTTAAAAAGGATATGCTTAGGGAACCAAAAAAGTCTAACAAAATAACAGATTTCAAGAAGAGATAGGAGATGGCAAGCTGCTTGGGGCAAGAATTACATTTCCTAATTAAACCTATTATCAACACTTACTGTTGTATTAATCATTTCCAGAGCTCTGTACTACTAGGTAACAGATGCAGGGGATTAATCATAGCTCCATTTTACAGACAGGTAAGCAGGAGCAGAGATTTTCTAAGGCTAGGGCAGAGCACATTGGTAGCAAAGATTAAACTGAGGGGTTTTATGACTGACAAAAACCTACCTCTCCCTTTCCATTATTATTTGACTGCCAAATTCCAATTGTAGGCAGGGGAAACAATGAAACAGTAAAAGTAATAGAACAGAAAGGAAATAAATTCTTCAGTTGTACAAACCTTTCCACTTGGCAGGCTCCTTTCATGGGCCTTTGATTGCAGCAGTGTAGCAGGTTTCTGCCTAACTGAAATTGTTTGAAGAGAGGGGCTAGAGTCTCTGTAGGAACCCAGAATATGCAGGATAGATTGGGATATCTGAGGAAATGAGGACCTGGCCACATGATGGGGAGAAACCACTTCTAAATCTGTGCCATGCCAATCCAACTTGTATAACTAGGCTGCAAGTAGGCTTTCTTCCTTCCTTTGGCATTCCTACACCAGCTCTTTAATATAGCCAAAGGGAAAAGAGTTGGACTCTGGCTTACAAAACACATATATATTATGTGTTTTGTGACTTAAAATTTAAAATGTTTGCACTAACTTTGGAAAGAATACTCACCTGCTTGAAGTTGAGAACAAGTTAGTTTATATTGTTAAATAATTCAAGGTCATGATCTTTGTGATACAGACTGGATCATAAAGGAAAATTTCTGGTATTTTAAGGAAAGAAAATACTAGAATGAAGATAATTCACAGCCATGTGTGTTCATGAAAATGAAGATAGAAACAGATGAAGTCTTCAGGAAATTATTTTCCAAGTTTTTGAAGAGATCACTAGAAACTTGCAAACATAATGTCATTAGTCTGAGATAGGTCTGTGACATCAATTATGGAAAAATATTAGCAAAAATGTGTAAGGTCATTGATGGAGCATGCTGTGGTACTTAATTTCTTTAGAGACAAGTAGTATAAATTTATGAGAGTCTGAAATTGCTTAATTCATTTTTTATTTTTTTTTTCAGTTTTTATCATGTGGTATTTTCTGCATTCAGTATAGGAAGAATTTACTGCATTCTATCTTGTAACGTATACTATATTCACTATTCACAGTGATCCATTTCATTAAGGAGTTATCTTGTGGAGGAGACAAAAACGTTCTCATCCCTTTCATCTGAAGACTGAACTTGTTCCCACCATTTCATAAAGTGATGTTTCTGGATGTACAATTTGCTTTTACCCCTCCTGCTGTGGCAGAGAATTGAGGTAAGCTGCCCCTCTCTTAGTGATATACATGACCACAGGTGCTCCTTGTACCAGGTTCTTCTGACACATTGGTTCTAGCTTTGACATTGTATTCACTTTTGAGAGTGGGACTGAAGCAGGTCAATTAGTTTTCATCAAAGGTAGTGCTACTTTTCATTTGATGTTTTTACTGTTTTCAAATTGCTTAGATAAATCCTTGAAAATATCAGGCTAAAGGTTACTTGGGAAGGAGCACAATTCTAGAATTTTCAAATGGAATGTTGAAACAGAGATATTAAACTAATTCAAGTTTTGAGGTAGTATTTGCTTGTAACCAGCTTTATGATGTATTTCTCTCCTTTATTTATTTTCTTTACTAGATTTCCTAAAAGCCTTTTTATATTGTTTATTGTGGACTTGGGGTGGTATGGGGCTTTCCTTCAAACAGCAGAATGGTACTGAGGTTTCAGAAGGCTTTTGCCTTCACCAGTACTCTCACAAGGTTGCAAAGTAGTTAATGTGCAACTAAGTGTTCAACAGCCATTGAGTTGTCTTTGTCAAGGACTTCTATTAATACAATAGTAGTTTTGGAGCTAAGTAACAATTGCAGAGTTACTGTTTCAGTTAGAAGGCAGACTGGTCTAGAAGTACTCAATACAGTATCTGGAAAGTGAGACTGTTACCAAGTATAATATCTATTATGAATATGAATATGAATAATATCTATATTATTCATATAGATAACTTACTCTTTATTAATTCTACCTGATGTTGTATTTATTCTCTTAAATTCTGTCTGTTTTACATGCAGCATTGAGATTTGTGATTGAGGAAACAATATGTCTCAGGAACACACAGACAAAATATGGAGGTAATTTTGGAAATTCAGGATAATGAGTCAGTCTATGATTTCACTTGCATGAATTATCCTTTAACATTAGAGCTTGTCTTTGCTGCCGAGGGTTACACTGAGAGGTAGCTTACATGTAGAGTTCATCACTCCACTTGCTTTATCAGTTCCATATCTTGGACACTGCTTTTGCCTGCTCCAGCTACTTCACATTGACTTCCTTGGCTGAGAAGGCTGAGGAAAAAATCATACCTTAATTATTATAAATAGCTACCTTACAAAGTCTTCATGACCCAGTTACACACTGCAGCTTACCATGTTAACTTACATCTGGTATCAGTAAAGTCTCTTGTTAAAATCCCTTAGTAGTTCTGTTTGATTCATACTCAGTTATGGGTATGAATTATTGACTGAAATCCACTGAACATAAAAGATTTTTGAATGTAATGAAAAAGCAAGTACAGAATATCTCTGAGATGTGAAAATGCTTACCATATTCAACCAGCTGCGTTTCCATGTAGCATCCATAGATTAACCCTACATAGTAGCATCTTCAGTTTTGTTATTATTGGCTACCTCTTCCTCCATATGACTGAAGAACTTTGTACAGTCATAATATGGGTCATTCTTTCACAGTTTACTACTGGTAGTAAGTCTGTAAATGAAGTAAATTTTAATAAATGGTTTGCAGTAGAATCAGAAGCTGCCGTCCTGATTGTCCAAATGGACCAAAGTTTGTAGGCCAAATACCATATGACATATTTAGTTAGAACACCAAAATTAATATTTGTTATTAGCATGCAATTTTGCAACATAAGTATTGTTAGAAAACTTCATAATACTGAATATGGCCTTGATATCCCTTCAGTTCCTGAGGCTGTAACAAGTAGGCTAAAGTTTATGCTTGTATGTGTAAGATGAAATGGATGACAAACAAATAATAAAAGCTGTAGGAAACTCTAAACACAAGTGACAAAAAATATATTTTTATTGTTTCATGGTTCTTGAAATTTTGACTGCATGTACTGGAAAAGACAAACAGGCTATAGAGTCATCTCCATAGGGAAATTGAAATTGAAAAGCTATTGTTTGCTCTACAAGCTACTGGCCAGACTTCAGCTAGTTCACCATATTTGGTTTCAGTGACCTTTTCAAAGAAAGAGTAGTGCTCTGCTGAAGGTATAGAGCACAACGTCAAGGATAATTCAAAGTGATGGGAAGAAGATGTTCTTTATGGTATATAATAAATAACAGGACTATCCCTGGGTGCCCATACTGTGGCTAGTTATATTTATGTTAGTCCCTGACATGTATGTTTGTGGGGTGCTTTTCAGGAGGAAGCAATTTTCTAAGTAATGGAAAATACTCTTAATGGAAAAGACTGAAGGAAAAATATAAATGAAACAACCTTTATATTGTTCATTAGATAAAGCATCTCATAACTGAACATTGTTAAGCTGTTTTTTCAAAACAAACAAACAAACAAAAAAACAGCTTCATATGTTTTAAGCTCCTGACCCAGGAGCATCATTAAACACATTGTTTAACTTGAAGCACGTGAGTAGCATTTTTAATTCAGCAGGTTTACTTGAAGTTGTGTATTTGCTTAAGTGCATGGCTGGACTGGGACCAAAGCTCTCTGTGGAAAGATTTGTAACTTTCTGTTGTTGATATTACTGCAATGCAAGTAGTAAGCAAGAGAAATTATTGAGTTATTTCACAATCATTATTAAAATAAAACTTTATATAGCATATTGGCTCCTTTGTTTAAAGAGCATTTTCTTGCTAAGTTTGATTATATAGATATTCCTTGTTCCTTTCATGTTCTGCAACAATGTTGAAATATTTTATAGTAGTTTCCTTTCCTCTGGTTTTAAAGAAGGACTCCTCCTTCTATACATCTATATACATCTACCTACTATATATATATCTACTATATATCTACTAAATCTACTATATATAGTAGATATATATATATAATATATATGTAGTATATATATATATATAGTATACCTACTATATACATCTAGTAATAAAAATTAGTCCTACTTCAAATGTTAAGGTTTAAAAGATATGGTTTTATTCTCTGTAAATGGCATTACCTTACACAACATAACTTGTGTATTCAGAACTGTGAGTTGTCATGATACATCCAATTAAAACTTACACATACCTGAAGTTCAAAATTCAAAATAAAAATAAAAAGTTTTTATTGGGTAAAATGCTCTCTGATTTCTGTCTCAGATTTCCAACACAGGAGGTGTTCATATAACACACAAAACGTTCAAAGTGTTTCTCATATCAAGGACTCCTTAGCCACATGGTGTCTGCTTTATACCATTGATCTGGCTTACACAGACTAACCTACAAGGAGTACACTCCAGGACTCCATATCACAGTTATGATTCGTGCATGCATTTGGCATCAATCCTGAACTGCACTCACAATGGGACATCTGAATCTTAGAGCCATTTTGCATATGTATGATAAGCACTTGCCTAGGATTTTGTGATAGCTACCATATTTCAGTGAAATGTATTAATGAGTGACTAGCCAGAGGGGTGTATTTAATGGCAAAATCTACAAGTTAACTCATAATGTTTTCACAGTAAACACATTGAAACTATGTATGTCCTGCGGTTACTTACCAACAGTTCAGTGCTTATTTTGTTTCCCTGGGGAATGGCTTAAAATAAAAAGCAGCAATGTATTTGTCAATAATTGATTATTTTAATTTAATAAAATAATTGCCAATTAATTCAAACACAGTCATAATTTTGCAGGGCTGATCCTTCATATGCAAGTATGGTGCAACAAAAGCATTCCATCTTACATGCCCCCATGGTTGAAATAGTCAATTACAGCAGCAGACATTTTTTGGATAGGGAAATTTTATTTGATTGGATGAAATATGCTTATTTAAAGATACCACAAATGTAGGCTATCCAAGTAGCTTGGAAATAGGAGGGAGGCAAATTTTTGTCATGATTGTGTACTGGAAAAAATATTGAAGTGAGAACCATGAGATAAAATTGTGAGCTGCTGTCAGCCTTAAAAATTGCCCTAATTGAGAACAAGACTGTGCAGCACATCTAACTATTGCTAGGACCTTGAAAGGGCTGGCACTCAATCTTCTAATTCTGTATTATGGAGCAAACCTGCAGTGTTTGTGACCTTGCAAAAACTATTTGAGCCCAGCTGAGTTTTAAAGACTTAAATCAAGATCCCGCCAGAATTAGATGATTCTTGTAAGAATGATAACCTACAGATAAGGCAAAATGAAATCTAGTTGGCTCTTGAAATGACTTGGACAAACTCTGGCAATGGAAATGTCAATCATATGGTCTTCTGCCAAGGTTAAATCTTAACTTCCCCATGAGTCAAGAGTCTGGACAACTTGGCAATTGTTTCCAGCACAAATACCATAGAAAAACAAGGAATTTCTGTTAATAGCTCTGGTGTGAGGTGACTTGAAATAGGCTTTTTAACTTCGCCTAGGAAATAACAATTAGAAAAATAGGATAAAATTTTAGCCAGTAACTGTTTTCCAGACATGGAGCCAAACCACCTCTGTTTGCTCATATATTTGAAATGTAGAGGCAAGTTAAATGGCTGTATTTCCCAGCTAAAATTGAGGTATTGACAAATGTTTTAAGGTGAACCTGTGCATTCATTGTTCCAGGTAAATTGTCTTTTGTTAAATTAGGCCTGTCAATTTTAAACATATGAAAGCATGAGAACTTCACCTGGTGTACAGGAAGAGTATATTAATAGCCTACCATTGCTGTTTTCCCATGTCTTTACAGTATACTAGTATCTCCAGAACAATGACATCTGTCACTTGTTTCTAAGTGTGAGGCAATGACATGATTTCTTCTTGTCTCTGGCCATAGCCAGAATGTTACAACTAAAAGCACCTTTCTCTTAAAGGAAATGAAATTACACTGCAGAAGATGCTTCTGGCTGTATTCCAAACTTAATTTCATTGAAGCATGGCATTGTCTTTCATTACAAGGAAACCTGAGAGGAATCTATGACACATTCTGATTCTATGGCACCTAGTTTGAAATCATTTCTTTGTGAGATAAAAGTAGGCAATAGACGTAAGCAATATGTTTGTTAGGAACTTTTAAATTCCTGTTGCAGGGATGGATTTAATATTATATATGTTTTCATACTAAGTGGGATATAAAGTTTGCATGACAAGGAAATTTGTCCCCACAGGTGTCCCAGTTTTATGGTATCTTCCCTTGTAGCTCTCTACAGAACTGATTGTTCATGCTGTAATATCTGGTAATTCCTAAGCTCAGAACGGTTCATTAGATCCTAATGATGGCTTTTGCTTTCACTGGTCAGGCTTCTCTAGGCACTGCAACTTCAGGTTTCCCACAGTACCCCATTATTCTGTCTCTTCCCTATCCTCTGACACTTCTTTAGCATAAAGCTTTTAATCTTTACTATCATCACACAAATTGACTGCTTAAATTATTTCAGCCTTTCTTGGGTGTAAAATGGCCAGTGTGGATCTTTGTTGTTCCCTCCCATACATCAGCCAGGCATGTCACAGTTGCACCACCTTCCTAGAGATATGCTTCTCTCCCATTGCCTTCCTCCCCTGTAATTTCATGCTGATGCCCTGTATAGTGTATTTCCCAGGGAATGATTTTAAACCTTTTGCTGCTCTGCTTCCACTTTGCTAAATCTGTTCTAAGCAGATCAAATCTGATAGATAACTGATGCTATAGAAGGAACTCTGCTGGAGTTTTCTTAGAGGCAGAGTGCAGTGCAGATTTGCACAAGAACAGAAAATATGCAAGGCAGTTTTGCTGGGTTTGGAATCATTTTGTTTGTAAAGTCTTTTTAAGTATTTGTACAAAGAATTCAAGTGGGATGTTTGATCTGGGATGAAAAGTAACAAAGATGGTATGGATCAGTGAATTTGTTCTTTTCAGGAATGTTTGACTGAGAACTCTTTCAGAAATGTTCTTTATGTTTGGTTTTGTTTTCCAGGTACATATGCAGTGTCGTATTTGATGTTTCCCTGGCATGCATATCAGAAAGTGAGATTGTCATTTGTTTTTCAGGGTTTGGAATATGTGCTATTCCTTCTGGAATAAATAGCAACTACTAAGAGTTATTGATGTGCCTAAAAAATGAATAATACTTTCACCACTGTTACAGAATCAGATTGAAAGTCTACTTCTTCTGTTTTGTAGCATTTGTGCAAACCATTGCTCCAACTGGGATATATTCAAACAAACCACCAAACACATAGAAATTAAGAAAAATGTCAAATTCAAAAGTACATCACAGACAGGAAAAAAAAACAACAACAACAACAACAACAAAAAAAACTGATTCCTAGGAAAAGAAAAGTTAGCTAAGTTTTATGAAAATATGCTACAGTATGCAACCACCTTCTCATCCTCAGAACTCTCTGTGCATATCTGTATGCAACTGTATGTGTATCTGTACTGAATGTGAACAGGAAGACTCCAGGGTGTGAAAGCCAATTGTCAGAGGAGAATCTGAGTCTTTGTTTGCAAAATGTTTTACCCCTCATAGCACAGTTGGCTGCATGTAAACTGCTGACCAGTAATGGCTCTGGAAGGACCTAGTTCCTCATCTCTACCTGGGAAATGTTTGGGAGAGAATTCAGGGAGCACCAGCAAAAGTTGAGCTGGTTCTTCTAACAAAATAATGGTTTTAAACATCATATTCCAATTCTGAAGAATTGTTCTGTTTTGTAACATATATGTTTCCTCAGGTTCCAGATGGCAAGGAAAACTATCAATTTCCTTCAGTTGATTTTAAAACACCAGAACTTAGTCTCTTTACAGGGGAGCCCATTCTCCTCACTAAAACAGAACATTTAGCCTTTGACAAAAGTATTTTTTCAGAGGCAAATTTAAAGATAAATAAACTGATCACAAAATGAGGATGGATTCTGCTTTAAAGTCTTTCCAGAATTCCTCATAGAAACTATTAAAGGTTAGAATGAATATCCCACAGGTTTTATGGAGAAAAAAAGGAAGTTCCAAACCAGTATTTTTGAGGTTTGCTTCCTTATTTGTTACAAGATATTTCGTGTATTATATGTGCTAAATTATACTGGTTATTTTATTTCCTGTTTTAGATGTTGGCCTTGAGTTAGATCAGGATGGCCAACTTGTAAATCTTGAGTTGCATGCACATTATGAACAGTTCAAGTGAAATTTCTTCAGTCTCTGCTCTTCAATTAACCTCTCTCAGTGATCATCTCTTTGGTCTCTGATGTGGGATGTGTCAGGTGGCCCTCAATCATATGACATTTTCAGTAAGAAGTTCACAGGGCTAGAAAATCTGTCTGTCTCATAGGTCATAAGATGTTCTGGTTAAAAAAAACACACAAACAAACAACAACAACAACAACAACAACAGCAAAACAGCTACAGAAGATATTTTCTGTCTTTCCTTTGTGCAGCAATCAGGGACACTAGCATTATGGCTGGTAATGCACAACATTCCTGCCTTTCCCTTCAGATACTAAAATAGGGAAAAGAACTTGACAGGAGATGCAAATAGCAGGTAAGACCTCTGAAACATTACTTGAATTTGTTCTAAATAGAGGTGATACACATTTTCATGTAGTGTGGGTTTTCTGATTGAAAAAATACATTTTTTAAAACATTAAATTCTTAATATTATATTCTGACTGAATATTTTGTGCCCTTACTGGATTAATTTTGAACTCATTATTGAAAATACAATTCTAGCAGTTATTGAAATGTATCGTTTTTCAAACAGGCTATTTCAGTAAATTAAAAATATTGATCATATATCAGTTTCAAAAAAAAAAAAAAAAGGAGATAAAAATAGAAATGAACATTGGTTCAGTTTCAAACATTTTGAGCTAAAAATAGAAAATATATTTATTCTCTAGCAATAGTTCTAAATACTCAAAGCAATGAAACACTTAGGAGCTCTTCTGGGAATATTCTCTATAGCTTGATCAATCTTATTCTCAAGAGTTTTCCTGAAATTCAGTGCAAATTATTCTTTTTTTAATGTAATTCTGTAACTCCTACACATCCTCAATCTGCTTTTAAAGTATTTGTCATGAAGCTGCAGGTATATCCATTACTGAGACACTTTTTCAATGACAAAATCCTGTTCCATGTCAATCAAATCCTCCATTACAGTCTAGGTAGTGTTGACTACATTGGCATTGGATTAGACCCTAAACGACAAACTGTTTAGAGTAGACTGAGTGAGTAAATTAAGAGGAGGAGTGAAATTCTATACAAAACTATAATTCCTCATTTTTTTACTCCTGAAAAATTGGAGAGAAATTATTTGTAATCTCCTGGGCTGTGGTCTCAATTAAAACACTAGCTTATGATCAAGTACTAGGATGACAGTAAAATAGCTTGAACATCTATCAATTACATTGAAGTTGTTTTATTAAAAGGCAAGTAAATCTGTGTTCTGATGGGGTATTAAACCTGAGCAATTTAAAGTTTCATGCTACAAGATTCTATTACCTTCAAAGAGTGACGCCTCTACATACTATATTCTGGTCTCAAAATATTTTGTATCCATCATGGAAGAAAGTATTAGAAGTCATCCTGAAAAAGAAAAGTCAATCTTTACGGAGTGAGTGATCTGAATTAGCTTACTAGACAGTAGCAGTTTCTCAGTCCAGTTCACCTTAAGCTCACAGGTAGTTATGTCACAACTGCTGAGGACACAAAAAAGATGGATGAAGGAGAAGCAGACATAATGTAGCAGAGAAGGGTGGGGGAAAAGCTGCTTTTATCTTAAGGTGTCAAGGACACTGAAAATAAATAAATAAATAAAAAGTCTCCTGGAGCTCTGAATTCAGTTATCTGAGTCAAAGGGGTTATCCTGTTGAAAAAGAGTTCCCAGTAGAAACTGAGACAAAAAGACCAATGGCAATGTTTAAAGCAGAAACCTGAAAAACTGATGAGAAGTAAGGAGTTTCTACCATCAAGAATAAACATTTTTAATAATCAAATTATCAAATTCAGAGTTCATTCCTGAATAAAATAATTAAATACTGCAAAAGTGTCCTGGTTTCAGTTAGGACAGAGTTAATTTTCCTCCTAGTAGCTGGTAGGATGCTATGTTTTGGTTTATGATGAGAAGAGTGCTGATAACATGCTGATGTTTTAATTGTTGCAGAGCAGTGCTTACACCAAGCCAAGGACTTTTCAGTTTCTCGCTCTGTCCTGCCAGCAGGGATGCAGCAAGAGCTGGGAGGGGACAGACCCAGGACAGCTGACCCAAACTGGCCAAAGGGGTATTCCATACCATCTGGCATCATGCTGAACAATATATAGGGGTGGCTAGCCAGGGTGGGGGCTGGCTGCTCAGGGATAGGCTGCGCATTGGTCAACGGGTGGTGATATAATAATTATTATTATTAATTATTATTATTATTTCCTATCTTAATACACTGTCTTTATCTCAACTCACAGGCTTCACTTTCCCGTTTCTTTCCCCCATCCCAGAGAGGGAGGGGGGAGGGTGAGTGAATGGCTGGGTGGTGTTTAGCTGCCAGCCAGGTTAAACCACAACAAAAAGGTATAAAGGAATAAATACAACGGGTGAAGAAAATTGTTTATTTTGAGAAATTCCATATAATCTATTTAGTTTATTCAACTTGCAGTTAACCTCATCTCCATTTTTTAGTGAGGAAACAAAATTTTGTAAATGACTCTTTAGCTTAACTGGAAAGAGCAGAACAAGAACCCATGACTGGAAGCTAAACAAAAATATTTGGAGATTCAAATTGAATATGGATAAAAATTTGTCATGCATAGTATTGTTTTTCATTTCCTATTATTTTTGATCTTCAAATCAAGTATTTAAGGGACATAACTTTGTTCACATTTGGCTATTCAACTGAAAGTAGAAATCAATACAGTCCACTTTATTGATTTACAGATAGATGTAATCAGAGTTTCTTTAATTAGAAAGCTTTAAACATCTAATTCTAAGCACACCTTATGTGATTGTCATATTTTAAAATAATAGTAAAACAGAAAATGGAATGGAAAATGGAATCTCAGTGTGCTTCCCTATCCAGCTTTTTTAATATGACATTTATCCTAGTAGGGGATTTTTTTACCTTTCAGTGTTTCATAGGAATGGGTTGTGGAATTTATAACATTTTATTTCTCTGCCTATTTTTTTTTCTTTTAAACCACAAAAATGATTAACCACTTATTCGTGCTCAGCAGTCTCAGCAGAAAAATGTGCCTTTAGCATTTTGCAGAAAGATTGCAACAAATGTGTTCAAGGGAACGTGAGTAAATGATGACAGTCCACAGGCACAAGTAATGTTGTGTTTAAGCTTCAAACACTGGAGTGTATCGCTGATAACTGAGATGTATAGCTATATTGATATACAGAGAGATATATACTGTGATGCACTTCTGGTTTGTTTTCAAATGTACCTCAGCTACTTCAGGAAATCAAAATGTAGTGGTTGCTCAAAAGAAGGGTGAAAAGTCTCTGTATAATTCATATTGCATATGAAGCAAATGCTATTATGAAAACTTCATTAATATGTAAATTGCAACATTTTGATTAGCACTTGCAGACCCCTTTTGTTAAGAAAAGAGATGGAAGGAGCTAACCAGATTGCAATAATTTACATAATAACTCTATGGTGGCAATGCCACCAAGAAGAGAACCTAAGGAAGGCTATAATGTCTCTTTTAATAGCTTAATGCAGTATTAAAACACATAGTACAAAATGAAGGAAAATGTTTTTCTTTAAACTGTCAGTTTTTTGTTTTGGTTTGGTTTTTGAACTGGTAGTGGGATAAATTAAAGATGTGCTGAAGCTTATTTTAAAATAATAAGATATACATTTACTTGACAAAGGAATACAAATATTTTGGTTCATTATACAGTGGCCTAAATCCAAATGAAGAGTACCTTTTACAGATTGGTTTTATTATGTTTTTCTCTATAGTGATTTTGCAATGGGCCAGATCCTATTATTTGGGGAAATAATGGTGAGTTGTCCAATGACTTTAATAACATCAGGATTTATTCCTGTCCAATGACTTCAATAACTTAAAGATTTATTTATGTGCTTTTGATTTTCAGACTGGAGTATGGCATTATGACATACAATTTTCGCACTCGGATTGCAGCATCATAACAGTACAAGATGACATTTGGATTTTTAAGTTCTGAAGTGTGTGTCATGATATGCTCCTTTCACGCAAGATCTATCAGTGGGCTTTATTAGGTATTCTAGATTTTGAGTTGCTTGAGCAATATAGGAAAACTAGGATGTTATGGTTTTACTTATTATTAATACTCACAATATTTAGAGCAATAAGTTAATGAAACCTCTCTTTAAGTATCAACATTTACTTCTATTACTGGTCATTTGACATATGTTTTGATATTTGGACACCCTAAAGAGTGGGTGCTCTCCTATATTTGGAGCCCAATAACAGTCAGGTTTGCTTGGCTCATGGGGAAATTACTGTCAAGAGACAGTGAAACATCTACAGATGGCTTACAAAAGCATGACTTTTTTAGTGGCAACCCAGAAGACAGCAAGTAGAAGAAAAAAAAAAAAAAGAGAGAGAGAAAATAGTGAGGATGCTTCATATACTTGCATATACTCACCAAAGTTCACAAACCTCAGGGCAAAACAGGAAAAAATAAAAATAATTAAAAAAAAAAAAAAGATATTTGAAAAACAAAGTTCAACAGCTCTGCTTGGTGTTACTTGAAAGTGTATTGCAAGCATCATACTAGATTTATCAGAAGAAATAACTGTGATCTTTTAAAATTCATGTGCTTGGTGGCACATTCTGTTTGTTACAGTTCTATAAGATATTTTTTTCCAGTTGATTTCTGTAGAAAAGACTTCATTATGATGTTACTAAAGTTAATATTGGTCTAAAAGTTAAGAATGACAATACAGCTTTTTGCCATTAAAAGGATATTCTGTTACATTGGGAAAAGAGTGTCTATGAAGCAATGTGCCCACAGGGGACTACAGAAGGCCGAATCTGCAGAGATTCTTTTTTTTTGGGGGGGGGAGGGGGGGGGGAGGGGCGCTTTGTTTAACCTTTAAAACATTTACAGAGATTTTTAATGTTTTAAAAACCCTGAAACTTTTGGCAAACTTTTAAAAGGTATTCTTGATACAATTAAAAAATACACCAAATAAGTGGACATTCTTATAAGAAAGACTGGGCTTTCAGCTGGTGATAATCAGCCTTGCTTCACTGAATTCAATAACCTTATGCTGACCGTCTGGTGTTGCAGGCATTTGCAGGGTGGAGTCTATCACAAAAGCATAAGCTTAGCTCTAATTAATGAAATCTTTGTTGAGTTGATGGGATAAGACTGATTTGCAATAGGTAAAGATCTGGCACAGAGGATGCATGTGAGTAATTACCTAAACAATCCGCAAATGGCATTACTAGGTATTATCTGTCTTTTATGACCAGAAAGTATTGACTAGCCAGTGTATCATTAGTGTTTGTGTGATGAGCTCCTAACCAGATTAGTGGATTCTTTTCAATGGATAATTCTATCACTTTTTTTTTTTTTTTTTTTTTTTTTTAAGTATCTTAACTAGCACATAGCATTTCAAGCCACCTTAGCAGTCATGAGATGTTACATGATAAGCAAGTCTTAATAAGCATTTGATCAACATGTTTACAGGAAAACCAAACCAAACCAAGCCAAATTAACAAACAAACAAAACAAAACAAAACAAAACAAAAAACAACTTTAGCTTTCTGCCCCAGAGTCTCTGGGTTCCCTGAACTGTGTCTGGGAATGTGTTAGTATTTCTTTTTAATGGGGCTAGAACTGTTTCGAAGTCAATTGCAGATCATCTTCCCATCCCAGGTTTCTTTCCAGTTCAGAGAATTAGCCTGGTGTGTACAAACTTGACTCCCTTCAGGGGAAACTAAACTGAAAGCTCTCCTCTCAGGATGCACTAAATGCGCTCCAACCCTCACTGAGGACACAGGAGTGCCAAACAGTGTTGCACAGTTCACAATAGCACAAGGGTCAGCTGGGCTTGCCGAGCATGCACAAGTCATTTGAATATTTACCCAATGAGAGCTCATGCAATGTTCAGAAGAGCTCTTTCACTTTTAGAAGAGTTTCAGAAAAGTTCTATCACTTTTAAAGAATTATATCTCCTTTCTTCCTGCTCTCTGTTGAAATGGCAACATAACTCCCTTTATTCTCACAGAAGTTCCAGAAAAGTGCTTCCCTGACATCAACCTGCGCCCTAAAGGGCCAAAACCTTTTCTGATGTCTGGATAGCATTTCATTATCAGTAACTGAATCAATCCATTAAGCTCATGACTGCAATCACATACACAATGACCAGCAAAGAGTTCCATGTTAAAATCAAGAAGATGAAGTCCCTTTTATTGAAGTAATGGAAAAATAATGTCCCTTTGCCCCTGTTCAGCTGCAGCCTGGTAGAGCCCACTGTTACGGAGTCTTATGGAGCCATGGCCATTGTTTTGAATGTGAGTTTGGGCTTTCAGGATTTTGGGCAGTGACAGAGAATTAGCAATGTCAGATCACAGCTAAGGGCTTCTGTTTTGTCCCTCCACAGATAAAAGTGCCACAGTTGCCATGGTTCTCAGATCTAGAGAAAACTGCAGTCCCACCACTCTGGTTCACTGACACAGACCAAAGTTTTGGCTTAGCCTGTGACAAAGCAGTTGCTGTGATTAGCTGTAATTTAGCATGTCTTATTCCTCCCTCCTTTTGCAGGAGGCACCCTGTCTGCTCACAGTATTGTCCCAGAGTAGTGGAAGCAGGATTTCATTTACCTCTACAAAGCCTTTGTTTGGACAATGAGCAAAATCAGAATAAGAACAGTGTGTGTGAAGAAGACACCAGAAATTAGCAGGCTTGCTCATTTCAGTCAGGCTTGCTGTGTGTGAGGTTTTATACATGCAGTCATGGTGGCAGCAGTGACATGCTGCTGTCTTCTGCATGACACAGGCAAAAAGACTGCACAGGGTCTTTTATATAGTCTAGATTTGTCTGTATGGAGACCTGCATCAAAGAATGCCAAGTGTCTCAAAGCTTTTGGGATTGCTTTACTGTAAGCCTCATGCCTGTGTCTATGATTGGCTCATTGGAACAGGCTAAATCAAATCTGAAGTATACCCAAAAATATATATGCTATAAAGGCAAAGGTGTCAACACGTACTCATCTGTTAATCTGCCCCTATTGCAAAAACTGCTTGCACTTGAAATTAGGTGACTTGTTTTCCCAACATTTACCTTTTAAGGATCTTTCAGGGAGATCTGGCTAGTCCCAGAGGATGGTGCACAGAATGATCTGACTCCTACCTTTCACACAGCTTTTTGTATCTCACCTGTAGGCTGCCCTGGCCTGTTGCATAATTGGTGCACTAATCTTGTCTGTTCCATAACATCATTCACATATACATACTAATTTTCATGATGGACTTTCAGGCGGGATATTTTTATTCTTTCAGTTTTGAGTGGCACCGCTGTAAAATTCTTGTAGCAAGCTGAGCTGGTACATCTTTCTGTAAATGGCCATGAAGGCTTTTATGGTAATGAATGCCTCTTCCTTCCCATTCCAGTTCTGGAGCAGTTTGAGGCCTGAGCCTCCTGGCCCTGCCTGGTGTTCAATGATCCTGAGATATTTTAGGTATTTTGAGATATTTTAATAATTTATATTTCTTTGTAATATGCCAGAGATAACCTTTTGCATTCATGTTCCAAAAACCTGATGCCTAAGATTGTGCCTGCATCAGGGCATGCCATGAGTATGTGCAAGGATACAAGACCTACGGTATCATAGGACAGAGCTTGACAGCAGGAGAAAAGTCTTGTGCAGACCCATCTATATAACCCATCTGAGCAGTTCCAGGGCAGATCTAACTATGGCGCCATACCTGGGTTATAGCTAGTGAGAGGAACCTATCCGTTTTTCTCCAGAAGGGGTCCTGCAGGCATACAGTAAGAATGGTCACAGGAACAAGGCACTGAAATGAAACAAAAAGTAATCTGAATTGACAGCATAAGTTCAAACACTGTGTCTACTAGCTGTGACCCAGGGGGATTTATTTGAGACATGCAGATGGTGCAAATGCAGTGAGAATAAGTTAAATGTGCTTTGCCTGTTCTTAATGTCTAATTTCATGTACCTCTATATAATTCCATATAATTATTTTTACTAAGAAATATCATTGTAATCTCAGCAATGAATATCCTGAATTTCAGCCAACTTTATTTCTTGATATTGAAACATCCCATTAATTCCCTTTCCTCTTCTCACTCCCCATTACTGACATATTTACAGGAAGTCAGGTATAATGAGAGGGTCTTAATTGTTTCTCTTTCAGCATAGGAAATTAGCCTCTGTCCTCTATTTTTATTGTGAAACTTGAAAAAGCCCATCTATATTAATTGTAGGGTTGTGCCATATATAAATATAATGCTGATTATACTATTGAAATATTATTTTCAACATCTAAAACAACCATTGTACCATTCAGTCTTTTCAGATGAGGAGCAGTGCTCATGTGAAAGCAAATTGTAGTGAACAACGCTCAAAGAACGCTAATGTGTGTGAAATAACTTAAAGCAATAACTATGGCCTTGGACACACAGACAATCATTCACTCAGACTACAAAGCAATCATTTTGTCCAAGAGGAGAGAAAAATAGGTTGGAGCAACAATTTGTTCCAAAAAAAAAAAAAAAAATTAAAAAAAAATTAAATTTGAATCAGTTAATCAATTTGCAGTAACTATGTGATTTATTTGTGTAATAACATGACTGACAATTTACAGACTTTTCCAATAAATCCCAACCTCATGATTTGCTGCAGCCATAAGCCATTTATTTTATAAAGATGACCTTTAGTCTCTCTTATGATTGATTAATCAGTATATCATAAATAGAGTCATGAGAGGTGAAGAAAGATTTGCTTGATGATGACCAATTTTCTGTTTCTAAAGAGCTCTGCAGATGTGTCCAGAACACGGAAAGCTTCATTAAAAGACAGTGGAGGAACAAAGGAGGTGCAAGGTACTGCACTGACAGATGAAAACAATAAAATTACTTAATATTTAATCATTCAAAAAAACCTCAGTGGACAAAAATAATCCTCCAGTCATAAAAGGCTAAGCTGTTGCCTTTAGAGTTCCTAAATACAAGAGAGTGTGGATGCTTAACCCCTGGATAGAAAACAGAATGAACTGTGGCTGTGATTTCAATGTCCTCTTAATCTCTCCCACTCTGGGGTGGTTATTAGGTACTTTAACTCTTTTGGTAAACACTGTTTTCAGCTGTTCTACCTAATGACTAGAGAGAGAGATTTCCAGTGCTTTTCTCACTTGAGTTTTCCTCCACTAGCCATGCACTTGGAAGAGCAAATAGCAGGTAAACATCACCTACTGTCCTGACTTATCAGCTAAGTCTGTGAGAGTATCTTCTACTTTCTGGAGATGTGTTTCATCAACTAGCTTCAGTTGATGTAATTTCTTGCTATCTGAAAAAGAGTTCCCTCCCATCCTGCTCTCCCCTGTCAGGGGCATGCACCTGCTTTTTCTTGAGCATGGTGTGGCACGGTGAGTAAACAGTAACCCCTCATAAAAGGGAGGGAAGAAGTGATTGAATACAAGAAAGTGATTTTTATTTTTTATTTTTTGTATTATTTGGTTTATGACAACACATATACCTAGTCATTGGCTGAATATCAGGGCTAGTATAAGGAAGACTGTGGATAAGAGGAGGTGAGCATCCAGTTGACTCAGGTACAGGCCAGAAGCTACACCCATAGGGCTCCTGAAATGCAGGTACTGCTTTTCCTTCACTTCTGGATGTGTAGCCCCCTTGTCTTCCTTGTGCCTGTGGACACACAGTCTGTTCTGTGGGCATGCTGTCTTGGTGCCTGTAGGCCAGCACTCAACCTAATGCAGAGGAGAGGACAGGAAAGAGCAAAAGGACAGGACCAGAGAAGGGTGTGGTAGTTTGATGGATTTACACTTGAATACAAGAAGCATGTGGTTTGTCCAAAGTCTTTGGCCTTTCTTACTTTTGTGTGTGTGAAAAGTCAGTTGATGACTTCCAAACTTTGTATTACAGAGTAGTTCATAAAGTGCTACCCAAATGAAGTAAAGATTCCTGACACCTGGATTTTACTTGATTTGTAGAGCTGTAAATGAATGTACCAGAGGTGATAAAGTGAGCAACCAGGAGCATAGTATATTAAAATGCTACATGTGACTGATAGCTCAGGAAGCCTGATGATGGCTGGGAAGGTCTGTGATATTATTCTAGGCCACTCACCCCTTCCTGGATTGCAATCTCTTTAACTTTATGAATTACTTAAGTGGTAGATTTGGTAGTTCTTCTACTCCTTAAGCACTGTTTGCTCATGGATAGACTGGAAATAGTATGTTTGTCGCTTACTGACCTGGAAAAAGCTGTTGTGTGCAAACATCAAGTGAATTTAGGAGCTTTAGGAGCTTCAGATTTCTTATATTGGTAAAGTACCATTGTTAAGACTGTTTCTTTAACTTGTTTATCAGTATCAAAATGATAAAAGGAAAGTCTGTTTCCATGCTTTTATCAACACAGCACTCTGTTTTTCTTATCTAGGCAACTGGATACAGAGACTCAGATTTATTTCCGTCATTTCTGGGGGGTGGGGGGGGGGGGGGAACTACTTATGCAGTGTATTCATACAGTGGGGAGAGAAATTAACTACTCTTATTCTAGAATAAGGTGCCTCTTTTGATGGTATAGACAGACAATGTTGGACAGAGACTGGGCACTGTGATGCTTAATGTGACAGAAACAACAGACTTCCCAAAACAGCTGCCTTTTAGACTTGGAAAACTGCACAATCAACACACAATTCCTTTCCTTGCCCAATCTTTTATAAGTAATAAAAATCTGTTCCAAAGTATTTTTAAAATAGTAAGATCTTTACACTTATTTAAATAGACTGTGGGACAAGCCCTGTAATTCTCAACTGCTGAAGATGTTCAGCTTGCTGGGCACTTGAAGATTACAGTAATACAGCTACTACGGTCAGATGCAGCAAATATCCTGGATGCACAGAGTACTCTAACACTGTTGTACTCATGTTATAAGCATTGCACATATCTTTCTGAGCTTCTCAGTTGTTACCTAGTGTTACTAATGAGGGGGCCAAACGCAGTCACTAGACAGATTATACGTCAGTTGTCCAACTCCCATGGTTAAGCTACGCAGCCCAGAGACTCTACCCCATGAAGAGCACATACACAGGATGAGTCTGGTTCAGTGACACAAAAGACTTGCAGCAATGTTCAGTGCCTGTAAGACGTGTGTTTACTCTCAAATGAAAATATGACAAATTTGCTTGTTCTTACACAAGTGTTATAGGGCAAAAGACTTTACTATAACAGCCATAGATACATACTTAAATGCAGTCCACTGAAAATCTGAAAAATTTTCTTCCAGACTTGAAAATGTCTTTGGGTTTAAGCTTACAAACTGAACCAAACCTGCTGAGATACAACAATAAGCTGCGGAGTCACGGAGTTCAGGTCCCTAGGAAGGAGGCAGAAAAATTGCAAGCTGCTGAGCAGGGCAAGGTGATGGTCAAATTAAGGGTGCATGCCCTGTGGGTAAGCAGGGCATGGAGGGCTGTAAAACCTGAACTGTAAACTGCCCCACGTTTTCCTGCCTTTCTAAATTCATTTAGACCTCTGAAATAGAAGCAGGCAGCCTGTGGGGTGGCTGACCATTTTCCTTCCCAAGCTGCCATATTTCTGCTATTCATCTTTCAAACAGGACAGATTGATTTTTGATGGTGCAATCTCCCCAGATTCTGCAGGCCGTTTAGAGACTTATCCAATAGTATTTGAATCTCTGGTGAACAGCTCTCTACAGCTTTATTCATGCATGTCCTAGCAAGTAGTTCTGTTCAGTGATTTGCTGGATTGTTAGCTCTGTTAGAGGCTGGATGAAGTGACAGAATCTTTTTTCTATTCATGATTTCAACAGGCATTTCAAATCTGGTTAATTTGCTAATATATATATTACTCAGGAGAATCATAAATACCTCTAACAGGGTTTTGGATTAAAAAGGAATGCAGCACTTCTGTTCAGAGGTTAAAAAACACAGAAGATTTAATTGTTTTGAATGTCAACATTATATTTATTTTCCAAAAGTGTCCTCTACAATTGCTGTATATTGTTTTGTGATTTACATTTGATAGGAGAATGAATTTAGTTTGAGAATGCTTGAGTCTTAAATTCTGCATTGATAAAGTCCAATATTTTAAATCTAGGAGTGCAAGCAGGGTTGGCCTGAAATACAGTGATTTTTGCAACTCCACCTCCTCTCCAGCAGAGCATGTTTCCACTATATAATTAACTATGTATTAACTACGTACTTCCTCATTTAGCCTGTATTTTTAGTGAAAAGAAATAATATTATTGTCAGTCCCATCAAACAGACGCTGCCATAGGCTCAACAATGCAATGGAGCAAAGCATTAAGAGAAGACAAAATTGCTTTATTTTGAGGCCTAGGAGGAGGGAATCATCAAGTCACTGAATTTTCTAATGTGTATATTAAATTGGCTGGCAGAACACTTCAATAGGGATGCCAAACCAGCCAAAAGACCTAGCCCATAACCTCTAATCTTTTGGAGCTGAACTCTATTATTTGCCATTAAAATTAGATGTTACTGAGTTGTAACAGATGTCTTCAACAGACACATTTTTATTATTGAGGAAGTTTGGGTAAATGGAAACTGAGCCCCAAATTTTATTTTGTGGATTACGGGACTGCTGTGCTTTGTGGTTGAAGTTGGCACTTTAAACATGAATTATAAAAGCTTTTAGAAACCACACATTAATTGATGCCTCAGCAGTTCTGCTTAATCACAGTAAGAACAAGGGCTGCCATGAAAAGAAGTGTTGAAATAACCCATTAGCCAACACACTGGCTCTTTTTTACACAATGACTGACACTAGTTAATGGGTCCATGTTGTGCATCTCCATGGAACTATGTTAATTTAAGAAGCAAGCAAGGGAATAAGAGGAAAATCTTCCCAAATATCTTTAATAAAGCAAGCTGGAAGATGCACAGAGGAGTATGAAAGATCATTATGAATATGCACCAGCACAGGTGTTTGAATAAAAACAAGAGAGATTAAGATGACTTCTGTATTTATGACAGTTAAACAAACAAACAAAAAGATCAGAAACCACAGGTGAACTTGTTTTGACAAAACCATTTAAGCTAGGATATTGCTTTACTGTGAAACTGCCCTCTTCAACTTGAATAGTCTAATATAAAACTGAATATCTTAATATTCTGCACAATGTGGGTATGGTTCCATGTGCCTCTAGCACATGGATTAGAGACCCTGGCTTCAAGAGTGCAGAGATATTCTTTTTCCAATTTAACAACACTATTCATCGGCACTAGACAGTAAGATGAACTTAATCATTTCAATAATATTCCCCTCTCCCTGAAGGTATGAGGGGCATAGACACACAGATATAAGGATCATGTTTGCTTTATGAACTTTTCAGGAAAGAGTTCACTGTTTCTTCCTATTTTTGCCTTAAGGTATGCTATTTCAGTGATAATAAAGGCATAATTTAAAACAAACAAACAAAAAACCTGAGGGTCTTTTTGATGTTCTGCTTTCTGAGTGTGCTTCAGTATGATAACAACGAGAAATCTGGACTTCATGAGCCCTGAATAATATTGTGAATGTTTTTGAAAATAAACTCATTCTTTTAAAATTATGTCTGTTAACCTCATAACAAATTTTAAATTACAGGACAGACTTTAAATTATTATGTTATATAGGGCACATTTTTCAGGTAGTATATAAAAATTGATCTTCTAAAAACCTGCTACAATGGTAGTCAGTAAATATGTTTGGGAGGGTATTTGTGAAATAAATCAACACGAATGAGGTGGGGAACATTGCCCTAGGGAAGGATTTCTATCTTTACTCTAGTAGTACCCTGGACCAATCAAAGATGCAGTCACTGCATGTGAATCTCTTATGTTATTCTGGCAGTGTAATTAAAATCATTGTTTTGCACCTTGACACAGTTGTTGTTTTTAATTGCCATGATAGAACAGAAAAATAATGTTTTTTCCATCCTCAGTTATCTTCACTATGTAAGCACTTTATGCGGAAGGATATATCTGTACTGCTTTAAAAACAGCATTTACTGTTTTTAAACTGAAAACCAATTCTGACTTGGAAGAGGTTGTAAAGGATGTGTTTGTCAGGAAGCATATTTCAGTGTGCTTAAAATGGCTTTAGGAAACATTTATTTCCATTCATTTATTTTCTGAATGGTTTATAAGCGATGGCTTTGTAATATTAGATGTAATATGCCTTATTTCTCTGTATCTTGTACATGGTACTGTACACTCCAGCTGCTGGTGTTTTTATGTAGACTCGACCCATAAATCCATGACCTGAAGATATCATGGCTTGAAATATATACTTCCAAGAGTGTCTGTGTTTTTTATCCATCTCTATTAGTTAGCCTCATAAAAGATTTTCTCTCTCCTTATGAAATGATCCATTCATTAAAGTCTGTGATTTAATTTATGGTGGCATAGTCTTATTTTGTTCAATATTGGGAAACAACTTTGCAAAACTAAGTGTTTTACAGAGTACACGCATTTCACAGCAGGGTAGGACAAGGCAAACACAGTGCTGTAACATTTAGAATCAAGGGGAGATACAGACTGTGATCTTTCTTTCCCTGTCTTTGAGACATCTAGAGTAGGAAGAGAGAAGAGAACTCTAAGGGCAGTGACTAAGAGCAGTGACTAAGGGCAGATCTCTTTGAACTTTTAGCTGTATATTAAAGAGTATTTTGCATAAGGAAAGGGAATTTGGCTCACAGTAAGTGAAGGAGACATCTGTCAAACCATTTTGCTATAAGAAATGGTTAATTTAGACTTCTGAACAGTTAGTAGTTGGAGGGGCAAGAGGCAGCTTCAGGATACCCCCTCTTGGGGAAAAAAAAAAAGTGGTTGACACCAAAGTTCTTGCCTTGGCATTTTTGAGCTGGCTCTCAGTGTCCAGGAGAAAGGGAACAGAGACTTGGTTACTGAAGATGATCAGAGGGAGCAGCCCCCTTACTCTGCTGCTGCATCCTCCACTGTCTCATTCAAAAGGGAGTGAAGGAGAAAGAGATGTAGAGGTGCTGTTGACTACTGGAGTAGTAGTTTGGAGTTTGGAGTACAAGTAGTAGTAGTAGCATTTGGGAGTCCTTAGAGCTGAACTGTGATCAGAGCAGGGGAACTGAGGCAGTGAAAGAGGGCAGGTAGGGAGCTTAAGGATGGCAACCTCACTTTTTTTTGAATTTGGAGATCTTGTGGAATGAGAAAGGTGTACGAGTTTAGGTGAAGCTGTCTTTGCTTCAGAACTTCACTGTCTTTGCTTGTGACTTGGGTGGGCCCAAGAAGTACTCATATCGCTTGGCTGAAAAGACCACTGTCTTCATCTCTGTGCAGGCTGAGCTGCTGTCATGCTTTTGCTTTCTCAGTGGCCTGGGTGTTGAGATATTCCTTTCCTTTTCAGATTAATTTTACATCTGATCATGATTTACTTTAACTGGATTTGGGTTAAGGCCTTCTTAATGCATAAGTCCAGATTCATTCAACAGTCTGAATTTACATTATATTAATTGAGAAAAAAAAAATTGGCCATTAAGGTAGACATTAGATAACTTTCTGCAAAGGAAAAAGGGAAAAAAATAAAAAAAGGAAAAAAAAAAAACCCCACGGGCTATTATCATTGTATAGAAGGTTTTATCCACACATAAATAGCCTAAAGCACACCTTTTTGCCATCAGCTAAAGTATGGTCCTTATATACAATTATTTCTGCAGTCACATAATTAGTAGCTCAACAGTGCACATCTACGAAGAGAATTCAAGTTGAACATGCAGCCTTAAATTTGTAATTTTCTGATTTTTCAGATCTTGACTGTGTAACCTGAAGGGTCATCTTTTAAGGTAAGTTTTGTAGGGAATATGCTTAAGTTTTCTGTTTCATGACCTAGTTCCTTTGTTCAGAAGCTTCAGCACTGATGTAAACTGTCACAGCCCTGACAGCTGGCACCACAACAGAAATATTGGCATTTCTTTAAGCTTATCTCATAGATTAACTCCTCAAAGTGCTTGCATACTTGAATCGCAGACTCTTCCAAATTCTTTATCACAGTCAATGCTTTTAGTTTTGCCTTCTCTGAACAGAGATTGCTCAGAATTCATTTATTCTCTGCCAGTTTTTTCAATATATAAAACTGATTTTCTATCCAATTCTTTCTGGAAATGTGTTTTTCCTCACCAGAGATTTTATGAATTGTACCTTGTGTGACACCCTGGGTGGGAACTGTAACTGGGCAGCTAAAGATTTCAGTAGCTCTGAAGCCTACCTGTGCATTTTTAACACAAATTGCTCTAAGATAATTTATAAATTGTTTTTCCAGGTCAGGGCTAAAGTGGAAGAAGCAAAATCTTAGCTGTGCAATATTTGTGTAATCTATGAAGTCAAAAGACCAATGGCAATTTTCATTAGTTAAGCATCTACCCTATAGTCCAAGGTTATTAGTTAAGTGCTTTATCTAATATCAAAATATGGCTAGTAAAGGAAAGCTTATGTTGCCTGCATACCACACCAGTTGTACAAATGATATCATATTTGCTCAAGTGTTACTCTTCTTTCAGGAAGTAACAAAATGGTAACCTTTCTACCTGCCTCTAAAACAGCAGTCTGGGTGTGATTAGATGCAAAGAGAAGAATATGAACAAAGTACTCCTAAAAACAGCACAATGGGAGTTCCTGCCTAGAGCAAAGGCTGGGTACCATCATAAACGTGCTTTTAAGCTTCTTTGTGATTTCTTTGTTTGAACTGTATAAGTTACTTCATTACTGAACTAGAGAAATAGCTCTTAAATCTTTTTTCTTTTTATTTCCCTTTGTCCACTGACTTTTCTCTTACCCTTTCAGCACAGCTAATGTTCTAACCAGGAATGAATACATTACTCTGCTAAAATTTGAACAGAAGGCTAATTCTTAATCAAAATTGGCACTAATTTCTTTCAGTGCAAATTATCATAATTCATTGCAAATTTGCTCTCCTTGAGCTACGCCAACATGTGGTAGGATTTTCAGCATTTAGAGCCAGCTCTTTATATATATTGGGTTAAATAGTATACTATTGACTTTTTATTATTTCTGTTGCATATTTTCATGAAAAACATAGCCTCAAAGTCTTACTAAATAAATATTGCTACTGCTATGGTGAAAAGAAATGTTTAAACTTTTGTAGGGTTGTTATACCTATAACAGTTTCTTCCATAAAAGAGGAAGAATTCATCTGAAAATGCAGAGAAACTAAACAACATGACACATTGTTTATCTCTTTCTTGCTGAAACAGATCATCTATAGGGAATACACAGCTTTAAGGAAAAAAAAAAAAAAAAAAAAAAAACACTGCTGAGATACCAGTGGAAATCTTTATTCCTGCACCCAATGGGTATTATTTTACAAGCATTGCAAAGATGGCATTTGATATTCTGAAAATGACATACCTACTACATACCTAGTTTCCTGGGAAACTAGGCCTCCCAGTTGGTGTGCTTATCTATTTTACATAGCTTCTATGGTCTTCTAGGTGTCATCACATGCATGCCTACACACATGCTATGTCTTCAAACACCTCTTCCCAGCTACAATTGAGTTTTATAGCACCATCTGTTCAAAGGATGGATTTCATAGATTTATAATAATGCCATCAGGCAAATAGCTTAGCAAATTGCAAATATGGTTAACATATACACAAAAGATAGAAACATTAAATGCAGCAATTTTTTTTTTTTTTTTCAGTCTTAAAATATATGTGTCTGGATAGAATTAGTTTTTGCTGTTGCTGAGGTGTAGTGCATATCTGTATGCAAACAAGGTTTGGAACATTTTGTTAGTCATAGTTTTTATCCTTTTGTTTGGTAGTCTCTCTTGCAAGAAGATGGAAATCTCTAGTCCAATATTGTGTTCTTTACTTGTGGGAAAAATATTTACTATAATATAAATGAAATCATTGAAAATATTAAAAGGAAAAAAAGTGTGAAAATAAATTACCTGCAGCCAAATTGTCTGCTCCAAATAGTTTAGCTTTGGGGTTGTTTTAGTCTTGCAGAACGTACTTTAAAGAGGAAGAAAATACAAAGAGGGGAAAACAACTTGGAGTAAGACACCTAAAACAGATCTCCTGTCCTCATTCACTTGAAGCATGTTAAAATAATAAACTATTTTCCACTAGGATGCTTGGATAATGCCTCTGAACTGTTTGCTATTCAGTTCTGGTTTTGGAAAGCTCCCTTCATATCTGCACCAGGTATATAACACACATTCAGTTATCTGGAAATCTGGGAAATGATCTAAGTTATAATAGGAGAGGGTGGTGTGATATTTTATAAATATAGTGGAATCATGAATGCCAAATCACAAAAAGCAAGTCTGTATTCCACTTGACAATAAGATGATCTTAAATGCTATAATTAAAACCAAGAGTTACTTTCATTAAATACTGAATCCCCATTGTGCCGATTATCCTCATAATGCTTTGCATAATGCTTGTGAATCTATAATGTTTAAAGATTCAAAATAAAGCATACTGTAAAGACACTAAGGGACAAAAAATATTCCAACCCTTAAAATATTTTTTCCCTCTTTTATTGTGTTCTCTGGCTTCCATCAACTGAAGTTGAACACTTAAGATTGCAAGTGAATACCTATGCAACCCTATCATCAACTGTGATCAGCAGTAAAACTTGGAAGTCAAATAAATGAACCCAGTAAGTTGCTATATATATGGGCTAAAATAAGCTATTAAATTTAACATTGCCATGCACTGAGAAGATGACGTAGTACCAACATGCAATAGTTTTTGATGAAGACATCACTCACAGTAGACAGTTGCAACACAGAGTTGGCTGTATTTATTCAGGCCACACACAGCAATTGTCTCCTGCTATTTCTTCTGAATGAGAACTACCTTATTGCAGATGATGTGCAAGGGTAGAATAAAAATTCCCTTCCACAGGCCTAACCAGTTCAAACAAGTGATAAAAGTTATGTCAGAAAATCTCATTGACTATTCAGTTATGTCAGAATAGCAGCAGCCAAGGTATTCAAGGTGTATAGACAAGGTGTTCACTGGCAACAAGAAAATGATGGCAAGTTTTTTTTTTTTTTTTTTTTTTTTTTTTTTTTTG
>CM021731.1:101330909-101391063 GCA_011075105.1 Heteronetta atricapilla
CCCCCCCATCTAAAAAACTATGCAAGGGCATTGTGGTGTTTTACAAGAAGCTCTCTGCTTCTTTTATCAAGACTCCACATGGCAGAAAGCATAAATGGTTCCATGAACTAAAAGCTAGTGTCATAATCTGAGTAAATTTTCAAGTACTATTAAATAAATGTTGGATAAGGTAGGAATGGACTGGAGGAAAAAAAAGTTCTTGGTATAATATAGGAGAATCAGTGGTGTAATGGATAGGCATGTTTATGAGCTTTCTAGATAACTGATCGTAAACTCTTGGCTGCCTGTTCACCTATAATAGAAGACACAACTTACTATCTGAGGAGAATAAAAGCTTTCCACAAAGCAATTTTCCCATGCCATGGACATAGAGAAATCTTATAGGAAAGAGAAAGCAGGTATCTGTTGTATTTTTCTGGGTTGGTAATGTATAATGTGTGTTTTTTTTGTTGTTGTTTGTTTTTAATTTACCTGACTATATTTAAGGCTTGGTTCCCCATATTTGTATGGGGAAAAATAAGGTGTTTGTTTGTTTTTAAAAGCTGAATTAAAGTACTGTGTTAGATTCACATCTATGCTGCTGTGACGTATCCAGCAGATCGTGCTTTGTTTGTAGAGGAATTCCATAATTCAGAATCTCATCATAACAGTTCAAATTCTTTCTTACTGTAAAATGAATGAATACAACCAGGAATACGTTATTCCTAACACTTAAGCTCAGGACACTAAGTATACGGCTGGTCCCTGAGTGATGGAAAAATCCCTCCAGAATATTTTTGCCTTGACTAAGAGAAGCCTTTGGATGTGGAGTGAATCTGCAGTGAATTTAAGCCTCTCTGCTTTGTATTGTCAGTATTGCTTGTGACTGTTAAATAAGGACACTAGAGTGTCACCAACAACTTCACTGCTTATCTTCAAGCTTGTGCCTGGAAAGCTGCTATAAGAGACCTGAAGTATCATGTTTGCAATGAGTGACTAGGAAGATCCTGGGAGACAGAAAGCTTTTTAGGAAAGAATGACAGTTTCATCAGTGCAACAATGCTTAAAGGAACATAGACTGTCTCATTCAGTCTTTCACGCGATGTCTTTACACAGCCACAAACAGATAATGGGAGGTTGTGACTATAGCTAGAACTTGTTCAGAAAACTGTAACCAGAAAAGGGGTGTCTTAGGATGACACAAGAGGAACAATATTGTGAAAATGAGCAAAACCAGTATCTGGGTGATAAAGACATTTCCAGTGGTGAGAAGGAAGAGACTGCTATAACAAATGCTGTGGTAGCATGGGCTGTTGCATCACCCGCAGTGCTACAGATTTTGTTCCTATCACAAGTGAGAGCAGGAGTGGAGCCCCTGAGGTGGGAAAAGGAAAGCTGTAACCTGGCTCACAGCTGTTGTGTTTGTGTCCAAGGCTGCCAACACACTGTTGGCTCTTGTGTTAGATAAGATGAGCTCCCTTCCCTTGGCTCAATCTCTAGTTTCTGCTGCTAGTAGGCCAATGGCCAGCTTGTGCTCCATTAACTATCAAGGTAAGTCTTGCCATCAGCACTACCATTGCGTTGTACTCTCCTGTCATTTCTTTCTTTCAAGCCTATGTGGTTTTGGCTAGTTTGCACCGCCTGGGGCCTTTTTTTTTTTTTTTTTTTTTTTTTTTTTTTTTTACTGTAATCAAAAGAAGCCTGATCCCAGAAGATGCCAAAATACATCACTTTGACTTGTAGGTGGTATAAGCTGTGTGTGCTCATCACCTCCACAGTTGCTGAGCACACTTCTAGGATGGGGCCCTGAATACATATTCATCCAAAGCTCACGGGGCAAAGTGATGCATTTCATTTTTACTGATGATGATTAATATTATATTTCAAAATGAAATTTCTCCAGGAACGTTGGGTTTTGAGCTCATAAGAAATGCACTTCTGTTGTGGTTTAACCCCAGTGGGCAGCTCAGTACCACTCGGCCGCTCACTCACTCTCCGCTGGGGGAATGGAGGAGAGAATTAGAAAGGTAAAAGTGAAAGAACTCATGGGTTGGAACAAAGACAGTTTAGTAGGTAAAGCCAAAACTGCACTTGCAAGCAAAGCAAAACAAGGAATTCGTTTGCTACCTCCCATCAGCAGCCAGGCACTCAGCCACTTGCAGGAAATTGGAATGGTTTCTTGGGAAGGCAAACACCATCACTCTGAATGTCCCCTGCTTCCTCATTCTTTAGCCCACCATTTATTGCACAGCATGATGTCATACAATATGGAATATGTCTTTGGTAAGTCTGGATAACCTGTCCTGGAGGGTTGTGTCCCCTCCTAAATTCTTGTCCACCCCAGACTCCTTGCCAGCAGGGCAACATGAGAAGCGGAAAAGTCTGTGTAAGTGCTGCTCTGCAACATCTAAAAACATTGATGTTATCATACTATTTGCATCATAAATCCAAAATGCAGCATGTTGCAAGCCTCTATGGAAAATATATATGTATATATATAAATAATTATATCCCAGACAAAACCATGACAACTTAAGTAAATGGTTGTAGAGCCTCTTTTCTTTAAAATTACTCTGATTCTTCTTTTACATCTCCCATGCATTCTCTCTGTCAGTTTTGTTTTCTTTTTACTAGACCACATCAGCAAAAGTAATCCAGAGTTATCAACGGTTTCTCGGATACCAATGTTTAATTGAATTTGAAGGGAAATTATATCATTTTATAATTTGCATCCAATAGCATACAGGTTGGTACATGTTGACAGTGGCTACACAGCTATGAAAACAGAGATGTTTGCATATATATATGTCTGTAAATGCATTCATTAAGTACTTAACTACTACTATGACTACATCATGTACAGAATATTTTACATGAGTGAGTGTGTTTAGACAGATGTCTGTGTGTATTTCTCATTGTGATATGAAATTAGTAGCTTTACAGTAACAGCACTGGAACTGCCTGGTACTAGATAGTAGCAATGTGTTGGATTGTCTGTGTTTTGAGTACAAAATGCACTGTTGCAGTATGCTAAAATATCTTTAACAAGGAACCTTATTGCACTTTATGAGTATCTAAATAAATTATGAAATGTATAAAATACAATTCATAGAGTACGTAAGAGAAGTGCCTACAGAGTGTGGCAGATCTCAAGGAAACGTTGATGTTTTTAGTACTGTCATCCATCACCATAATGAATGCCAAAACCCCTTTGAAAATTAGCTGTCTGTGATTAGCCTGGTTTCAGAGTGCAGGTTGTTTCTGTATCTGATTCTGAAATATATTAATATGAATGTTATGCTAATTTGCCTACTTTTGACCTAGAGCTTATCTCAAAGATTCAAGAGGATATTGCCTCATTAACTAACTCACTCACAAGGTAAAACTACCTTCACCTTCTCACTTCATTAGATGGAATTGCTACTTTTCTTCTTTTGGGGAAGAGAGAATAAACAGTAGTCCTTCAAGATATGTTGCTTATTTCAACCTCAAGTATAGTTGTCTTGTGTATACATAATAGAAGTATAAAAATTAGTATTCAGCTCTAATTCTCTGCAGTCTAACTGATAGTGTTTTGATGAGTTTTCGAGTTTTTGTTCTGTCTGGGAATTTTCATGATGAGGTAAGGTAGACAGAAAGCAGCTTGATTTTCATAAGCTGAGTTGACCTTGCAGGACAGAGAAACATAAAACTGTTTATTGCGAAACTGAATAAGTGTTCCTACCACACAAAGGTTATGCATAAGAAAGAGAAAAATGCAGACACCTTTTAAATCCCAGACTGACCAGGACATTTTATTACATTTCTGCAAGACAAAATCATCTCTCTCATATGTATGTTAAGCCACATCTATTTTTATATTATAATTTTAATTTCTGCATTTTCCTGCTGCTGCAGAGATAATATTTCCTCTTTGCAATCAATGGGAAAACTTAGCTAGATTGTATTAAAGTCCTCCCTACCATCTACCCCCACAGGTAGCTGCAGAGGGTTTACTGGAGAGGGTTGAAGAGTGGAATTTATAGCCATGCTTTAATCTAAATTTGCCTAAATTTGGGATGTGTTGAATCCAGTGATTCTAAGTGTGAACATTTCAATTATTTAATTAAAACCTTATAATAAATACTAGAGAAATATAAAATCTTTTACCTATCTTCTTTGCATCTTTTTAACTCTTCTCTGAGTCATGTTAGGATGCAAATTTCATCTGAAAAATTACAGAAGGCTTTTCTTAGTGTCACCACCTTTAAAAATAAGTTACGAGAGCAACCTCTCTGACTTCCTTATCTTTTTGGCCCCATTATAGGACCAAATTATTATACAAATAGACTGTTTCCTTACTTTGACTTCTGGTCTAAATACTTAATATCCTTAGTGTGATCCCTTACTGTATTTCAAGGGATCCAAGTGCTCTCTAGCACTTGGTATGCACCCTCATTTTGATTTAGTTTTGGCAACAGACAAAGAAAGCCAAGGACTAATATCTTAAAAGTCACCATCTCTTCTTCTCTAAGTGCAGACCTGGTCCCTAAATTCTGGAGTGATGGCTTATATCGTTTGAGTTAGCTGAAAGAAGATTAAAATGGTTCCTTCTGCCTACCTGAGATATACTGCTTGGTTGAAATATGTGTCTGACCTCTTTGGCTGATCTGTAACATGGAAGCCAATAGCCCTAATAACTGTTATGCTACCTAGTGTAACTGCAAAGGCTGTACTTCGTATGTTTTGAGTGGTGTAGTGTGCTTTTCTTCTTTTTTTTTTTTTCTTTTTTTTTTTTTTTTTCCCTCTTTTTAATCTGGGTAAAACACCTTAATACAATCTTCTGAAGGTAATTTTCATCTCACTACTCACTCCAATCCCAGCAAACATAGCTTTGTTTTTAGCTTCTTGCAGAAGTATAGCTTACATGAGTAGCTTTTGTGGAAATGCCCCAGAGAGTGCTTGCCTTCAGCCTTGGGATGTTCTCAAGTGCCAGAAATGTCTTACTGCTACTTCAGGAGAGGCAGCACCCTCCTGCTGTGGAAAGGTAGACCAGCCTTCTGTAGAAAGGTAGAGGGACAGGTTCAGAAGCAAACCTCTCTGAAAGAGTTTAAAGGCATTTGGGTAAGTCTATGTATTTTTTTGAACTAGTGGATCAAATAATTACCACTTACAGCTCTGTAGTACTTAAACATCCTGGAGATGTTCTGGATCAGAAATGTGCCTCATCCCCATTAGTGACACAAATTTTCAGCCGATATTTTCAAGATTATATTTTGTCCCCAATTCACTCATGAATAATTCAGTCACTGGGAGATCTAAGTTGGTGTACCTGGGAGAAAATGTGTCCTCATGCTTTGCCCTGAGGACAAACATAGACCTATGTAATGCTGCTGTTTGGAAAGACTAATATTTTCTAATTCTGTAAAACCTGGCCTTTATTCTGTTAAGGGGTCTTGGTAGTGTAGCAAAGTAAATGGTTGAAGGTCATTGTATGAATGATAAATATCATGCAATACAGGTAGCCGCAGAACCCACTGATGGAACTAGAGCAGTGCTTATCTACATATGTTACATTGTTGTTATTTGTATTTGGGATAAAAACTAAATTATTTGTATCCCTTCCTCCATATGCTCACATATTTCCCATGGCTTTTATGGCACACAACAACAATGCCAAGAGATAAGAGTATATAAATCTTATTTGGGCCACTGGAGAGAGAGAATATTTGCATACTTTTTCTGTTATTACTATGTGGTAACATAACATAAAGCAGAAATGCAAACAATTTCATAAATTAATCTTTTCTTAAAAACAAAAAACAACAACAATGAAAAAAACAGGCAACGAAGTAAAGCACGCAGTAAGTAGGCAATATAAAAGCAAAGGCTCAGTCCTGGCTTGGCAGCAGTCAGTTAGTGTTTCAGTCTCAGATATTATGGCGAAATCTGCCAGAGCAGCCAGGGGTAATATTTGCTAAGAAGTCAGTCAGATGTCAGCTTCAGCTTCTTAAAGTTGCTGTATATGCTACTAAGAAAGATGGCACAAATCTGATTCTTTCATTATTTACAGTTCACAAAAATTTGTGCTATTTTTATGATCTGTTCTTTATATAATATTTGTATTGCTGTATTCTGGAATCCAAACTTTTAAATGACACAACAATTAATTAGATGCTATTTTCAGGAGGTGTGGAGGGGAGCTGGTGATTGATGGAGGGAGTCAGTAGTGTTTCTCTTAGCAAAGTAACAATGCCTGGTACTTGTTATCCTTTTATTTCTTCTTGGTGCTTTTCAATATGTTCTAAGGAGCAGACGTTATTTACTATAGAAACTTGAATGTCTTTATTGACAAATAGCAGGAGACAGACCCTCAGGAAGAGTGGCTTCATTAGCATGCAGCTTGTACTATTTTTCAAGAATATGCTTGAGTCTTTACACTTTTTTTGGAACACTAAAATGTTGATAGTAAATGACAGTAGGAATAAGTACAGCTGGCAGGATAAAACCTATGGTTTAAAAAGCCTCAATCTGTTTTCTTGATCTGTTTTCACCATGTGTGATATAGTCTTAAAAGCTATACATTTTAAAAGATGGATGAAGTATTTATAGCAGTGATTTTTACATTTTCCTTTGCCAAGGAATTTTATATTGCACAGTTTACAAGCAAGGTATCACAAAGTCCTTTTCCAAAGAACTGCTACTGGGTGAAGACAGAAGCTGTGTGAATGTGACTGCGGTGATAACTGCTTCATTTTAAGTCCTTGGCTTCATTTTTAGAGAGCCATTTTGTTTAGACTTTTTATAGGTGCAAAATGCCAGCAAGGAAGGAGGATGGGAAGAGTGCCTGGAGGAATTTTCTTCTGCTTGTGTGAACAATTACAGCCCATGTGCTCATCAACGAGCAGGAGTTGCTTCCAAACCTTTCCCTAGAGTTCCACCTGACATGGACAGCTGTGGTACTCCAAGGGTTTACTTCTTGTTTGGAGAGGCACTCCAAGCAGTACCTCTGTGGTAAGCCCTACTCTCCTCAGGCAGAATTTATCCCTTTCACCACAATGCTGGCAAGGCAATAAAGGATGGGGTAGACCAAAAGCAATGGATAAATCTGCAACAATGAATTCAAGCCAGAAAAAGAAACCTCCTCTTCCTACCCCATCTTCTCTCTGTATTATTGAGAACTCTCTCATCTGTATCGTTCCCTCTCAAGGAAGAATTGAAGAATAACAAAATATACTTTCATGGCCCTTTCTGTCTGTGCAAAATCACACTGTGAAGGGATAAAATCTAGTTTGCTCTAGGACATGATAATCCCCATCAATGGGATCTGTGGTCTACCACCTAAGAGCAGCTGCTTGTGTGTCTTCCAGGCCAGTTCCTCTCTGACAGACATGTGAAAGCAAAGTCCTCTCTGAAGTTTCTTCTGATGGATTTGTATTAAATGGGAGAAGCTCATAGAAACCACATCCATCAGCAGAGGTGATAGAAACTTCTCATCTCACCTGTCCTCATTGGCTCCCAACCTAGTTTACTTCTTTGTGACATAGTACCTTCTCACTCTTCCTTTTCCTCATTCCCTCAAAGCTGCTTGTCTTTCTCTCTTTATCTGCTGAGGCAGTCATTTTATTACAACTCTCTGAATCTATATGTTCTTAATGTTTACTTATTGTTTATTATTTCTGAGAGAAGTCGATGAGCTCATGTCACCTTAAATACAGGTTTACAGTTACAAGAGTAGGAACAGTCACAGTGATAGTGTGCTCACAGATATTTTATCAGTCTCATATATTGAAATTTGGACACAGTCACAGTGATATTATAACGGTAAGATGTATCAATTATATTAATACATTTATCTTAAGACACATTTACTTTTATTGATGTTATTTCTGTATAACATAATGACAGAAAAAGGAATTGTCTTAATTTTGTATTTTACAGGAAACAGTGATTAAATTCAATGCAGGCTTCTTGAACTTTGAAGCATTTTTATCATTTTGTATGGAATTTTATATTTTGACCATCTGGGAGAGATACAAATTTGTGCTGAAATGTCACACTTCTTGTGTGAATAAAAATAAGTTCCTCCTCTTTAGATCATGTTTTTGGTACACAGTTTGTCCACATCTATGTGAAAACACTTGCCCTTTCTTTGATAAAGACAAAAAAAATTGTTAGCCAAAGCTGTGTTTCCTCAGAACAACAATGAATATGGTTTGAAAAAAGATTACAGAACTTTAACTGGTTTCAAATCAATCTTTTTCTCATGCATCTGATAATGGTTAAGTATGTTCTTGTGCTTCCTGTTCTGTTTAAACTCATTCTAGTAATTTTCCAACAATTCAGACTTCCTGGACTCTTCGTTGGTATTCTCTGATTTAAGAAACCAAATAAAAACAAGTTATCAATCCCAGCTCTTCAGAGTTTCACTTTCTGCATGTGTAGACATTTGTGTCAGGTAGGCTGATGCCTACTATTTGTTAAATTCCTAGGTTCTCACAAGGCAACTAGTTAAATGGTATTTTGCTTGATGGAACAATACGAACAGAAAGTTGAAATGTGTTTATTTAGATCTCCTTCATTTCCTGATTTGTGATATTCTATTTGTAAATAATGTATTTATTTACAACAAGGTTTTGAGTTCATCTTTAACCTATTAGTGGGTTTTGAGAATTTTTGACATGTAGGTAGTTAATCAGGATGTCTCACAGGAAATGGAACACTCGAGCATCTATGTAGCCTAAAATTTCCAGACATTTAATTTCTTTATCCAATGCTGAAGTGGAGAAGAATTTTTTCTTTATGGCCAGTCATAAGAACATCTTTGACATCAACTACTTTCAGAGTACACAAGGACATATTACTATGGATAATGGTGAATATTCCGTGTTTTACAAGGGCTGGCACCCTGCATCTTCAAAACATCTTCCAAGAACAAACTTCTAAATATTAAAATAATCTTTATAGACTGCAGAAATCTTAGTCTTTCTGCAAGCAAATCTTACCATTCTGATGAATGGATTCAAATGAACAGAGAGCATTATATACATGAGAATTGTTCTTCTGGTTGTAAGTAAGATACATCTTAAGTGCTCATGAGGAATGACATTTTATGTAACGTTGGTGCAAAGGGGAGAAGGCCCTTTTTGTATGGATACAAGTTATGTACCCTATCCATTGGGTACAAATTCCAAACCTTTTATTTCACTTTCTTCCAAACCCCTTCTACACCCATTCATCAGTGAAGTTCAAATGACTCCACTATCTCAAAGTCCATATTTTCAAAATGGAAATCCTTAGTTTATTAATTTTATTTCAAACTTAATTCACGTATGATCATTTGAATGCAAAGTATTTTTCTTCAATCAGCTCTTCTATTTTTTTTTTTTTTTTTTTTTTTTTTTTTTGCCACTTACCAAAGCACCATTTAAAACAGCATAAAATAATCTCTTGCTGACTCAGTAGGTATTTGGTAAATAAACTTGCTTACTATTATAATGTGAAATAGCAGCAATTGTACTTAATGTTAATTATTCAGTCTGTATCTATCTTATTTCTTTTACTTTCATATTTTACTTTCTTTGATGTTTATGTTATAATTAAACTTCTTTAACTTTTTTATTTCCTTGAAAATTAAGTGTTATAATTAATGTTTTATTGCTGATGTTTATTGGTGATTATAATTTTGGGACAGTTTCATCCCTTCTTCCCTTCAAGAACTTTGAAGAGCAAAACTTCCTCTCCAGGAGTCTACAGTCATTGTGGTATTGTATAGTTCTGTTCCTGTAGTATCTGCTCTTCCATCTTGTATCAGTAATTCATTTTGCTGGCGGAAGTCTTAGTTTACAAATAACTCAGATGTTTCTCACTGTCCATATCAATTTCTTTCTTCCAGCTCATTGATACTTCTTTACTCTTTGTTGAATCCCTATTTACCTGTTATTTTTCTTTTATATACTAAATCCAGATGCAGGGAATTTTGCCTGATTATTTTTTTCTTTGTAACATTCTTACACTACTGAATTGTTTCTTTTTTTTTTTTTTTTTTTTTTTTTTTTTTTTAAAAAATTTAAAAACTACTTATTTTTTTTTTTTTTTTTTTTTTTTTTTTTTTGTCATTTAAAACCTCATTAAATGCTACTTAGTTGGATCATTTATTTTTGATTTGCTACTTGGCATTTGTGCAAAGGTGCATTTGTTGGCATTTCAGATGGAGACCTGGACTCTTGGGACATGCCTTTTTTAATGAGCAGCCTGTATGAATATATGGTAAATATATACTCAAATCACTTTGAATGCATTTATAACTCAGTCTTGTTATGATTTGTGTGTGTGTATGTGGTTTTTTTTTTGGTTTTGTTTTTTTTTTCCAGGCACCTTCCTTTTTTTTTTTTCCCTTCTTTTCCTCAAGAGAGACTAGCATTACAATCACTCTGTCACTCAGAGTGCCTAATGTGAAATTAATACAATGCGAAATTAATACATTTTCTTCATAAACAGTTAAGGTCAGAGCACCATACAGCGCTTGGAATTGATGAATTTGGGAATTAACATTTTCATGAAGATTTTTACATTATATTCCATCCTGGCCAACACAGATGCAAACTAAATGGCATAAACCTCCTGCAGTGTAAGGCCTCAGAGAGGAATGTACAGCAAATTCATAGAAAAAGAAATTTAAGTTCAAATAGTCATAATTTAACATACCAGTTCTCCTCCCCTCCCCTTTCCTCTCCTCTTCAGAATTCAATTTCTCATATTGTAGAGTTCAGAAAATGGACTACATAAGTATATGGAAAATAACCCAAAACACTGAAGATGAGGAGCATAAGCTAGAATTCCTAAAAGATAATCCCTGTGATTTTTCTTTTCCATCAGGTTAGACAGTTTTCTAGACTGAACATTGCTATAACAGCAGTAGCCCAAGGCAGTTGGTTCAATGTGGGACATCATGAAAGCTGGAAGATATAAAGAGAAAAATGACTAAGAAATTTAAATCACAAAGTCTTGTTGGTAGTTTTAGCTGAACTTGTTCAAAGTAATGTAGTCAGATGTCATATGTGAACAGTGTGTCCAGACAGAACGTTCAAACAACAAGGCTGAATATTTACTTTATGCTTTGTGTTATGGACAAATGAATTCTCTGCTGTCAACTTGACTTGTGTTGTTGTGAAATCAAATCAGCACCCAGTATTCCCAACATACCTAAACACAAAATAATTTTCAAACACACATTTTATTCTTATTGAACTTTTCTGTTTCTATTTATTAGTTTATTAATAAGGAACAGGAGGTAATGTAAAAGAGAAATAAATCAACATAATGGAATGAAGTTCCCAAATATTCTAACACCTGCACAGAAATATTCTACTCTTCATGTTAAATATAAAATGTATTGATCTATTCGTCCAACCACAGAAACACACACTTAAAGCTCTTTGAACTCATTATACAGTCATTTGTATAAGTATACAATATCAATAGGTCATTAATATTGATTAATACATAAGTTATTGATGTCAGTGCTCACATTTGCACATATAAATCCATAATCTATGTATATTCATTTCATAGATAATAATCCATAAAATTGTTTTGCAGCATTCTAAGGCTCTTGAAAAGTCCTCCATTAATGCAGTGCTACAGCATTAAACCCACAGAAATTAGAAACTAGAAATTATGGAAGAGAAACTGGACATGTAGCCTAAGAAAAATGGCCTTCATCTATAAACATCCCATTGTCCTGGAACTTCAGGTTTGGTGTTGTGTATGTGTATATATTTTTGCTGTAGTAAGCAGGGATCATGGGGCTTCATTCTATGATGTCCATAAAAAAATATATACATACACATAAATATGCCTAATTATATGGAAAATTTTGAAGTAAAATTGTTTTCATTAAGTATAACAATAATAATATACTTCATTTTGATATATAAATGTAGTTAATAATATAAACATAAAACAATATAATGTTAATTACAACATTTAGCTAAATATTGCATAATCTTAAGAAAATTTCAGCTATAAAAAGATAATATAAAAGATGTATTTCTGATACTTACAAAACTTAATTATTTGTTCCAACATTGTTACATTATATGTATCCAGCTTTAGTGTAGCTTTTCATTCTGAGATATTATACCATATTCTGGGGAAGTAGACACAGCATTTTCCAACAGTTAACAGGGATGGAAACGAGAAAAAAAAAATGTAGATGTAGATTGATTTTTCAGAATCATTACTTCATAAGCTTGCTGGCTTAAGTCGTGGACCATCCAAAATTCTTTTGTTATCCTATATGTTCTCATAAATTCTCATGCCAGCTCAACTGATATCAGACACCAGAAAATCTGTGCTGAAATTCCACTCAAAAAAAAAAAAAAAAAAAAAAAAACTTAACAGAACGGGAAAAATCAGAAATAAAACATAAAGAAACAGGAAGCTGAGTTTTTAAGTTTCATGACTTACTTACAGCATTTATTTATCTTGCTTGCAGATTTAAAGATGTATGACTGAATGTCAGGGCAACACGGAGAAGACTTAATGAACCATGAACTGTGCCGTCCAATTTATTTAAGTATTTGAGCTCTCTAGAGATTCCAAGCAACCAAAACCTCCAAACTAAACAAGCTGATTTGATTCTTTTGTTTTTGGCTTAAGTAAAACAATGCAATTTCATTTTCAGTTCTATTCAACAGAGTAAAATAAGGGACAGTACAACTTTCTACTTTAAAGCATCAAAATATGCTTATTAAATGAGACTTGTTTACAGTATTAATACTGCATTTAAGGCCATGTACTGGATACAGAACTACATCTTCTATCCTTATTGAAAGAGGATGTTTTTGTCCTGTTTCTTAAAATGTAACCAGTGGGTGTGTGTAGAAAAAGAGGAAAATGTATAACATTGTGCCTGTATTACATTAGCCATATATAAATTGTTTCATTTTTATATTCTCAGCTAGAAAAAAAAGCAATGCCACTTCCAAACCCTTGAATAATCCTTTACAAAACAGTTTCAGTGGTTTTCTTTACTTTGAAAATTAGTTTTAATTTTGAATGTTTATACATGAGTTTTATCTTTAAGTTTATTTATTGTCCCACTTCCTTACAATTGCAGGAAGGTGCATGTGTAGTTTTCCTAAGTTTCAGTAGTCAAGGTATATGTTACTGACAGGTCACTCTTGTTTGATGGACCATAGGCAGCAGAACACCACTTGAAACTACCCAAGGAAATTTTGCACAGTGGTAACCGTTGATAAGTAAAAGTCAGAAATCTGTTAACAGCAACATATTTTAATATGCTTGCATTTCCTTTGGTGTGATGCGTAGACATGGAAAACCTCCAGTTTCATTAAATGATACTTTCTCACACTATTTTCTCATTTTGTGTTTGAGACTTCCAAACCCAGGGATTTTTTTTTCTATATTTAATAGCCCACAGTAGATAACTTTTCTGTTAATTTACTCAAGTTGTCACTTGAATTCAAGAAGTAAACTTTAAGCACTTATCTTTTGATATAATGCAACATATTGTATGACCAACCTCCTCCTTTTCAAAGTTTTGAATCTGCTGCCTCTCAAGTTCATTTGTTGATGTCCCCCCTCCCATTCTTGTTGTCTACAAGCAACTGTAAGCAATCAGTCATTATTAACCTAGTCCATGGAACCACTGTGGCAATGCTCTTACTTGTTACTACTGATTTTTTCCAAGAAAATGTCCTTCTGTTTTGTAATACTGATGCAACATTGTTAATGCTTTTAACAGCACAGTGGCTAATGATGGAATGCAAATATATTGTATTTTTTCTCACTCAGCCTCCACATTATTTAGTCCTCCTCTGAGCAAGATTATATTGTACTAAAAAAGTGGGTTGGTTTGTGGAATTAAGCCAGTATGTTATTGTGCACCGGTATTATCATTGTACGTACATATATATATGTACCAACATACATGTTTCTGTAGAAGATATTTCCACAAAAGGCTAAACATGCTGTGTCTAAATTATTTTCTTGTGGTTTGGAACAACAGTGCAGTTTTGGAACAAAACCTGTCTGTCTCCTTTTACTGCATGTTGATGTAGTTTTCGGAAAGGTTTTGTTTATCATTTTTTGAGTGTTTATTCAAGTTGCTTGGTAATTATATCATTTTTTAAAATATCACTTTTTCACTGTTCATTTGAAATTTTAATATATTCCTACACACCATCTCATATAGCTAATGACACAGTAAGTTTATGGTAAGAGTTTTCTTTTTTCTGTTTTGTTTAAAATGTAAATTCTCTCAGCTGTAGAACTTTGTACATTCATTGCTTTGATAAACAGTAGTAGTGTAAAAAACATTCTTATGACTACAGAAAGAAATTACTGGAATACAGTGTTATCTGAAAAATATCAAGATCTAATTGGAATACACTGAAATTTTTTGGTGATTAATCATACACTTTTTATTGTTACCTTTTGCTATCTTTTTAAATTAGTTTTGGAAGCGTAAGTGGCTTACTCATATCAAGTAAAGTCTAAACTAGAAATGGCTGCACTGAAGGGAAGGACATATACATGCATCTCAGTCTTTAATTACAAAAGCAAAGTTGTCCATCCAAATGGTCATTTTGCCATACTCTGTTAAAAAATATTTTGCCAATGGATGGTGTCATAGGTCACTGATTTATTTCTCCGAGTGATCTTCACCATGATAATGCATGAGTGTCTAACCTATTTATTGCTGAGACTATAGATCTGAAATGTTCCAATGCTGTCATGGAAATGTCTGTAGGAGGCAGTTTGTCATTAGTGACCACTTCAAAGTGGCTACATTCATGCCAGCTGAACTTTGTATGACTTTTGGTTAGAATGCTTGTTTATTAGGGAAAAGAATTTTATCTGACCCTTTGGAAGTTGTTTAAGTGTGTTCTCCTGTTTGTGGATCATCCTTATTTGCAAGCACACTGAAGATACATTGTAGGTTCAAGGACAGTTCATTCATTAACTCCCAAGTTTAGAGACTTGGGAGTGAAATTCTTCTGGATTCTTCTAGAACTGATTGCAGATTTCTGCTGATATTTGGTATACAATAATCCTAAGGCTAAATACAGAAAAGAAAAGTGTTTACCCTATTGCAATGTGAAGCTGACAAAAGTTTAATTTCTTATAGGTTTTCAGGGTAGGAATTCAGCTTCTTCATATGTTCTGTTAATATATAATACACAGTTCATACACCGTGGTTTGCTTTTTGCAATTTTAAAGTGCATGTTTCAGTTACTAACATCACTAGTATTTTACTGGCACTTTTTTGTGTTCAGCTGTTAGGTCAAAATTGAAGCAGAAAAATGCTACTGCCCTGTCTTTTAAAACCTTTTCTTTTCAGTAGTGTTTTGCAATGTTGACACTTGCACAATATGTATGTAAATATATATATGTCAGTGCTTAACACATAATACCTCCAATGTGTTCAGGTATTGCTGACTTTATATAAGTACAACATAAATCTATTGTAAAACAGAGTGTTTATAAAGAGAATAAATAATAGTACTTTACATTTCATAAAAGGCAAGAACAACACAAATTAACAGTGGATGAAGATGTATATTCTTTCAACACATACTTCATTGTGACTTTACTAAATGCAACCAAGCATTAAAAGGAAAATAGCATAAACTTTTTATCAGGTATTTTAACAAAATCCTCAGAACATGTGAAACAGCAAATGGTAAAGTTTAAATCTAGTAAGTGAAAATCTGACTAATGAATTAACTATTGTAAAATGAAAGGCTGGAAACCTTAAACAAGTCAAGAATGTAAAATGCTAGTCAAGGACGTAAAATGCTGGGAGCAGGCTTAGACATCTAAGAGATTAAATTATGAACCATAAATCTTTGGGTCTTTATGTCTGCATCACATGCTGTACAAACAGTAGGGCAGGAGCCTGTTCCATTCTTGGTACATAATTGTGGAATGGAATTACTGGCATTTCTGATCAAAATCACAGCAGTTCATTAAGTACCCTTATAAGGGTACTTAATTAAGTATGCTTAATTAAGTACCCTTATAAGGGTACTTAACAGCAGTTCATTAAGTACCATTAAGTACCTGGGGGAGCACCCTACCATGGACCTTCCCAGGCTTCAATGTTTGCCTTACCCTTACCACTTCTGGGTAAGCGCCTTGCCTGTCTGTAGAGAATGGTGGAATGTGCCAGGAAACAGCAGAGGCCAAAGCTCTGCTTTCTGCAACTTTGAGGGGTATGTTTCAAATGCCAACATTATCAATACTTCGCTGGCACTTTTTTTTTTTTTTTTTTTTTTTTGTGATCAGCTGTTAGACCTTTCAAAATTAAACCTTAAGTATTTCTATAAAAGTGATTTTAATTCACTTTCTAAGACCAGTCAAGAAGAGGGGTGTGGAACATGTGAGCATGTGTGTATAGACAGATGTTTGTATAGGAGAGGGAGTATATTCCTCTCATGTTCCTTAAACAGTGGTGGCTCAAAACCTTAATGTAGTTTACTGGTGGTTTTGTAATAATAGTAATGCAAGTGGCAAACCAGTCAGACAGAACAGAGGATGCCTGAATTTAAAGGAGCTGCTGTCTGGCAGTGTGAAGAAGGATGGCACATATTCACAGGGCGGCCTGGCAGAGCAATAGCAGATCTGTAACCCTGAATTTCAGAGTACCAAGTATTTGTGAGGCCACCGTGCAAAGGGGTCATCATGTGCACGTGTTACTGCTTTCCCAGGTCCATAGCAAACAGCCTTCACGTGTCTCATTAACAAATCCACCCACTGCCTTGGGTAAGTTCTGGCTGCTGGGACAGCTCAACCCATTGTCAAAGCTTTGCATGACAGAGAGCACAACTTTGTTTTCATGACAGAGAAAACAACACGAGTTTTCCTCATGTCCCCATGAAGACAACAGTAGGGGAGGTGAGAGGGTGGTGGCCATGGCTCTATGGAGATGGTGGTGATGGGGCAAGAGGTCACTCCAGCTCATTTCAGTGCTGGTGATGTCTGGCCACAAACTGGTGATGGGGGCACAAGGGAGCACCAAGGTTGGAAAAGGCAAATCTTTGGGACAAGTCCCATGATATGAAGCATGGCTGCTGCTTGGCATGGCTGCACGCCAACCTATGATGCCTGACTCAGGAGCTAAAGGCTGCTTACCTGAGGCCTGCCAAGAAGTATACCTGCTTAAAGTGTAGCCTAATGTGTAGCCTGGCACCTCAGTGCCAGGGAAGCTCATGGAGCAGATTATCTTGAGCGTCATCATGCGGCACTTGTGGGGCAAGCAGGTGATCAGGCCCAGTCAGCATGGGTTTATGAAGGGCATGTCCTGCTTGACGAACCTGATCTCCTTCTATGACAAAGTGACGCACTGGGTGGATGAGGGAAAGGCTGTGGATGTGGTCTACATTGACTTCAGTACGACTTTTGACACTGTTCCCCACAGCATTCTCCTCAGGAAACTGGCTGCTCATGGCTTGGACTGGCATATGCTTTGTTGGGTTAAGAGCTGGCTGAATGACCGGGCCCAGAGAGTTGTGATGAATGGAGCCAAATCCAGCTGGAGGCCGGTCACTAGTGGAGTCCCCCAGGGCTTGGTACTGGGTCCAGTCCTCTTTAACATCTTTATCGATTGAGTGCACCCTCAGTAAGTTTGCAGACAACACCAAGTTAGGTGCGTGTGTCTATCTGCTCAAGGGTAGGAAGGCTCTGCAGGAGGATCTGGATAGGCTGGACCGATGGGCCGAGGCCAACTATATGAAGTTCAACAAGGCCAAGTGCTGGGTCCTGCACGTGGGGCACAACAACCCGAAGCAGAGCTACAGGCTGGGAGATGAGTGGTTGGAAAGCTGCCTGTCAGAGAAGGACCTGGGAGTATTGGTTGATAGTCGACTTAGTATGAGCCAGCAGTGTGCTCAGGCGGCCAAGAAGGCCAACAGCATCCTAGCTTGTATAAGAAACAGTGTGGCCAGCAGGTCCAGGGAAGTGATTGTCCCCCTGTACTCAGCTCTGGTGAGGCTGCACGTCGAGTACTGTGTTCAGTTTTGGGCCCCTCACTACAAGAAGGACATGGAGGTGCTTGAGCGAGTCCAAAGAAGGGCTACGAAACTGTTGAAGGGTCTGGAGAACCAATCTTATGAGGAGTGGCTGAGGCAGCTGGGACTATTTAGCCTGGAGGAGAGGAGGCTCAGAGGTGACCTTATCACACTCTACAGGTACCTTAAAGGAAGGAGGCTGTAGTGAGGTGGGGGTTGGTCTATTCTCCCATGTGCCTGGTGACAGGATGAGGGGGAATGGGCTAAAATTGCGCCAGGGGAGGTTTAGGTTGGATATTAGGAAAAACTTCTTTATGGAAAGGGTTGTTAGTCACTGGAATAGGCTGCCCATGGAAGTGGTTGAGTCACCATCCCTGGAGGTCTTTAAAAGACGTCTAGATGTAGAGCTTAGGGATATGGTTTAGTGGAGGACTTGTTAGCATTAGGTCAGAGGTTGGACTCGGTGATCTTGGAGGTCTCTTCTAACCTAGACTATTCTATGATTCTGTGATTCTAAAGTAATCTAAGTGCTCTGACTCTGCCCTGGGGTAGGAGTGGAGAACTAGATTTAATGGTTAGGATCTATTAAGGTATTTTAAAGCAAGTGAATGTGTGAGACCAATTTTACTATCTATTCATCCTTTTTACCAGGATAAGTTTCTGCATTTTATTTTCTTGAATCTGAAAAGGAAAGCCCTGAGGGTAAAAAGTTAGAATTTAGAAATATGCCAGTTTTAATAGTTGCAATAATGGTACTTTTTCATGAAGGATCTGAAATAAATTAATGCATTCAACTTGCCAGAAAATAATTGTGGTTTTCAATTATGTAATAAGTGCCCCTTTTATATAGCTCATGTGGTGTTTTTCCTTGACTTTTAAAACATAAACAGCTACACACAGCAAAAGATTTGTAGGAAATGCAGTTTGGTTCTGAAAGCTTGAAGAACAAATTACCTATTATGGGAGCAAATTCCCTTATGCTGAGAAATATTAACTTCAACAACAACAACAACAAAAAAAATGCTGAAGAAATATCAGCTTTTTGCAAAATGCTTAAAAACTTCTTAGAAAAGCAGGCTTTGGTTGTATTTAATATTTTGGCTTTCTTTGAAAAAGGTGTAATATTTCATTAGAAATTTGCTGCCTCTTGCCTTTTGGTTTGCAGTTATATTTCACTAATGAGAGAAAATGTTTTCCACGCAGCTTTGCTAATGAGACTTTCCTGGAATTCTTGGATGTGAAGTGATATAGTGGCTGAAGCTAAGTCCTTCAGAAACTTATAAAGTGTTATTTAAATCAAGATCATCTGCAAAGCAATTGAAAATAAGTGTGTGTTTTGTTTTAAACCTGGCAATGTTGCAATATTTGATTACAGCATGTGATAAAATTGAGATTGAGTAAAATTACCTGAATATAAAACTACCTGTCAATACTAAAACAAAAATGTGGGTTCATGATTTGAAGGTACTGCTCAGAAACCACCAAGGTTTCTATAACATTGTAGACCAGCTTTCATTAAAATGGAAAAGAAGAATAGCTCAGATTACATTCCTTGTTCTCTCAGTCTGGACCAGCTTAATTTTCTAATACTCTTGCATGAGCAAGAGGATCTATTCCTAATTTTTAAAAAATAATATCACTTTTTCTTTTTCTCTCACCAAAAATCATTGGGGTTAATTGCAGGATAGACAATTGAAACAAGAAGAAGTTTGGTTATTTTTATTTTTCTCTATGGCCCTGTAGATGTAGATGCACTAAATGAGTCAAAAAGTCTGTGAATATACCACAATCTTTTAATGAACTGAGATTTAATTCATTATCTGTTCTAAAATGTCTTGTTACTCATCTGGATGGTGCACTATGTGCTGTAGTTCTTAAAAAGGAAGATTAATCAGATTGTTTCCTGTGTTGAATATGTTCTTAATTGGTTGCTGTGACAATCCTCTTCCATTTTGTTTTTCCTCTCTTATAGGCTTATATCTTTTTTGATTCTATAGAAGTTGTTTGCCAAGGTAAGAAGTTTCTCTTCTAATTCTTCTTCTTTTCTATTTCAAGGGGTTTATATTTTGAAAAATAAAATAAAATGCTGCAGACATAGCTTCAGATTTTGGGTGAGTTAGTTCTTACTCTTAAGTTAGTTCTTACTCTTACTTCCTTTTAAGACTTACAAATGTAATATCCAGGATTTTAATCTTTACTAAAGACACAGTGATAATTTTTCACTAAAGAAAAACTAAATATTCTTGTTGTCATGAAACAAATCTCTAATGACTATGAAGATTATTTCTTTAATAGCTTACCATGAATAATACAGAGTCCATACTAGCTATGCTAGGTAGTTTAAGCAACTGTTTTACACTGATGCCAAGCTGAAGTTTCATTGCTGTGATTATGCAGAAAATCTCACAGAAATATATATATTTTTAAAGTGTTTAATGAAAATAATTAAGTATCTGGAATGAGGCCTGGCTTTACTCTTTATTAAACCAGATTTAAGTGTTTGTTGTTTGCACACTACTTTTTTTGTTGTTGTTTGTTTACATGTTTGTTGTTGAGCACACTACTCTGAAAGCTGATGTGAAGTTTAAATTTGTTTTCTCTGAAAGGTCTCGAAACAGTTTACTTAAACTATTTCATTAGCAAAATAACTTAACAGGTTTAGGGATCATACTCTTAAGTGTTGGAAGAATAAGGTTTGGGGGGATAGATTGCTTGAAGCTTTTAAGAGAAGTGAGAAGTGCCTGTATACAATTTTAACTTGTAGGTATCTTATTGCTTCATACAGCAGTGTAACAGTTTTGCTCTTTTTTTTTTTTTTTTTTTTTTTTTTTCCTTCACACACCACAAGCATTCAGCTTAGAACTGCTGTCCTTCCAACATTTAATTCACAAGTAGGGATAGTCATCTTAGAGTTCATCATTTCATATATCAAGTAAGGATTATTTCTTGTGCAGCATGTTACATATACCTACATTGAATTTCAGCTGCCATTATTATTAGCCTTTGATAGGTTTTCGAAAGTGGTTCACTCAGCCATCATCTTTAACACTGCTCTAAAACAATTTGGTTTTATTAGTAGATTTTGCCATGCTCTTTTCCAGATCACTTATGAATACACTGAAAAACAAAAGCATAAATCCCTGTGGACATTTCCTTTGCTATGAAGATTTCCCCTTTACTAATACTGTCTTTTTCCTTTATTTTAACCAATCACTTATCTACAGAAGTTTCTTTTCTTTTATTACCCAATTGTGTGTTTTTTCTTAAGAGCCCATTGTGAAAGGATTGAAAGTTTTTCCTATATTCATGGAGATAAGAATCAGCAAGGCCTCTTCTATCCACATGCCTTTGGCTCCTTCAAAAATCTGACAATCTGTGAGTCCAGAAGTACCCTTCAACATATAGGTTGATTTTTCCACTCCTGTTTCTGCAGCAGTCCAGCAGTTCCTTGCTAATGCTTTAAGTCTTTTTCCTGATACATTTATCAATCTGCAGTTCCATGGATGTCAGATCCCCAAAACCTCTGCATAAATTTTAAGATCCTTGTCTAACTCCCAGTCATTGCATGTGAAAGCAGAGAAGTTATACACCACAATTACTAGCAAGTTATTTTTGAATCATGGTAAAATGCTGGACAAATGTCATATGAACATGACAATTTGTTGACATTTATTTAATCTACTCAGTCCACAACCTCTTCAATCTGCACTTTGATTTGTTTCAGATGCTCTGGTGAGAAACACTAGGGAGAGATCTGAATTCCAGAATAATAATTAAAATAGTTTAAATAAATAAATAAATAAATTCCTCCTCACCTTATATTATGCCAGCTCTGGCCTCCAGCTGTTATTCATAAATTTCTTCCTGAGATATATTTTTTAAAAAGATCTTTATTTGTTACAATATGGAGGAAACAATTATCTAGTTGCTTTTAAAGCAGCATATGTTTAATATCTCTATCTCAATTCTTATAAGGATCCTTTTAATAAAAGCTCTGTTTGTGTGAGACAAAAATTGATATGTTTGGCAGATATTAGGAAGATGATGTAAATCAATACAAGCCAGAAAGGAATGTTTCTGCATCTTCCTACAGCACTACTTGTTAACCTATAGTGTGATTATAGTGTAGTCTACATATACTGTACTATTAGTGTATCTATAGTGAATTTGGAGTGTGAGCAATGCTGCAGGTCTTTCTCAGATCTGTTTGCAAAAATTGTGTTGCAGATATTTCGTTTTGCATTCTAATTGTTCTTCACACTGAGTTTTTCAGGCTGGACTTTTGATGTTGGACATTTGGTAAATCCAAAGGAAAATTCAATTTCTTGCTCTCATCTGGGACAAGGATAAGCAATGGTTGTTTTCAGCATTTTTTGGAATGCCTTTCAAATTAAAAATCCTTCAACTACCAAAATGTGTGTTACCATTCTCCTACCTGCAGGGCCTCTCTGGCTGGTGCAATTTGCTCTTCTGTTAAATGGCTACTCAGTAACCTTCCCAGGCTGCATGAGACCTGTGACGTAGTTACTGAAAGGAACTGGAGGTAACATCAATGAATCAATGAGCTGTACTGTGAGCACAGGCCACTTTGCTATGCTGGAGACCATGTCACAGATTTCTTGACAAGTACAGACACAGGAACATTAGGTTTATTTTATTTATTGACATTGTGCTATACAGATATGCAAAATAAGTTATATTTTATGAATCGAAACACTTTCTTCCAGTTTCTTGCCTGTATCACAGGCTGCCTTATTTTTCTCTTCTTCAAAGAACAGCTAATTTTTCTCACAGCTGTTTTCTCTAATGGAAAGGTTCAGATTTTAGAGAATTGTTTTATTTTTCATTTGCTGTAGTTAAATTACTTAAATTGACACCTTTCAGAATCTATTTCTCCTGTTTAAGTCCTCTGCAGTAGTTCTTTGTTTCTTGTGTGAATATTATGCCAGATTTACTGTAGACATCGTAACAAAGAATAGGCAGCTGGAACTATGCTTTTCTAATGTCAAACAATCTCTGTCAGCATGCCTGTTCTTCCTGTATAGATTATTTTTGTTTGTGTTTGTTTTTCTGCTTATAGTAAAGCCACAAGGGATGTAACACTAGCCAACCTGCAATGTCTAAGCCCTTACGTAGTTGAATTCCTTCAGTGTGCCTGTAGAAAACCAAAACATGCAAATCCCATATTGGATGGCTAGCACAAATCAGGTTTGTTTCCACAGTGCAGCTTTGAACAATTTTAAGTATTCCTGTCATGTTGCACTTCACATAACATTGCCATTATATGTGGAATACATTTAGACATCTCGGAGGTGAACATAATGGGTGTCATGATGAGGAATTAGAAATTGTTATGAATGCTTGCTGACCTTAGCAAGCTCAGAAATACAAAGAAACAATTAATCCATCTATCATGCAGATCTTGGTAAAAAATAAAGAATAAAATGCATTTTGGGGATTAAAATAATGCATTTTTGTTAAAGTAGCAATCATGTTTTCTCCAGGATGACCTGATAAAAATATTGTTTACTTGTTCCTACTTAAATGAACTTTATTGCTTCCATGCCTGCTTTCTCATTTTGCTCCTAAATTATTATTATTTTTTTTTCTTAATCAGACGTTTTCCCAGCCTTCACCTTGCTCCTGGTGAGTTAGTGAGTTTATGCCTTTGCTCAGACTCAGGTTTCTTGTGAGATCTGAGGACAAGTGGTATGAAGGGGCAGGACGCCTGCTTTTCTAAAATTTGCTTTGCTAAATTTGGAGTTTCCATGTCCTGTGAATCACAGCTCTTTAAATAGGTGGAAATTATGCTTACAGAAGGGGTGGCAGCTCCTCCTACTGCTGTGGTTGCAGGCAAATGGGAGCACAGAGCTGGGAGCTAACTTCCCACAGAGCCAAGTCAGCAGCTTGCCTTAGAGAGGCAATAGGAGCTTGTTCTTCCAGGGGAAAAGGAATCCTTATTCCCTGCAGGAGGCAGTGTATGTGGCTGAGTGCTGTGTTCAGCAAGAGCTGAGAAAGAGAAGGAACCACTTTTTACAGATGACAGCCTGCTATTCAGCAGGGTGGTGTTAGCTGACTTCCAAGAAAGGGAGAGGCCCTTCCAAAGCACCAATATGACTACAACCTACTTCAGCATCTCCAAAATGAGTAATGGCACTGTGATGCCAAAAACAAACAAACAAAAAATCCGAACCCTAGAAAAGGTTTTGCATTCTCACTCATTACTAAGCTTACACACATAATGACTTACCAGACACATTTCATGTGTTCTTTTTTTTTTTTTTGCCTGAAAAAATGACAAGTTAATAATAAGCTAAACAACTAAAAGATTTGAGAGATTTACATTTCTAAAGTAAAGTGTAATTTTTTTTTTATTTTTTTATTTTTTTTTTTTTTTGTACACATAGAAACCTACTCAAAGCATTTAACACTGTTTCAAAGAAGTTTGTGTGTGTATATTCAATTAATTATGCACTATCCTCCTTCTCTTGCTATGGCTATGCAGGAACATTTAAACAGCTGAGAAACATTTGGTAGTAACATCCAGAAACATCCTGACACCTGTGTTATCACCTCTCTCCACTCTGACTTAGATGGAGATTCCCTCCAAGTAGCTGTTTCTCAACAGGGCAAGATCAGATCGGTAAGTTTCTCCACAGTGTCAAAAGCTGTGAGTACTAAAGGCTAAATTATGAGGTGAAGACTCTTCACAGGATGGATATTTTATATTTCTATATAATGTGGTATGTATAACTGAAAGGAACCTGAAATGATAACATTGTGAATCATGCCATTATGCTGGTACTTCTAGCTACTGACAGGCATTTCACTGTGATGACCAGGTAGCTGAAAAGCACTATGCCTGTGTCAATGTTTCCTGTTGCTGCAGGAATTCTGTCCAGTGACTTTCACATCACGGGTGAGTAAAATTCATGTAATAGTATATCCTTTTGGAATTAAGCAGGAAGGCAATCTCAGTTTTAAGCTGGTTAAAAAAGAAAAAACAAACAAACAAACAAAACTTTACAGCCTTGAGTGTATAGTCTTCTTTTTTTTTTTTTTTTTTTTTTTTTGGGGGGGGGGGGGGGGATGGGAATAGGTCAGTATTCCTTGTAAATAATGGCCCAGTTGCCTCTATTGGAACCTTCCATAGCAAATTTTAGGTACTTTATCAACTTTTCTATGTTGTATGTAAATTCTCATCATTTTCAGTTAAGGGAATTTATAAACACTTATGGCAATCTATAGGATTTTTTTTTTTTTTTTCAAACGCCTACTTGCAAAGGAAAACATTTATTTTAATCTTGTTTGCTGACTTTCAAATCAACACCCTGGAAGTGTTTGAAGATTAGTTGCAAAGCATTATATAGTATTAGATGTGGATTGTGTATGTGCTTTTGGCAGTTACTTTTGTGGATATATATATAAAAGCAACAATAGCTTTTCTTCAGACTTTTACTGAGAACTTTTCTCCTGCTTTTTACTGTAGTTAAGAAAGATTGACCTAAATAATTCCTTCATAGGAGACTGTAGAATGTGGGACATGAAGAGCCCATTGCAGCATTTCATGGATATTCTGAATTGACTTGAATATGCCATTTATTCCCCAAACAGCAAAATAGTTGGAGATGCTGACAGCCTGACAGCATTCTGGCCTGTATAATCACAGAATCACAGAATTTCTAGGTTGGAAGAGACCTCAAGATCATCGAGTCCAACCTCTGACCTAACACTAACAGTCCCCACTAAACCATATCGCTAAGCTCTACATCTAAACGTCTTTTAAAGACCTCCAGGGATGGTGACTCCACCACTTCCCTGGGCAGCCCGTTCCAATGTCTAACAACCCTTTCGGTAAAGAAGTTCTTCCTAACATCCAACCTAAAACTCCCCTGGCGCAACTTAAGCCCATTCCCTCTCGTCCTGTCACCAGGCATGTGGGAGAACAGACCAACCCCCACCTCGCTACAGCCTCCTTTGAGGTACCTGTAGAGAGCGATAAGGTCACCCCTGAGCCTCCTTTTCTCCAGGCTGAACAATCCCAGCTCCCTCAGCCGTTCCTCATAGGACTTGTTCTCCAGGCCCCTCACCAGCTTCGTTGCCCTTCTCTGGACTCGCTCAAGCACCTCCATGTCCTTCTTGTAGCCAGGGGCCAAAAAATGAACACAGTACTCGAGGTGCGGCCTCACCAGAGCCGAGTACAGGGGGACAATCACCTCCCTAGCCCTGCTGGCCACGCTCTTTCTTATACAGGCCAGGATGATGTTGGCCTTCTTGGCCACCTGAGCACACTGCTGGCTCATATTCAGCCGACTATCAACCAACCATCACTCCCAGGTCCTTCTCTGCCTGGCAGCTCTCCAACCACTCATCTCCCAGCCTGTAGTTCTGCTTGGGATTATTGCGCCCCAGGTGGAGGACTCGGCACTTGGCCTTGTTGAACTTCATAAGAAACAGTGTGGCCAGCAGGGCTAGGGAGGTGATCGTCCCCCTGTACTCAGCTCTGGTGAGGCCGCACATCGAGTACTGTGTTCAGTTTTGGGCCCCTCGCTACAAGAAGGACATCGAGGTGCTTGAGCGAGTCCAGAGAAGGGCGACGAAGCTGGTGAGGGGCCTGGAGAACAAGTCCTACGAGGAGCGGCTGAGAGAGCTGGGATTGTTCAGCCTGGAGAAAAGGAGGCTCAGGGGTGACCTTATCGCTCTCTACAGGTACCTCAAAGGAGGTACCTGTAGCGAGGTGGGGGTTGGTCTGTTCTCTCACGTGCCTGGTGACAGGACGAGAGGGAATGGGCTTAAGTTGCGCCAGGGGAGTTTTAGGTTGGATGTTAGGAAGAACTTCTTTACCGAAAGGGTTGTTAGACATTGGAATGGGCTGCCCAGGGAAGTGGTGGAGTCTCCATCCCTGGAGGTCTTTAAAAGACATTTAGATGTAGAGCTTAGGGATATGGTTTAGTGGGGACTGTTAGTGTTAGGTCAGAGGTTGGACTCGATGATCTTGAGGTCTCTTCCAACCTAGAAATTCTGTGATTCTGAATAATTAAAATGAAAATCAACTTTAATTACATGATCAAATATGCTGCCAAAAGTATTGTAGTAGTAAATATTTTTGCTCTGAATTATTTTTTACTTTAAAATACTTTCACTTGTAATATTACAGTGATGTGTCACCTAGATTCCACGTTAAAGCTTTAATCTTTCTCTATGTAGGTTATACAGTGAACAGCATTTGGATCAGAAGTCTCATTGTGCATATTAATCTGAGGGGGATTTTTTTCACTGTTCATATGCAGGTTTTGAGACGATGATTTAAAAAGGCTGATGGGATTTTTGGTATGTCCTCTATAATAGTTACTATAATTGCTATGAATTTGGCCAGGTGTAGCTAAATAATATTTCAGGCAAAGAAGTGAGAGGAAAGCTTTTTACACAATAATTTCCTGGTTAAGGTTCAACAAAATGAAAACTCATCAGAAACCCTGCTGGGATTCCATCAGCAAGCATTTATTTGCAGTTGCTGGTACACCTGCTTACACAGTAATAATACAGCAGTGAGTTAAGTCACTATGCCAATGCAAATTAGCTTTATTTTGAATCAAACACTAGATTTTAAAACATATGATGGGCAAAAAACTATAATGCCACTAGATGTAAGCAGGAAACAGATGGGAATGGGAAAAAAATATAAAAAAAAATTAAAAAAGAAACATTTATTCTGGCCTTTTTTATTGCTGTTCTTCTGTATGCTGATAGATCCCATAAGAGTACCTAGTCTATTTATAGTACGTATCTGAAACATATGCTTTTCTCCTCTGCTGTAACTGGATTTTCTTTAGCTGAAACCTCGCCATCTGCAATATTATTTTTTTATTATTATTTTTTTTTTTTTCCAAAGATGATCCTGCATTTCAGTCTGGGGAGAAATTTCTTAAAGGAGACTTTTATATCTGTTAGTTTAATATGATCTCCCCTTATGACCAGTGGGATTCTGGCTTTCATAAAATCAGTTTGGTCCTATATGTGCTTGTTTTTGGTGATGCAATCACTAATCTTAGAAAATAATCTAACATTATGCAATAAGTTTCTCAGTCTCAGTGGACTGACTTCCAGTGTTTGAATCTTAACTTTTTTTTTTCCTTAAATAATTTTCAGACAAAAATCTTACTTTGTGTGCTGGGATTATCAAGGTATCGTGGGAGAATCAGATGCTCAAATCCCACTGAAATATAAACTCCTTTATAGTCCCTTGGAAATCTCAACCCTAAGCTACTGCACTCAATGATCAAAATGATAAAGTGTGGGATTTTTAACCTAAACAGAATAGTAAGAATTCAGATGTTGAGCCACGTAACAACATCCAAACAATAGAGATCTGAATGTTATCCTGTCTTTTCTCTTCCCCTAAGTGCTTTTCCTTTGTTTCTAGAAACTAAGCACAGATTTACCCTGGGTTTTGCTAGCACAGCTATTTTAGTCAAGAGTGTGAATGCAAAGCCATGGTGACAGAAGAGCAAGCAAGACACTTGTTCTGGCACTGAAGCCCCTGGCATCTTGTGCAAGCACATAGAGAGGGTAACAAATGCTCAGGAGGCAGAAAGTTCACACATAGATCAGTAGGCCTTACAGAAACACTTTTTGCAGAGATGATTGCATTAGCAGGAACCCTTTCTGTGGATGCACAAGTAAAGTGGTAAAATACTATAGCTTCCAGAATCACTCCTTGTTCTGGAGCCCAGTTGTCCACTCTACAGATACTAGTTCACTACAGGACTCTTCCTGAAGGACACTTGAAGGTTCTCTCTTAGACAAATTTCAGGGTGGTTCTGATGGTGGGTTACATCCCTCTCTGTGACTAGTTCTTTACTAGATAATATGGATGAGACTACATCAGGTTTGGCCTTGTCTTTTCTTCAGAGTTTTCCAGTAACATCCTAGCACAATTACACTCAAATATGTAATGTTTTCTCATGAAAATACACTGCATTTATCTTTTTTTCTTTTTTAAAAAACAAACAAACAATCAAACAAAAAAACAGCTCCAGGGACCTGTAGCACAACCATGACATTATTTTAGATTTAGAATGAAATTAAAAACAAAACAAAAATAAAATAGAACAGCATGTTAATTACGCACAGGACCCAGCAAATACCCCAAACTAATTGCTGTGTTACATGAATGAGACCTGTCTGTTTTACAAGAGCACAAAAAGTAACACAATTATAATAGCTCTGCATTACTTGGCCTGGGAGTCAAGATTGACTTGTTGGAGTAAATGTGTTTAATAGTACGCCTAGTTATGCAGCTTTACTGTTTTGTTTTTCTTGCCTGGGAAGAAGAGATTTCATTCTTCTGGCTTAAACAGAGCCATGGCTAGTAGAGGTGTACCTAGGCAAGGAAGGAGTCTGCTTACTCTGGCACTTTTAAAACAGACCTCACCTTTGTAAGGCAATCTTGCACCTTTTCAGTGCTGTGGAGGAACATCAGCTTGCAGGACTAACCACATTAGCTGGAATGGTCATATGCTTATTTATCCTGGTATTGACTTGGAAACTTCTATCTTGCCTATACCGAAACTCAGGAAAATTCCTTCCTGGAGACATTGACAACCCAGCAGGACGTGGTCCTAGACAACCCGGTCTATCTGAACTTGCTTGGGCAGAGGGGTGAAATAGGTGATCTTAAGAAGTCCCTTCCAATGTAAAAAATTATTTGATTCTGTTGTATGCTCTCTCCATCTACATACAAAGGTGTGTGCATTAGAACACAAACAAAAAAATGCCATTCTATACACACTGGAATATTTTTGCCATGAATGGTAGCACTAGTGCAGGGTTAGGCACAGGATCAATTCAAAGACAGCATAAGCATTGGATACAGAGTGACATCAGCTCTATTTGACTTCAGGAGATATGCAGAGATGTTCATCTTCCATTTTCCGTTGTGATACCTCTCAAGCTTGTCACTATTTATTGTTACTATTTAAAGGTAAGGCTTTCAGATGCCTAGGATGTTGGTTCCATTCTGTACTGCTCATTCAGTCCTACTAGGCAAAATTATGTTGGCCTCAATGCTGGTTATTCACATCAGATGAATGTCAGGTCTCACTTTTAAACTATATTCAAAATTTACCAACATATATATTGTTTGCCCATAGCTAAATAACTGTAAGGGTTTGAGTGTATGTACAGGCCGACTTCAATGTGCTACAGGGTTGTCTTGGGTTGTCTGTTTCATCAAGAAACCTAGTGAACCACAGGGCAAATTGTATCTTGAACCAATTTCATTTTATGTTGCTGTAGGAGAGTTCTTGATTCTAAGAGAAAGTCAGTATCATTGCCTCGTGATGAGTATGTGTGGGGGAAAAAAAAAATCTTGCATAACTGGAGCTGTAACTTCCCCTTATTTGACTGACTACTGTAACACTTTCTGCTGCTTTCTGCTGTACACCAAGCTACTGAACACCAAGCAACTGACCCTCTGTATTTTCACTCAGTCAGCATGCTGGATCTTACAATAAGTCTGGCAAACTTAGAGGATTATTTTTAAGAAGCTCGAAATCCTGTAGCCAGGTCAAATACTTCAAAATAATCTGTATATTTGGTATTCATCTACCTATTTCCCCAACTGCATTATTCAAGCAACCGGAATCTTTCTAGCTTAGAAGGTACGTGATCATAAACATTTTGATGGTAAGACATCATTCAAAAATGTCTTTGACTGTACTGGTGGTCCCCAAATTAATTTTTCCAAGCTACTTTCTTACTCATGGAAGCATGCATGCACCATAGAATACATATCCATAAAAGGTGCGCTTTTGAGGGATTTTCTGATTGTGGCTCTTTCATACCTATTCAGTAAAGCCACTGTATTATTTCTTTCCTCATTCTTGCATGTCATTGTACATATTTTCAGTACTCATAATTTTGTCATAACTGATAAACAGCAACTCTCTTTTGAGTTATATATATATATATTCTAGGCATTATGAGAGATTAGTTTGACAAAGTTGTTAATTAATACACTTTCATTTTATTTGAGAATGTGAGCAATAGAAATTTATCAGTAATTGCATGCTGCCTTTCAACTGATGAATACCCCTAAGGAAAAATATGGTGAGGTTGGCAGATGGAGCTGAACTTTTCAGAGATTGCCACTAGCTGTTATAAAGTAGTCAGTTTGGTAAAAAGGAATATATTTTATATATATCCATATATATATATAGATATATATGGATATCTATAGATATAGATATATTTCCATGTTTGTTCATCAAACATCAGTGAGTGGAGCAGTTCATCTCAGTATTGTTTCCAAAGAGTATCAGTGACAGGAAAATTATCACAGCTGAAAAGGCAAAGACAGAATGGAAAAAGGCTGAGTGACTACCTCCCAAGAAAAAACAGGGAAAACAGACAAATCTGTATGGAAATCTTGAATCTCTACTGACTAGCAGAAAACATAGATGATCAGGTCATCTGATTCTGTTTTAGCTATACAAACCTGTTAATTAGTAATGTGGAAATTCACAGGTGTGCTTAGGTTAAGGTTGGTTACAGCTCCAGTAGCTCCGCTTACTATCAAACAACTGTGAAGTAAAATAAGTGTCTAGAACCAAGGTTTGCAACAAACAAACGGATGGAATTTTTGTTGATTATCTTCATCAAAATATTATCTACCTGTGTTTATGCTGCTGCTGGTGGTTGTGGTTGGTTGGTTTTACGTATGTATTTTTTTTTCCTGACCATACATGGAGTGCTATGTCCAGTTCTGGACTCCCCAATACTAGAGAGACATGGAGCTACAGGAGTGAGTCTGCAGAGGACTGGAGCATCTTTTATGATGAAAGGCTGAAAGAGCTGGGCCTGTTTACAGCCTGGAGTTCCTGATACATTTTACCCTTCTGAAAAAAAGGTCATCTTTCCTCCACAAAAGATTATTTAGCTTGCCTTAATTAAGATTAAAAGATTATTTAGCTTGCCTTAATTCAAAAACCATTGTTTAGTTTTTGGTTTGGTTGTTGTTTTTGTTTTCCTTCATGGAAATAATTAAAAGTTTACATTGATGAAATTCCTTTGTACAGATGTGTAAGTACAACACTGAAAGTAGGAAAAAATCATCAGGATGAGAGAAAATCATTCCAACTTTTTTTCTGCCTTTCTCTGAAATGTTGCAGGTCTATTTAAAGCAGGAATATTGAAAACATATTTTTAGAGTGACTAAATTTAACAGCACAATCCAGAGAAAAACAACCCCTAGGTGATCTGCTTTTTATAAAATACATAAATAGTTTTTGAGAATTACTTGTAGAAACAATACATCTTATTCATCTGTTTCCTTTATGTAATAACATTGTGGTCCTGAGGGATGACAAGAAAAAATAGTTTCATTTACTAGGGCTTGAAATTTAGTAGTTTAAAATCTATAATTTTGTGACAGAATGGCACAGCATTATTTTGTATTTGCAATTTATGTCCAAGACAACAGGAAAAAAGTCTAGCAGCATTCTTGATACTATAGATCTTTCTTTTCTCCTTTTTTCTTTTCTTGTTGTTCTTTGTTTTTTTTTTTATTTTTATTTTTATTTTTTTATTTGTTTGTTTTTTCCTGGAGGGGGAGTGCTGTTCATTCTTGATACTCTGATTCTATAAATAATCGATACTGCCATGTTCGTGTATTGAAATATGTAGTAATGTTTTCTTTAGGAAAGTGACCAATTTTCTGACCTGGAATAAAAATCTCTGGACCAATATTCCGACAGTGGCTGCAGGTACACGTTTCATCACTCCATACAAACACTACAAAACAACTTTAAAAATATCTTAAAAGACATTAACTTTCTGTAGGAAACCCTGTAATTTAATTTTTCAAAAATGAAAGCCTATATTTTATAAAGTCATAACTTACATATATTAATAGCATTTCTACATACACCTACTATACATACAAGTGCTATGTTTAGGTATTTAATGTATTATTGTAATTATTTTTCCTTCATAAGTAGAAAACTAGTTAACCTGGTAGAAAGGGAAATGTGGTAAAAACTATTTATTCATTGCACTTTGCTTGATGGAAGTTATGTTGTCCTTTCCAGGTAAGCTGCGGCTACAGAGACAAGCAGTGCCATGCTTGGGAACTTTGGACAGGGAGTGTGAGAAGGTGCTGTGGCTTGTAAGGACAGATGGGAACCTCCTCACCCACCCCTGATGATGGAGAAACTTTGGTCTGTTTCTTCCTGGCAGGGCTGCCTGTTCTCCTGTCTGTATCCCCTGCTCGTGGACTCGCATGCTCACCTCCAAGGGTGTTGCCCCTTGCTTGTGCTGCTGGTGAGTGATCAGCTACTCAGGCTGCATTTTAACTGTTGTAGACCAGACAGTCAAAGAACAATGAAAACGAGAGTGGGATCTTTGTAAAGTGAGAATAAAAATTTTAATGAATTGTTCTACACAACTTAACTTGCAATTATTGAATTTAGTGTTTGGGAATCCTGTTGTGCTGCACAATACTCAAGCACTGAAACATAGGCAGGCATTGCTTTAATGAATTATAAAACATAGTTCATATTGCATTACTTCTCCTTTTCCTTCCTTTTTGTATGTAAAATATCTAGATGCTATTTTTTTAGTGTTTCAGTGAGCATTCAACATTTCCCTGTAAACAGGATATTGCATTGTTTATAGCTGTAATGCTATTAGATTTTAGTGAAATATTAGCTACAAGTAAGGGGTGGAGGGAACCTCATTTGATATATATATCCCAGGAATCAGTTTTTATGGTTTTATATATAAAGCATCCAAGGGAACCTCAGCCTAACCTCCACAAAGAAAACTCTTATTGTTATGTTTCATCATTGAGAAATGTTTATGGGTCCCCGAAGATTTCACTCGGATGTTTAAATAATTTGTGTAACCTTTTGGTCATGTAATTTATTTGATTTATCTGAAATGATTGTAGACAAGAAATTTCATCAGCTCTGTTTTGTTTAGAGCTCTCTCTTGTAAAGTAATGGAAAGAACATAGTTCTCAAGTTATGTTAGACTTAAAATAATTGTAAGCAGCTACCACGAAGGCTATATAAATTGTGGGTTTTCTCCTAATTTCATTGATACCGAATGCTTGTCTTAGATGGCTGGTAAAATTTAATTAGAAAAGACAGAATAAAGATTTACCTACAGATTTACCTTCTTTCAAAGTGGAGCAAGTTTGACACAGCATCTTAATGGATGTACAAGATCACAGGAGGATTCCTTTGGGAGCTCCCATGACATGGACAGGCACAGATGCATCCCTGTGCTCTTTTGAGTACAGGAACTGCTCTCTGTATCTCTACATGGCTTTTTTACATATAAATTTCACTGGTAAGCTTTTTCACTTTGTTAAAATCAACTGCATAGCACTAATATCCAGCTGCATTAAGATTTAAGTAGTAGCAATAGTACCCCATATGCTACCTGTTAATCAAACATGACTTTGATTAACACATTTTTGTATCCAGGCATGAACAAAAACACATTTTGGAAAGTTTTCTGTCTCTATCCTTACACTTGAATTATTTAGGATGCAACATTGGCTGCTGTACCTCTTCTGTGTTGGTACATACATGGTTAGCATTAAGCAGTGAAGATATGGAGGCTGGCAAAAACTAATCTTTCTGTCCTCAGCCAGCCCCTTTGGTGAGGAATGTATTGACTTCTATAGAAGAATAGAAGATGCTGATAAAAGGGTTGCTTAGCCGTAATGAAAAGGCTTAAAAGAGTTAGAAGAACATCCTGCAAATAGCAGACCTAAGCTTCACCCCTTCTCATCAAGCTGTCAAGGGAGTTTGCACAACACAGCTTAGGATTTTATTTCAAAGGAGAACATATAAAACTGGAGTAGTCCCATTTATAGTTGCTTCAGAATTAAAAAAAAAAAAAAAAAAAAAAAAAAAAAAGTCAAAGAAAAATGAAGACATTGTTGAAATAAAATAATTTTGATATGATTATTTTCAAAACCTGGTACAAAGGAGGACCAGTCTCAGTGAACTCACAGGAGCTATTTTGATGTTAAGCACGTGAGAAGGAGACTGAAGGCAGAACTGTCAAATCACTTCTCTTTATTCTCATAATGATAAAAGCTCATGACTGCTCATTATGCTAGGAAGAAAGACATTCCTAGTAAATTTATTAGTGAAAAGCAAGTGCTTTAATTCATGATCTTTCCTATGCAAACATTTTTTGCTAAAATTTCTGGAGGACTCGCAATGGAAAGGATTATTCCAGTAATGACATACTAATGTACCTGGCAATAATGATCATTCTGGACTGCTAAGAAGTAATGAAGATTAACAGGACAAATTCTTCAAACAGAGTTTAGTTATGGTAAATCAAAGTATTTTGTCTCCTTTAAGATTTATCATTTTCATTCATTCATTTATCAAGAAATGAGAATATTAGAAGGTGGTACTAAACTTGGATGTTGCTTCTAGTTTTCTTTCATCTCATCTCATAAATATATTTTTGCGGGGTTGGACTAGATGATCTTTAAATGTCCCTTCCAGCCCAACCATTCTATGATTTTATGATACTTTTGTCTTGGAAACCTATCAAACTTGGTATTTTTGTTCTGCTTCTTTTCCATTTTCTCCCCATCCTGATGAAAGACTGTATTTTAGCACAGTGTTCCTTTGGAGGATCCACATATAGTAGAGTTCTTATTCTATGTAAGACACAGAAACAGTTAAAGCTACCCTACAGGCAGGGCACTTCTGTTCTGCAGTCATACCATAAGACAGAATAATTCCTAGGGCTGTGAACAGGTATTACAAACAGAGTGAATTTTGAGATCCTCTCCTTTCTATTGGCCAGGGCAAAATACTGTATAGTTTCAGAATTTAGGAGAGTGAAGTAAATTAATTACTTCACCCAAGCTGTCCTTAGAGCAGGACACCAGGCCTTGACCAGTTCCTTGACCAGCTCAGCTGTACCGTGTTTGGAATGTCTGTGCAGTTCTGTTGAAACTGAAACCTCGTAGCTCAAGTATGCATTCAAACTTGATTCATCTTTGGTGCATCTGTTTTGTGGTAAGTGTTTTGATGTGTGAGAATGGGAAATGTTAACACCTTGTAAGATGATTTGATATGTGAGAAAACTACATTTCACAGCAAGATAAATAGCAACTCATCAAACCTTGCAGACACCAAAGAAGTCTCCCAGTAGCCCAGGGAATTAAGAGGGTGGGTCATTCTTGCACTCCAATCTCCTTAAAAGTAGTGCAGAACTGGCAACTTGTCACAATGCCTATGGATTACCAAAAGTTTCAATTATGGCTAAAAAGCCTTTGAGACTGAAGATGTTGTGGTTATTTCTTAGAAGCACCTGTCAAAGTCACCAAGGTCTATTTATCCCTTACTACATTTTAGGAACATTTTGAATTGTCATATTCCACCTGTTCTCACAACCACAATGCTTTTTGCTAATCCAAAACCATCAGATTTGTAGCCTCAAGGCACAATCAAGGTGTCAAACAAATTTTTATTTTTATTTTTTTTACCTCTTTATATTCCTCTGAAGTGCAGGTGACTCTGACTTGGCAGCAGTATTCTGTACAGAATCAAAGTCTCAAGTCTTCCAGGTACAATAAATGATCCCCAGTGGAGAGTCTGTGCAATACATCTGGACGTAACTTTAATGAAGTAAGCCAGAAAAATTACACTTTACAATCACAATGTGGGCTTTATTTGAGAAGGAAGAGAGCTACAAAACATATGTAATTTAACAAAGAACAGATACATTGGAACAGAATAACATTTTATGGATGTTATTGAATTTGATAATTAAATATATTGTTTAAAGTACTTCAAGCTCTTGGTCAGCCATCTGTAAATTTTATTTTGAAAAGTCAGTGAAACCTCAGTCTCACTGAAGTCAATAAGCCACTCGACTAATCTAAGACTTATCATCGGTTCTGACTGTGGATTACTTTGACAATCTGTAGAAAGTACCCAGGTTATGAACCATCTACAGCCTTAACTTCTAGCATTCTAGAATATGTCAAAGCAAAGGTACCTCCATAGTTGTTGGCTATAATTATTTCAATGCAACTAGATGTGCACAAAATTTTCTGCATTTAAGATTTTTGACTACATATATTATAAGACAATTCTGATGAAAGCAAGTGTTGTTGAATTTTTCACATTTTCTAGCTACTTAATAACTTTCACCAAAACTGCATTTTGAAATCTTGAAAATCCCCTGCAGTCTCCTTTCCATCACTGTTTTTTTTTTTTTTTTTTTTTTTTTTAAGTTTCTGATAATAATATATATGCTTTACAGTTGATCTTACTTCTGCATATATTCCAATTCACTAATTACACCTTTTCAGTGGTAGCTAATTTCTGAAGGCTAAAATGTCAGACAAAGTTATATTATCAGCATGTTGCTTTTGCACTCTTTGATATTTATTGGTGCCATTTTCTGCCTCATTTAGTTGAAATACCAAAGATACTTTGCTTCAGTTACCTCTTCATTTCTGAGCCACTTAAAAGTTAAGTCTTTTAAAGAAGAAAAATAATATTTCTTCAAATAACCTAAATGATACTATAAATGCAGCTGAATGACCTTTGTTCCTGTACCTAGCATTTTGTCTAAACATGTGTTTTTGGCTATGTGAGGCAATTGAATTTCTACTTTCCTCAGAATTTTTCAGTGTGAAGTGTCTAGATATTAATGACAGAGCACTACAGGAATCTTTCTTCCAGAAAGCATATCTGCCAAACAGCTTTGAATCATATATTTTAATCTTTCTGGGTTCAGGTGGTCAGCAGGGTATCTATTTCAGTCCCCATGTTTCATTATCTGAACATTATAGTAGTACTGGAAAAAGATAGACCCCCCAATGAATCTTATGAAAATATTTCAGTGTTCAAATGCATTTCATTACTGATATTAATAAGATGAAAAATTATACAGTACAAAGCATACTATGATATTTTTCAATTCAGAGAAAGTAGCTTTCCTCAAAAGATATCTAAAGGAAAATATGACAGCAGGAAAATAGATCTGAAGAGATTTATTATTATTATTTATTTAAGTTTACAAACCAGAGAATGATAGCTAAAGAATGTAAAGTTTTGGTTAAAATGCATTAGTGAAGCAGCTACACATTTTACATAAACAGAAGAAAAGTCTGCATCAGGGTTGACAAATAATGTGTTTTCATATGGAGATAGTCTGGTAAAAGAAAGTCCGGCATGTTACAGAAATGCAAAGTATAGTGAAGTGTTTCTGTTTATGAAAGCAACTAGCATCTCACTTTCTTTTAAAAAGGCTGAAACCCTCTTTACCAGAGGGATGGTATGACAACAAAGAAGAAAACTGACAGGAAACTCAAGTCAGAAAATGGGACTTCAGACTGTAAAGAGAAATCAGTTCAGTACACTGCATATGATACACGGCTGAGGAAAACATGTACGGTACTTAAAACATTTTAATATCCAGAAGCTCAACGTTAACCATATTTGTATTAGCCATCCTGTTGCAGTTGAGACATCAGCAGTACTGGATGTCAGCAATATTGGGAAAGGCAGCACAGAATTTCTTCCAGCCAGCGAAGGTATAGTGGCACTGTTCCTCCACCTTCACACAGAATTTCCAGGTTGGAAGAGACCTCAAGGTCATCGAGTCCAACCTCCAACCTAACGCTAACAGCCCACCACTAAACCATATCCCTAAGCTCTACATCTAAGCGTCTTTTGAAGACTTCCAGGGATGGTGACTCCACCACTTCCCTGGGCAGCCTGTTCCAATGCCTCACAACCCTTTCAGTGAAGAAGTTCTTCCTAACATCTAACCTAAAACTCCCCTGGCTCAACTTAAACCCATTCCCCCTCGTCCTGTCACCAGGCACGTGGGAGAACAGGCCAACCCCCACCTCGCTACAGCCTCCTTTGAGGTACCTTAAAAAGAGCGATAAGGTCACCCCTGAGCCTCCTCTTCTCCAGGCTGAACAAGCCCAGCTCCCTCAGCCGCTCCTCATAGGACTTGTTCTCCAGGCCCCTCACCAGCTTTGTCGCCTTTCTCTGCACCCGCTCAAGCACCTCGATGTCCTTCTTGTAGCGAGGGGCCCAAAACTGAACACAGTACTCGAGGTGCGGCCTCACCAGAGCTGAGTACAGGGGGACGATCACCTCCCTAGCCCTGCTGGTCACGCTGTTCCTGATACAAGCCAGGATATTGAAGCTATGAGACATTTCCCATCTTAGCCACACAAGAGTGGCAAGGGGAGCAAGACCAGCTCTTTGCTGTATGATTTACCTTTGTAGACAATCATTAAATCCTGTTGTTTAAGTAGCTGCCAGAACAAGAAGGGAAAATCTTGGCATATTAACAAAGCAGATACTGTTCAAAAGCAATAACATCAAGCCCTGTCTCACCAGCATTCTTATGTTCTTCTTATGTAGTCACCTGCATGACAAAGGATGATGAAGATGTTTTGTTGTGGAGTGCTCTATGCTGGAAATTTTTTCTTGTTTGGCTAGTTACAGACATGATTCTTTACAGTGCCTCTCTGCCAGTGAAAGCGTTCTCATTGAAGCTGTTGTGATTTACTTTGAGGAACATGTAAATAATACTAACAGAAGTTCATTATTCTCAACAGCAGTTGTGACTGCAACGTGAAGTTTTGTTGGTATATCTATAACAGTAAATCATACCTAATTTAGACTAAATATCAAACAATGAGGAGACCAGCTGATCAGTATTCATTCTGATACCCAATATAATCTGAGATATTTTTTTTTTAAAATCCTTGAGGGATTGAGAAGGCAAAAATATACCTTTTACAGTTTCAAAGTAGTTTAGTCTTATTAAAAAATGATGCCTTTCTGGCTATGAGACTTGTTATTAAAAACTCTGCTACTCCTATCTGAAAAGCTATCAACACTGTAGAATAGCCAGTAGTTCTCTAGTTACATGTAGGAAGAACAGTTTACTTACTGTAATCCAATCTCAATTTTAGTCTCTTTTGTATACCTTCCCTCACTGCTGCACATGTGAGGAGGAAAAAAAATAAAAGGCAAGCATAACCAACACAGAATTTACTATAAAGGAATCTTACACAAACATCAGCCCTTTAGTTTCACTCTTCATATCTAGGTGCTCCTTCGTTGAATTGTACAATGAAGAAAGTAGGGCAAAAGGGGATTATGTATTATTAATGCACTTGATAATGTAGGAGAATGTTTTATGATAATAGTAATAGAATCATAGAAGGTATGATTTAGCGAATGATTGCTACCAAACACCGCGGTTGCTCACTTTAATATCCTGGATGGAGAGTTTTGCCAAAGTAACTTAGTACTGAGTCCACCTAGTTACTACAAAGTTAGATTAGGACAATGAAGGTGACAATTTGCTGGAGCAAGTCCTTTGCTCTTCACAATATACTAGCAAGTACACACACTCATTCATCCTAACAGTTGACTGGGAGAGAGGTTGGACAAAAGGAATCACTATTGATATGAAAAATCATTTTTTTTTTTCTGTTTACTTGCTGTCGAGTGGTTACGTGACAATCTAGCTATTCACGTATAAGTGAATTACAATTGAACCAATACAAATGCCACTGCTTTGCTGAACTGGGAATAAAATAAGAAAGGCTTAGTAATTTTTTGCCATAAACATTATTCTTCATACAAATATAATCTTTATCCAGCTTATAGCCTTCACTGGTAACAAATGTAAACATAGATGACCTGTTGTGCTTTAACCCATCAGACAGCTAAGCACCACATAACTATTTGCTAATTCCCCCTCAGTGAGATGGGAGTGAATCAGAAAAAGGTAAAACTAGTGTTTTGAGACAAAAACTTAATAGGACAGAAAAGGAAGGGAATAATAATTTGTAGAGGAATGGTTAGCTGAGAAAGGTCACGTAGACATAAGGCAGCTGGACAAATATCGGACACAACTTGTCTGAGCTAATCAGACACAAGGATACAATGTCTGTTGGCGGCTTGGGAAAGTACTGTCTATGTTACTTTGGTCAAAAGGAATGTGAAAGAAGCTGATAAGTAGGGGAACCAATCATGAGCTTAACTTTTGCAATATGTATGAGCTAGTTATATGTTAGAGAATAAAAGGTGTCTGAGCTATCCAATAAATCGAAGCTTGCTGATCACTCATATTGAGTGACCTTGTCTTCCTTCCGTCGCCAACAATAATTATTATTATAAAAGAATTTACAAAGAAAATGATGCACAATGTGATTGCTCACCACCCACTGACTGGCTGATGTCACCCAGCCAGTTCCTGAGCAGCCCCTTCTGTCAACCAAAAAAATTCAAAACACAGCATTGCATGAACATCTACAATGAAAATTAATTATATCCCAGCTAAAACCAGGACACACTCACACTAAGCATCCTTTATAGGGGCACCACTGTACTTTATTTTAAGCAAAACTGTATCAGTAGCCTGTGTATCAGTAACTAATACCGTAAAAGCCCCTGTCCAAGAACTTAAGTCAAAGCTAGAGGAGACAGCATATGCTAAGTAGACAGCGTATTCCAGGCCTGGCTGCAGTGGTGGAAGGGTGTACTGCCCTTTTGCTGGAGGATGACATTCTACGCTAGGCAGCCAACAGGCAGCAACTTGTGTTGCTGTCAACTCATTCGTCCATAAGATCATAAAGGTAAGGAACTGAGTGTCAATGGTTGTGCTAGGGCAAAATGTCCAGATCTGCACGCCAGAAGATACGCTCCTGTTTTCTGTATTACCCTCATTTGCCATGCTCTGTCTTCAAAGAGAGAAGGTGTCAGTGACTAACAGACCAAATAATGTTTTAGAAGTAGAGTCAGAAGGCAATCCATAAGTCTGCTTTGCATCTGGCATGGAGAAAATGTCTTATACATGATGTTTGTTAAATTGCCATCAGTGAAACAAACCCATCTCTCCAACAGAGATATTAGAGAAACACACTTGGTAATGGTGAGGAAGGAAGCTGTTTTCATTCTTAATTTCTGCTTTGAGGAATATAAATCTTCATGTGATTTAAAAGAAAAAAAAAACACAGAGGTTGTAGTTCAGAAATAATGAACAGTTCTTACATAATTCTTTTCAGCAGTTAAGCTATAGAAAGACTGTACTTAATTGGTTGAGCTACAGGACAGAAGTATGAGTAGGATGGGACATCATTTCCCTTCTGATACAGCATGCAACACAGAGACATGAAGGAACTCAATTGAAAGTTAAAACACATTGGACTTCTCAAAATGTTGTAACAGAAGGAAGGGATAAAATAGTTTAAACACCCACAGAAAATAAACGCTCCATATATCAAGCGTAAAGTTGTAACAAAAATGTTTAGGTTTAGGTGACTTGGTAAAAAATCTCTATATTGATTTATTCACAGGCACTTTCCAATCCCTCTGTGAACAATGAACCTATAGTATTAATAGGACACTACCCAATACACTAAAGTTTTTGAGGAAAAAAAATGAACTTAACCTTTGAGTGTTTTATCTGGCTCTGCACCAAAACAAATGGAGCACAGGGAGGGTGGTTACTGTAGGGTGCTGAGACTAACTGTCAGAGTACTGAATAGTCTTTGTTCACCTCTAAAAAGAAATGGAGGAGAGAGATATATGGGATATATGTATGTCAGTTGTTTCAGGAAGACATTAAAATCAGAAGAATACAGAAACTAATATTTATCTTTTTTTTTTTTTTCCACTCTGAATTTTCTAAGTTTAGCCTTTTCAAATTTTTATTTTAAATTGCTGTGATACAAATTGGTGGTGGTCATATATTTCTGAAGTCCCCACCTGTTCCAATTATTTCTGTATGGGGTTGATTGTGAAGCTGCTGCGTATACAAACATGAAGTAACTTCTGTGGCTTCTGCAATGGAAGAAATGAAATTTCTGCCCAGAGCCTTCTTAGAAGCTGTTCTCATGCTTAATATATCACTGAAGTTAAAATGTCCATGTTAGCACTATAAAAGACACTGAGGTAGAAACTGGGTAGGGGGTGTTAAATGAAGGTGAACTGGATGTTATTCATTACAGTTTTATGCCTCTTCTAGCTTTTCATGATTTTTCTAGTTAAATGCAGAGATCCCACATTGAGATCTGCTGTTATTCTTCTGAATTGGATTTTAGTCCTAAACCTTGATTCTTTATAGTTTTTGTAATTTACCTTAGTGTTGTTCAGGAAGGGGGTAATATTGCATTCAGTAGTATTGTAATTGTGCTATTGTAGCAACATGCATATAATACATCACTGCTTCTGCTCCTTAAAATGTATGTGCTTTGTCCTCTTTTTAAAAGGCTTGTCCATTAAGATGGCCTTAATGTTCTTCACGGGCCTGATCTGAGATAGTTTTAAAAATCTAAATATTAGAAAGTATATTCTCTCCTTGATCTGCTTTAATGGAAGTTGTGCCTGGGGATGAGAGGACAATAGATCTTTCCATGTCTGAATGAGATTACTTCTTTGGAGTTTCAGAAAGGCAATTTGTCTTAAAAAATGATGTTGTTTAAAACTGATTTGTTTGTTTCTTAAATGGAGTTAACCAGAGCTTCCAGCTGCATAGAAACAACCATTGTGTTAGAACAATACTCAGGTATGTTGGAAATTATTTCTGAGAATCTTGGGACATGGGATTTACATGTTTATGGTATGTGCATAAAGGATACCTCAGCTGTAAAGTTAGCCAGGAACACACATCTTTTTTCTGTCTTCAAGTGTTTATTTCCTGTGTCCTTCTAACATCTGGTAATGAAATAAGTTGTTAAGATTGAAATGTAGTACCAGGGCTTAGCTTTTCAGAGTGAATGTAGTTTAAATGACTTGCTGTACATGCATTGCAATGAACAGCAGCAAGAAACATAAAAATTAAGTAACTTGTTACTAGGAAGAATGTGCTCCCATGATCTCTCTGCAATAAAGGATCAAGCTTAGAAGCCATCTTTTAGTGGGGCAGCTTCTCTCTCCCTGAGAGAATTTTTTTTTTTTTTTTCTTGACAACATTCATTTTTCACAGGATTGTCTGCTTGCATCCTTGAATTTAGAGTTTTATATCCCAGCAGGTGTACAGCTTCTGATGGGATTAATTGGAAAATAGAGATGTTGCAAAGGACATCTTAGCATTTCTAAACTATTAAAATACTGATTCTTGAACTAACAGTTTTTACTGCCTGCTGATCTGATAACAAAGCAACTTTTATTTTATTTATTTATTTATTTATTTTTTCAATTAGCTACAGTGCTCAGGAGCATGGATGGGGTGTACTCCAGTAACCCTGGACTGAGCAAGTTATGGTACAGAGGCACCAAAGAGTAAGAAGACCAAATTTTATCTGTTAAATAGAGAAAATATATCCCGTGGTGAAAGAATTCGTTCTGTGTCAGTAAAACATTGGCATGTGACAACTTTTGTGGCCTTCATTATAACATACTCTGGTAGTAAATGAGTGCTTCTTCATCAAGCATGTTCCAAATCAATCTACAACCCAAAATATACTTCACTAGTCATCTGCTTAAAAGAAATGTATTTTTCACAGCTGTTTAGTATAGTTCCCTCTGCAGACAGTAGTACAAGATCATTGTACGTGTTTTTTCTAATTACAGTGTTAAGTTCCACCAGCAATTTAAACTGGCCTCTTCAATTTTCATTACTTATTTTTTATATTATCTTTGTTCCATAACCTGTAGGGTGTAGTTAGTTTTTATTCTCTGGGTACCTTATCTCTAATCATTTTCCAGTCTGACCAGTCTACACAAACCTGTTTCAGATAACTTCCTTTGAAATGTAAAAATGTAGTTTATAATAACAGCAGGGAGGCAACATAAAGTCTGTTGTATAAATCACTTAAGTCATGACATGGGAAATATTTTCAAAAGGAAGACATATTAATAACTGAATGTATTTTGAATAAATAAATAAAGTTTTAATGAGAAGTCTTTAAAGACTTGCATCTGAAGTAAAGGGAGCAGTGTTTCTGGGCTCCTACTTAGCAGATCGTATTGAATAGAACTTATTTCATTTGCATGAAATCTATTGTACATTGACCATATAATCACTTTGTATGGATGGGAAAATCAAGAGGTAGATTCCAATCTCACTGAAATATGCAGCACAAGGTTTCTTGCCTCCATAAACCATGCCACTTCTTATGCATGTATGTCTTTTGTAAAAACAAAACTAAGATATCAGATGGAAGCTGACATTTTCCTTTTACAGAAGTCTGTGAAAATGCTAAGGCCCATGGTACAGTACTTCCAAAACAGGTGGTACAAGGATGCCAGTAGGATCATATCCCAAAGGCATTTCTGCAGCATGGAATTACTCAGTCAACCTTCTGGATATTTCTAAATGAAAGACTGAGATAAGCTTTTTTGGACAGCTGTTTGCATGGATTCCTATTACTGCATTTTGGTTTTGTTTGTTATGTTTTTGTATTGTTTTTCCCATTTTGTTTCAACCATTTATCAATATGGTCTCTATCATTTGCATAGCTGACAGATTTGGGGGAGGGGAGAAATTAAATTCTTCTAATAATCTCAACGACACTTTTCTACCAAAAAAGTTACCAGAGAATGACTAATTGTTACTCTCTCTTTTCTTACTTTATCTCTCTATTAACTTATTAGCCTCCTTTGAGAACAGTGATTTCTGTATTGCTGAGTTCTGGGTTTAAATACACAGTTTTAGAATGATTTTACTCCCATATTTTTCTCCAGCTACAGTTATTTCCAGGTCTGTAGGAAGCTCTGTTTACTAAATGCAATACAATCCAGTGCAACTTACATTACTTTGTACTAAAATAAACTTTTCTTGTCAGAAGCCTATTTATTAAAAACACTTCACTTTGAGTTGCATTTACAGCTAAGTGGGGCAGCCATTTCCTGTGTAGTAATAAAAATTTACTACTATTTTTTCATTTGATAATATTTTATCATCTACAGTAGAAGAATTACAAATCTAAACTGTTAAATTCTATATCTTTTTCCTGGAGGATATCTTTTTGCCTGGAGGATACATAATAGATTTAATTTCTCCCATTGTTTACTGAGGAAACAGAAGCATGATGCTTAAAAAGCCTCTTTGCCTTACAGTTAAAGGACAAAGCTCAGGGATTTGATGAAGGAGTCTCTGCCTGCAGGTGTGAAACTTCAGGGTAGCTATTGGTTTATTTTTACAGCTGTTGATCTTCCACAACTCTCAAACCGACCATGCTGTGCAGGAATTAGTACATAGAAAATAACTGAACACAGTGATCAGGTAACACTAATCCCATAACTCTTCTCCAGTATTTCAAGATAATGTTTACTTTACAGTTTCTTTCTACTTCTGGTAAATTATACACAAAAGAAAAGAAATTGGTCTGATTATTCCATTTGAAAATGAGTCTTGATACCTGCTTTGTATACAGATTTTTCTTTTCCTTGTAAATTTGCTTCTTATTCCGGTTGTGTAATTTCTGTTTCTAAGGAGATAAAATTTAGGCAATGATCTGAGAGTACTTCACTCAAATCTTGATGAGGACACTTGAAAATTTCAGAAAAGACAGCTCTCTGAAATAATTAATTCCCAATCTTTACATGGCCCTGATGAGTACTGTGAGAATGCTAGGAATGTGATATTAGTGGTTCAGTAGCCTGCTTAGTAGAGATTTTTCTCATTAAAACAGTTCATTAAATCATTTAACAGTGGTGTTAAGGCCAAATATAGTCTTCAAGACACTAAAGGACATTTTCAGTAGAAATAATGATGTTTGATAAATTAAAGGGGACTAGAAAGAAAATGAAGTGTGGAGCTATATCTTTTTTATACATGACATTGCATAGAAAGAAGTGAAGTTTCAGAGCAATGTTTCAAACCAGACTCCAAATGTATTTGAATGAAAGGAGGACAGCCTAAAAGTGAATGTTACAGCTTCTGTCATGAATGTTCACTTGGAGAAGTGGATCTAGAGACAGTTCAGACCCCGAGAGGGAACTTAACAAGCAAATGGATGCACTCTAATATTAGACCCTCATCCTGCCAGATCTGATATCTCCTTCCACTTTTGGGATGTTATTAGCCCAATTCATAGATGTAATTTTCACACAGGGAAATAGTACAAAAATGTACATTATCATTGTGACCTATCTAGAAAAGTTAAGCACACAGATTCCATTAAAAAAAAGTTTTCAGTGAATCACAAGGAAAATGTTCCCTCAATCTTTCTCTCATAAAATTGAATTAAATGAATAATTTATATAGTTCAATTTTTACATTATTCCTGCTCCGTTTTATTTTAAAGTAAGAATTATTTTTCTTAGAACATCCTTAAGAAAAGAATTTAGCTTAGAAAGGATGGAAGTTATGTACCATTTATGAAAGAGAAAGGACTGGTTTCAGTGCTTTTACTGTTATTCATGCCATAATAATTTATGTCACTTTCTAAGTTATGCAGTCTTGCAATATGGAAGCATGTCTACCCCAGGGGTGGTGGGTTCGTAGCTGAGGTTGAAATAAGATTTAAATCCTTTTATCTTTCCATAATGCAAACTATCCATGTTTCATAAAACCTTGCTGTTTGACACTTCTCCTGATAGACACAGCCTCCTGACGATGTGTCATGTTAGCAATGAGAGCTAATCAAATGGCCAGTGGAATTTTCTCACATCTTTTTCATGTGTGCCTTGTGTAAATTTCTTTGCTGAAGGAAGGCATTTTAATACTGCTCTAAATTCTATAAATGATGAAGAGCATACCAAGGTCCAAAGCATGGGATGCACCAAGAAAGTGACCTCCAATTGCTTGCACACGTGTCCTGCTAGTGTACTCCTATTGCCTAAGGGGAACTTTTATCTACTCTGGTACCAGGCTGATTTTCAGTTGCTTGCCACCAAACAGGAACTCCCCAGCTGATCTCCACAACAGTGGCCTACAAAGAAAGAAATATATGAATGCAGTTATGAAGTTCCAGACCAGGAGTAGGAACATGGTAGGGAAAAAAAAAAAAAAAAAAAAAAAAAAAGGAATTAGCAGAATTATGCTGGTAAGTGAGTACTAATTAATAGCTACTCTAGGGCCATAGCAATATATTCTAAAACTAACATACATGCTACTTTGGTGCTTTGAAGGACCACAAATTCCTAATGACAATGTAGGGGTTATGTGTGTCCATTATATTTGTGTGTGTACTTTCCTTATTCCACTCTGTATTTACAAATCATATTTTTTCCCTGTATTAATGCAGGAACCAAAACCCATCAGACCTAAAATATTTACAAATGCTTTCAGATACTAATGGTCAGCCTCCATTCTTCTGAGGATTAAAGAGATTCTTCATTCAATATGAATCAAATCTAACCCATCCCAGAAGTCCCATCAAACTTCTGCTCTTCTTTCAGTTTTTATTAAAAGGTAAATGTGACATATTTTCAGGAGTAATGAGGTTACCATGTATTCTGGTATCACTCTTCCCACCTTTCTCTTCTTGCAGGAACTGCCAGCAGAAGTATAACTGCAGGAGGTGCCACCTGAGGGGAACCAGGCCCCTAAGTAATATCTGAGGATGCTGTGTAGGATAGAAAACACTTTATTTGCACCAAAGCATACAAGAATACCAGTACATCTCAAACTCATTGCATTTTCCTGTAAACTCGGTGAGTATGAATTTCCTTTCATCAACAAATTAATTTATTCTGTTAAATCTCATCTCTTTCAGGTTTTGTTTGTTTGTTTCCTTGTTTTTATTTTTAAATAGGAAGCCTTTTGTATTTATGTTCTCTGAGTATGCAAGTTAATTCCTCAGTTCAACTGGGTTAATAAGCACAACTGAGGCTTGATCAACTACTTGCTTAAACTGAGACTGAAAATCTTAAGATCATCAAACTCAGGCCAAAACTCACAACCATAAATTCACTTGTACTTGCAGGAAGTATGACAAAGTGTCTGTACTGTTGCAGACCTCTCAGTCTTACATCCTTGTCCCAAGTACTGTCCAGATGGTAATTATTGCAAGGTGCCTTGAAGAGTTGTTACACATATTTTTTCTATCACTCCCAAAAAGAGACATATCACTTTTTTTTTTTTTTAATAGGGAAAAAAAAATGTATCTTGCTTTGTTGTTGTTCAGTTGTTTAACAACAACAGCTGCATGCAAAAGCACACTGAAAGACAAAGCTTTTTGTTTCTGCTTCATCATCACCGAGTTATGCTGAACAGCGTATCTCTGGCTCTAGTATTTGTAAGCTGCCTGCTGCTCCAGAACCAGCAGAGGGAGCAAAAAACATCATTTGTTTATTTTCGTTTAATTTCTGTGATGGTGTGATTGATTTAAAGAAGATAAACACGTGTCTCAGAGGTTGCTAGAACCCACAAAACACTATCAAGTTATATATTTTCCTAGCTGTCTATTTAGAACTATTACTGATGGTATCTCCCCTCTCTCAAAATTCACACACAGCTTGTTTTCTTCAGAGAATCTAAGCTATATGTGACTTGTTTGACTTCAAATTAATTGTTCAGCTGAATGTTAGATGCCACATCTGCCCACCACCCAAGGGTCCAAATAAGTAATAAAATAATCAGGAATATTTTCTAGTTCAAAATAGACTATATCAGCTGATGTACTGCCAGTGCAAGTTAGCATCACAATCTTGCCAATTCATTTTTTATATCTTCTCTGTGTAATACAGCTGTGTGTGTGTTCTGCAGTTCTTGAAATATCTTCTTCCAGCTCCACTGCCTGAGGCCACAAATGTGTAGCAGAGCTCTCTCTCCCGAAGAATGTCAAACATAATGAAAAATGAACTTGCAAAAGAGCTGATTTTTGTATGCCTTCCTGCTTGATTCTACTGCCTGCTCTTTTTGCTTTCCCCCATTCTCACAGGTTTTATTTCCTGCTTTTGGAACTGTATCCAAAGCTTCCTCAGAATGAGTCGCTTTTAAAAAGCTTCCTCAGAAAGGATCGCTTTTAAAAAGCTTCCTCATAATGAGGCCTGTCATGGAAATGAATGGACCATTGCTGAACTCCAACAATGTGGCACAGGCTGACTCCGCCTTTTGATGCCTGCTCTCAGAATTAGCATTCTTGTCTAACAATGTTTTTTGCCCTTTCTATTTCTGCTGCTGAAGCTTGTGACCTACTATATTTGAAAATCACACTCACAAAAATAAATGAAAAGTATAAGGATTAAAGTGAAGGTTAACCACACAAAACAGGAGAACTTTAGAGTTGGGTTGTCTTCCTTATCCTTTGGACCTCAGTATTGTAGTAGAAGCAGAAGAGCGAGCGATCTTGTATTCAGTGCCAAAGGTGAAGGCAGCTTTCTTCACAAGGGGTGATGTCTGCGTGCTTTAAGAGTAACTTCAATGAAACTACTCTTGTGGCTGAGGGAAACAGGATTGGTCCACAGCTGCATACTTCTCTTTACCAAGGAGGACAGAAGAGTTCAACATCTCTTGAACACTTTGTGCTCCTTTAAAAACCTCTGAACAACCTAACAAGGAAAGAGAAAAGATGTGAGATACCTGTTTTGAACTGGTGAATGATGGAAGAGTGTAAGCTAGAAAACCTCCCTTACAATTTGGTGAAGACAGCTTCAGTAAATAGAAGAAAAATGAGGCAGCCGCTGCCTGGAGTGCTAAGAACAGAACAGTTTTCCCTGGAGATTACACCTGAATTACCAATGCTAAACAGCTCCGGAGTTGTGTCTGCCTCATACTACAGCTAATCAACTTCAAAGTTCTGGAACATTTTGCAGGACAGACTTCTTTCCAAAGGGGATACGGAGTGTAGAAAAAATGGGAGTGAACATTTCTATGATATCCTGTGTCTGCATTTCACATGCAATTGTAATATTGTGAAGGAAAGAAAGAGAAAAAGACAGAAGAGAAAAGAGCAAGAACACCAAGACTCCAGCTCAGCATATACTGCTGAAACTTTCCATAAAATGGAAACTCAAATAATTTTTTAAATCATTTTTAAATAATGACAATAACATTTTATTTCAACCTTTAGATGTGATATGTATAAGAATCCATGTGACAAGCTTGCTTTTAGGTTTTCAGCCAGTTTCCCATGAGTACTAGAAAATCCTAGATGTCACAGCTCAACAGAGTGTCTCTGATGTGTTGTATAGTATGCATGGCATCCTCTACAATCAGAATATAAATATCTGATGACTACAGAGGTTCTTTTCATTTCTTATCTTCTTCTGCTTGATACTTCTGCAAAAGCAAGAAGTCTGAAAGCATTGTGTATGGTGGATATCATCATAATTTTTCCATATGACGTTTTAATCCTGTTTTGCATTGGTGACCTTGCACTACCTTGAAAATCTCCATTACTTCACTGATTATGATGATGGACTGACAGTTTTCTGATTTCTATGCAAAAGACACATAACACATTGCTTGATTACAGACACAATTGCACAGAATTATTAGCATTATGTGGTAGAAATGATGAAAGTGCAATTTATGATCACCTGGCTCTCAGCCTGTTGTACTCCCAGCAAGAGAATATTTTGGGAAAGAAAAATAGAAAGTAGAAGAAGGGTAGCTGTTGATTCCTTTTCAGTTCCACAGAAAGCAAGCATGCAAAATTTAGCCCAGAATGATTAACATTCCTTGGGTTGTAAACCATACTGAAAACTGAAAACTATAAAGGAAATTATTAGGCAGCCTTAATTAAAAACATCACTACCAGCTCTACACATAATAGACACACTTGTTCTCAGTAAAAGAAAATGAAGCAATGGTGAATAAAAGGAGGATTTTACAACTTACTATTGAGAGGGCCCTGCAGCCAGGGCTCAGCCCCCCAGCAAGTGGTCCACACAAGTCCCATTTCAGCCAGTTTTGGGGATAATGATGAAGCTGCTTCATTTGGAGAGGATATTTGTAGCTACCCTAATGCACAGAGAGAGGCTGAGAGCAGAGCACCTACTATCCTTACAATAGTACTTGACCAGGAAGGAGGACAAGTGGCAGAGGGGCTGGAATTGCTGCTGGCCAGAGAAGGAGCACAAGGCCAAGCAGGAAGGAGAGCTGAGCTGAGCTGATGGCCCCTTTTGGGTGGGAGCCATGTCTGACTGCAGAGGGGAGCAGGACCCCAACAAGGACCACCTGACAGGAGCTGCCTTAGGTTTGCGCTAGCTAAGGCAGATGTCAGGCCGAGCACTTCTGATGGTCTTTGAGGAAATGATGATGACAGCTGATAGGAGCACCGCAGTAGACATAATGTCCTTGGACTTCAAGAGGCCTTTTGCTGCGGTATGGCTTCAAAAGTGGGGTTTAAAGCTGGTGTTGCTGGCAGGGCTTTAGCAGTTAAAACAACAACAGAGTGAAAGAGGCAGGTTAAAAGCTCATTTGGATTTGGTGTTAATCAACTTGGCACGGATCCTTTAAAATAATAAGTTTTTTTAAAATGGACTTGCTTGCAACTGCAAGTTCTGCCTGCATTTACCCAAGCAAAGAAGGCTGACTTCAGTCAGACAGATGAGCTTGATAGCTTTAATTAATTCTTAATAAAGGAAAAATAGTGGATGAAAGAAGCCAGCTCAAGAACTTAGAGCAAGTAAGCCAAGAATTTCATACTTACTGTCTCATACATACAAGCATCAGAGTAAATTTATTTCCATGTGTGAAAATCAATGATCTTTGTCATTGTAATTAAATCTGTGCTTAAATGTGTAATTATTTTCATTAGGAGATGCTTTGTCTGTTTGCTTCAGTAAGAGTGGCAGACAAGGAATCTCAGGTTGCATGTAAGTTATAAAGGCACAATTGTATTTTTCCTCTCCTCTCCTCTATGAAAACCTGGAAAGAGGCATATTAGGTAAGCTGCTCTCTAGGTAAGCTGCTGCACTACCCACTAAGCTTTGATTTTTTAAAAATATTTTTTTAAAAAAATCTAAATGAGACAATGCTGTTTAAATAAAATTAAAAAAAAAAAATCCTCTCTAATTGTTTCCTAGTTCAGGAGTTAGTTAAGGCTGGATTATCAGCACTAAAATTTTCTGACATTTTTTCATTTAATGTTGTTTAAACTTTTTTTTTTTTTGTACTTAATTATTATGGTGCTTTGTCTTGGGGCTATTTGAGCTGAAAAACAAGACTTTAATGATAAAATACAGAAACAAAGACAGGCTACTCTTGTCAGTGTCAGAAAATAAATAGCATTAATCTGTCTTCATTACTGCCATGTGTGGTGTAATACAAGAGTCCACCAGGTGGGAAGAGATATAATATTTATAACCACTCTACAAGTGCTAAGAATTATGATGAAACTTAAACTGGAAAATTCTCTTTGATCAGCAAAGTGACAGTCATTTTGTCTTCAGAAGCTTTTTAACATTTTTACATTAAGATTCTGAGAGAGTATAGAATTGTGTGACCTGACCTGTCATCACCAGTTCTCAACGGAAGGTGCCTCGTGGCTATTTGTGCCTTGAAAACTTTGCCTTGATTGTATACTGTAGTTGGATGTTCATTCTAGCTGGAGTTGAATATCTTTCCTGCTTTATTGTTTAAAAGTATGAAGTTTTCATTAGCACGTAGTTGCATTTTAGAGTGCTTTAGAATATTTCATGTCATTAAAGGCTTTCAGCAAATGGATGGATGTTGTTGTTTTTTCCTCTGAAAATGAGTTATCCAAGAAATCCGTGCTAAATATTTTTGAGAGTAGAGGTTGAGCACATAGTGCTAGATTACATGGCAGTGTAAATCAGAAATGTGGAATTCACTTCAGTGATGTACATTATCCGAAGATCTGGACTATTAATTATTGGAAGCCTACCTTTTTAAAAGCAATTTTTTAGTCACTTTGACATCTAACCATCTGGCTTTCCCTTGGTATGTACTATCAGGCATGAATACTAGGAATCTTTGTTTAAATATGCAGATTACCTAGGCAGAATGTAGCAGATGGTGAAAGATGCAGCTTTGATTGCACGGTTTATTTCTTTGCAAAGTTGTCCTGGTTAGACTTCACATATCACTCAGTAATGGAATTGGAGAGCTAAGTACCCATTTTTCACTGGTCTCTATGACTTTTTATCTGAGCCTGTACTGGGGTCACCTCTCATTCCTTGAGTGTGCTCACAGACAGTGGCTCTGGCTCTGCTGGGGCTGTCCTTCCCAGCCTGAAGGGTTAGTCCTATGGCTGCCACTGCTCCACCTGATGAGGAGGCTGAATCAGCATCCTCACCTTGCAGAGGTGATCATCTAGAGCTTTACCACCAAGGCAAATAGGTAGAAGCTGTAGACTGGGCTGTGAACCCACAGAGAGTTAAACAACATCTAACATGTCAGTGGCCCGGAAGAGCAGAGTTTCCCCGTCCTAGATTTATAACATGCTCTTTTGTATGGCTCCTACAAATGGACCATAATTTTCTTTACCATCAGAGAACAATCTCACCTATAAAGTAAGATCAAGTATTTAAACATGAAGTTCTGTTCCCCTGAGGGATCTGATTTTACCCAACACAATATATAGTGAGGTAACAGAGTTATTGACTGCAGTCCTGTAGCTGCAGAGGCACAGTGAAAGTCTCTGTAAAATCACCTTTAATTGTCATCCTGTTTTGTCATTATTCAGTGCTCAAGTGTGGCTTTAGAAGGTGGTGTAGGATGCAGAAAAACCAAGAAAATCTTTGGACCAGTCCACTTGTTTTTTCTTTAGTCCTTCTGCTGAGTTTTCCCCGTTCACTGTATGTGGAGAAAACCTATGGTCCTGGATAGCAGTATCTTTACAGTATCTTCACAGTCCCAAGCCACAGTCTCACTCTGTCTCCTCTCACCCCTAAAGCAAGAGGGTGCTCCTGTCATCTGATGTCCTTGGTAAGAGAAAATTTCTTAGTTTCTCTCTGCTACCCCAGCTGTGAGGCTATCACTCATTTGCTGATAAAGCCTGAAGGTAATTCAAGGAGGTGAGGGCTGTTTTGTATACACTACTAGTAAAAAAAAAAAAAAAAAAAATTAAAAAAAAAAAAAAAAAAAAACACTGAAAAGTTTTTTTGATGAAGTCTAGTTAGATTTGTGGCAACTCAGTTAGATCTACCTATTTCATTAAAGTTAATGGCATGAAAATGGTTAATTTTAAGCTCTTTAAGACTTCTCTTGGAAAACATATTTCCTATTGTCACTGTCATTTTTCACTTTTTCACTCAGTTAAAGCACCTTCTGACTTCAAGCATCTTAGACTCTTATTAGTGCTATTAATTTAGCAAAAGAGATGTATGTTTGTATGAAGAACAATAGCTTAGATCCTGTAAAGACCATCTTCACCCCAAAACTTCTGGTAGTGTTGAGAATTCTCCAGTCGACATGTGTGGCTGAGTTTCACAGCTCAGTATGTGCATCTAACAAAACCCATCATCAGCCAATTGGAAGTCTGATTTTTGAGGACCATTGAACAATGAGCATTCCCAGTGAGTTGCAATTACAGAAACAATTGTGCTAAATAACTTTGGACTGATGGTTTGTGAACATCAACCCTCCTAACTTCCCCTCTCTTATTTCAGCTAGAGTCTGACAGTGTACAGGGTTGCAGCAGGAATTTTTCAGGGACCGCCATAAGATTCAGAAATTCTGACATTTCTTCAGCTGCCTGTAAATTATGCATGTGTTTTATGACTCTGTAAGGTGAATGGCTGTGTATTTGCAGTTGTATTCGGTGTTAGGAAGAAAAAGGGCAGGGTATGTTCAACTGAAGACGAAATATCTACAACTTCCTAATGTAAATCCAGTTCCACTTTCAATCTTAGCAGTGTAAATCAGAAGAAAGCTATATCTCTTGTTCTTCTCTTTCCAACATATTGTCAAACGTATGAGGCAGTTTACTTAAATAATAGACTATATCAGAAAATCCACCTTTGTTTCTTAACCTTGTAAATTAATCATTTTTGTGTTATTTAGCACGTTGGAATGAGTTAACATGTATTATGGTGAGACTGCAGGTTTCAAATCTCCTTAGGACTCCTATATAGTACGAAAACAAAGTAAGATACACACAGATACACAGAACTGTAGGGGTTGGAAGGGACCTCGAAAGATCATCGGGTCCAACCCCCCTACAAAGCAGGATCGTCAGAGCAGGCTGCCCAGGTAGGCATCCAGACAGGCCTTGAATATCTCTAGAGAAGGAGACTCCACAACCTCTCTAGGCAGCCTGTTCCAGAGCTCCATCACCCTCACCGTGAAGAAGTTCTTTTGCATGTCGGTGCAGAACTTCCTGTGCTCTATCTTGCAGCCATTTCCCCTAGTCGTATCCCCATAAGCCACTGAGAAGAGGTTGGCTACATCCTTCTGTCTCCCACCCCTCTGTTATTTATAGATATTGGTAGGATCCTCTCTCAGTCTCCTCTTCTCCAGGCTGAACAGACCCAGGTCTCTCATTCTTTCCTCATAGGAAAGATGCTCCAGGTCCCGTATCATCTTTGTGACCCTCTGCTGGACTCTTTCCAGGAGATTCCTGTCTTTTTTGTACCAGGGAGCCCAGAACTGGACACAGTACTCCAGGTGAGGCCTGACCAGGGCAGAGTAGAGGGGGAGGATCACCTCCCTTGACCTGCTGGCCATGCTACTTTTAATGCATGGTAGGATCCCATTGGCCTTCTTGGCCACTGGGGCACACTGCTGGCTCATGGCCACCCTGTTGTCCACCAGGATCCCCAGGTCCTTCTCCACAGAGCTCCTCTCCAGCAGGCCATCCCCCAGCCTGTACTGATACATGTGGTTGTTCCTTCCCAGGTGCAGGACTCTACACTTGCTCTTGTTAAACCTTTTTTGGTTTCTTCCTGCCAATCTCTCCAGCTGGTCCAGGTCTTGCTGAATGGCAGCACAGCCCTCTGGCATGTCAGCCACTCCTCCCAGTTTTGTGTCATCAGTGTACTTGCTGAGGGCAGACGCTATTCCCTCATCAAGGTTGTCGATGAAGATATTGAACAAGACCGGACCCATCGCTGACCCCTGGGGAACACCGCTAGTCACAGCCCTCCAGCCAGACTCTGCTCTGCCAATCACCACCCTCTGAGCTCAGCCAGTCAGCCAGTTCTCAACCCACCTCACTGTCCACTCATCTATCCCACACTTTCTCAGCTTTGCAAGGATTTTGGCCTGAGATTTGTAAATTGAGACTTAATTCCAATGTGCATGGGTTGTGAACTCATGTGTCATGCTGACCAGCAAAGTCAAATGAAGTACTGGAGGTAATGGCTTAGCATTATCAGGAGTCAATAGTCTGCATCTATATGTTTTACAACTTCTTGCTTCTGTTTCTGCTAGCTCTCCAGACTGACTGCCACACACTGATCATTACATATTTTTTTCATATATGATGATAGTTTTCAAATGCATACAAAAATGTTTATTGGTCTCACTTAAATTCATGAATGAGCCTATACTTTGTACAGCATGTCTGTCCTTGCTTGGCTGTACGTAAATGAGAATGAAAATCTGTGCAGTTGAGCTAGACACTCAGTCATCTTGCCACTCTTCTTACTGCAAACTAATCTCAGGTTGACTACCAAAGCAAAAATGCAATGCAAACATTGCACAAGTTCTGCAGAGGGACAAATGATCTGTTTGTCAGATCTGCAAACTCACCTGCAGTGAGCACAGATTATACTTAACATGTTTTATCTGCAATATGAATATTAAATGCAGCTATGAACCAGTACTTCTCCGATCCTATTAAAACATGAGTGGAAATGCAGATTATGTTGTATAAACCACACCTCCAAAAGGCAATACCTAAATGGTGATGCATTGTGACAAGATAGTTAACGAGGTGGAAGGATGAATATTTGTCTCCTGCATATGGGTCGGCAGGTACAGTGAAGATTTGAAGTACATGAAACCTTACAGAGAAACCTGCAGCATACTGTCTCTCCCTAGTCTTACTTCTAAATCTGGATTTCTTCCATTGTTATTCTAAAAGGATGAACTGGCAGAATTAGAAGCTTGACTGGCTGAGAAGTAAAAGGTAGTTTCTTACATGCCTGTCTGGCAGAATAAGGTATTTATATTCTGATCACAGAATGTAAATGAGTATAATTTAAAGTTAAGATGTCTAGAAGTAAGGATTGGAAGGCCCCTTGGGAAAAGAGTGAAGGAACGTGAAAACAGAAGCTGCCATTCTAATAAGAAACAGTTAATATTACGTTTGGATGTATTGTACATTCAATTATTAGAAGACCTCAAATCAGTATGTGATACTATGATGTGTTATATGTTATTAGTTTTATTATTCCAATTCTGATATTACAGAAGTAAATGTTTATTAAAAAATAATGATTACATAGAGAAAGAGGTTCTAAAAAATTGCTTTCAAATTTGCCTGGAGTGGAAATCAGAGACTTCACTAGAAAAATAAAGAGAACATCTTTCTGCCTTTCTGAATTTTTAACATTAATGTTGATGTTAATGCTGCTTTCATATATGTGGATATGGTAGAAGCAGGCACCCGGGGAGTCAAGGGCTACATTTAAAATAACTGTAAGACTCATGAGCCCTCTGAAAGAAGAGATGGTAAACTTAATAAAATGTTAATTTACTTTGGGCTGAATTTTTGTACTCATGGCTGAAAGTAATTGCATCTGTAGAAAAACTCACATGAGAAAGATTTTTAATTAGGAATATTCTAAATTCAGAGCAAGTAACTTCAGTAGCATACGCAAGGTAGTAAGGGTTTTGACAATAGCTAATAACTTTGTGTCACTTCAAAGGCACAGTGACACTTCTGCTGTCCCTTTCTCTATATTTCTCAGAGGCAACATGAGGCAGGTGAGGAGAATTTCTTAGCAACATGAACACAAGAAAATTCTTTCTGGCAATAACGTATTCAGCACTTTTGCTTTAGTTCTTCCTTACTTCCTCACTTGAGGCTACAACCTGAAGATGAGGCTGGGGAAAAACTTTCAAATTATGTTCACTATAAACATGTTTTAAAAGTTTATTGCTCTTAAAGGAAAGGGATGAGAGAAGTTGAGTGATTGGGATGAAGGACCCAAGACTTTTCCAAATATAAGTAGCTTAGACTAGGAAAAAAAAACATTCAAAGCCTCGCTTTTCTCTCCCCACACATAGAATTTTTGTTGCATATGGCCAAATACTGCCACACATGACTGAGCACAGGATTCCCACTGCAATATTACAAGTCAAGTCAGGAAGGATGCAAATTCCTATTTGGTGAAACCACTGGAATATTTCCAGAGTAGGATTATCCCAGCAGTCTGATTCTGAGCAATAATAGATGCCAGTGAAGAGCAATGGCAGTTTAAGCAGTACAAACCTATTTGTTTTCAAGTGGGTCATTGACAGTTTTTCACTGTTGTTTTTTTGACAGTAGAAGAGCACAGGAATATGGACCATGTAGCTGCTGGTTGCCATGGTAACCATCAAATCGCATTCTCCAAAACCTTTCTATTTAATTATATACATCACTGACGATCAAGTGGAGTAAATTTCAGTTTTTCTTTAAAACTCCAGAGTGCAAAGGGAAAAGAGGCAAGTTCACTGCAATTTTAACATTTCTATTTGTCACTGATGTTCTTGGGACAAGTATTTTGTCCTTTTTTACAGATGTTTTTGCTGATTTTCCATATGGTTTTATTGATACAGTGAATTGTATTCACTGTATTGGACTGTAGTGCCACACAGTTAAGGATCAGATGTTTATCATTGTTTCTATTGTAAGTTGTTTCCTTATAAACTAATTCTCCAGACTTCTTGATATACATGATTTGTTTCCAACCTTTGTGCTATTGGGGTTGCATTTCACCTTTGGAAACACCTGCATCATGCTGAAATTCTTGTCTGCTTGAAGACTGCTTGAAAAACATGAACTATATACAGAGACCATTGTATATTGCCATTGAAAAAAAAAAAAAAAAAAAAAAAAACAAAATCAAAACTCAGTTTGTACATTGAATCAAATATACTTTATGAACTGCTCTCATATTCCAGGGTTATTTAGGTGTATAACGATGTGACTGTGCATCAGCAGATCTCACATCAATCTGTACCTAGATCATTCAGATAATTTTTTTGTTCCTAATATTTATTTATAAATTATGTATTATTTATAATACATAATATATAATAATTTACAATATAATATACAACAGTACGATATATTTATTTAAATATCTATAACTTTTTTGTAAAATTGCATTAATTAT
>CM021731.1:101391463-101409452 GCA_011075105.1 Heteronetta atricapilla
TATATTATATATATATTAAATATATTTATATAATATATAAAAATATATAAAATATATAAAAAATATAATATATATATATAATTACCATATATATTATAAATAAAAGATGTAGAGTAGTGAGAAGTAATCTCTATACAGGTTATACATTCATGTTAAATTGATATAATTCTTTCTTCATTATTCTAATACTATATTGCCCCACCTTACCAAAAGGAGCTTTTTCATATATATAAATTTTTCATATTAAATATGTATATATATATATATATATATATATAAAATCAGGTCACATACAGGTTTGTTATATGTAGATAAACTGCATATGTTGTTGGAATTATTCCAGGCAAGAGGTCACATGCTACTAATTATGTTTAGTAGCTAAAGGAGTATTATTATTATTGCAATCAAAACTGCACATTGCAAATCATTATTACTATTCTGGAAATTAAGTAATAGAATTGAGAGATGTATTAAGACAGATTAAAGGCAATCTCTCTGAAATTGATATACAGTAGACACCTTTGGTCAGGTAATAAATAAACACTGTTTGAGTTTAACATTTACCTGACATGGAATAATATTTTTTAAGTCTAATTCATAGTATTCCTTGTATTGGACTAAGTAATTTAATATCAATATAATTTAAAATATATTTCAGATCAGGAGTTTTAAAACTGGAAAGTAGGTGATATAACAAGAAAATTTAATCAAAAGTAGTGCCAATGAGTATACTGTGGCCAGAAATTAGGCTAATGCTTTGATTGACAGTAAAAAATTATAGTGAGAAATAGTTAGTGCTTTGAAGTGCATGTTTATGCTATTTGATAATGATTTTTAATGTTAGGAGTACTGAAAAATTAAAATGACTATCATTATTTTGGGTGTTAGACACCTTTTTCATGTTAAAATAAAAACCAAGGAAAAACAAAGAAAGAAAGAAACAAAACACAGAAAAACCCTACCATCTGCCTGAGGAAAGAGCCCAGTTGTCCTAAAGAAAAATAAAGTCCTAGTATGTTGCCTAGAAGTTTATATCCAAAACTGTGGTTGGGGTTTATGAATTTATGACAGAGAGGCAGTTCTAAGCAGTCGTCAGTCCAGCATTGTGCTTTGAGTTTCTGATGCCAACGGTAGCAATTTTTACACCCATTATGAAATTGAGACAATCCTCAATTTTCATTTTATTTATGCACTTATTTTTATTTATGCACTTCTAGGCATACTTGGCTAATTTTTGAAGATGTTTTCTCAGGAAATTGTTGATGCCCCATCCCTGGAAGTGTTCAAGGCCAGGTTGGATGGGGTTTTGAGCAACCTGGTCTAGTGAGAAATGTCCCTGCCCATGGCAAGGGTATTGGAACTGGATGATCTTTAAGGTCCAACCCAAACCATTCTATGTTCTCAAATGGCTCAACTACTGGGTAGAGATGTATTCTCTTACCTCTTTGAAACCCCAAACAAATGCACTGGAGTATGGTGCACCATTGCAAGTGCTACCAATTTGTTGGGTCTGGTTTACAGAATAAGTTGCTCTCCTGTATTTGCTAAACTCAAAATCTTGTTACAGGGAAAATAAGCATGTCTTATACACAAACAAGTAATTGTTATTCTATATGTCTTAAAAGATTAATCAAAGTATAACTATTAGTCCAGTTACAATAATAGTAACACTTATGATTCAAATCATGTACAATTAAGGTTAGTATACACAAACTGTGTAGTATATCCTTGTTACTATAATCCTGTGTTTCTGGGTCCTTAAACTGGTGGCTTTGGTTCAGGGAAAGGGAGGGATTACAGCCAGTCATCAGCATCATAGGGAGGACAGTGGTGTTCATGATTCCTTATTCCTCTCTTTAAAGTCTGCCCGAAGTAATTTTAAACATTTTTATAATATGCTCTATGCCTTTGTTTTTCTTTATTGGCTCACATTTCCACAATACATCTGAATTTACTGTGCATTTACTTATTTTACTTATGTTAGGTACTTGTTCACTGTTCTTGTTGTTGTAGTTGTCCTTAAAAGTATCTTTACCCTGCTCCTAAATTACATTCCTTTTAATGACAATTAACAGACCACTGTTAAGTCTTTTATAGCCCCAGGGCCTCTGATATCATCCTGTTCCCACAGCTGAAACATCCCTGCCATCATCCTGTTCCAGTTCTCCTTTGCACTTTATTCTAGGGCCGTAAATAGCTCATTCTGTGCTGAATAGCTGCTTGCTGTTACCCCATACATTTATTCACAGGCTAAAATTGGGCAGGTAGTAGTTGCCTGGTAATTGGATAACTGTTGTCGGTTAAACAAGCCTGAATATAGCTCCAGCTAGGCTAAAACAAGTCAAGACAGAGCCTGATAGGTTGATAGATTCTGAGTCGTGGGCCATTACAAGCAACACCGTATTTACTGGGCAACATGTATAATCCCAAAGTCTTTGCTTTAAGGACCCAGACAAGAATGAAGGAGTTATATAAAAGTTTGTTGGCACTGAAATATCTACAATACAGGACACAGAACCAAATAGTCCATGTACTTGTAGTTTTGCAATGGTGGAATAGAGTTATAAAGAGATAGAATAACAAAACGCATTGCTATGACCACACTTAAAAGAAACGTCTCTAGTCTTTCAGGTTGGCTCTGAGGCTGTTGGGTTAGTTTCTGTGAGCTATCCCCAGGCTGGCATCCTTGAGAGAGCTCTTGGAGCTGAATGATTTCTACTTGAACTGTTCATGTCAGTTAGAGAAGCTGTTTGGAACAGTTTCTTCTTTGGCCCATAATCAAAGACCTGTTATTTTTTCTCTTACTTGTTTACCTACTCATCGTTTTCCTCTGTGAGAACACCAAGACATAATATGGTGCCAAGAGGATTATGCAATCTCTTTTCCCTATCCTCCTTAAATTTACTTGATTAACATTTTTATTGCATATCTTAATTAGTGTATTCCTAGCTTTAGGCATCAGGATGCTTTCTCCTGCTTACAGACTTGCTAAAATTCATTGATTTTATTTTACAGATTCTACAGCATGGGAAATGTTAATGTTACAAAATCCTTTCAGTATTTAAATATTTGGTTTGTTGCAACTTTGTATATAAGGGCCATAAAAACACATAAAAATTATTTGAGTATTAGCATCTGAGAAGGAACTTCATTTACACTGCATTAGATTTCAGGAAGCTTGTTTATATTGGCAATTAAAAAAAAAAAAAAAAAAAAAAAAAACAAAAAAACTTTTATGTCCTTAAATACAGGCAAATATAAAGGAGTTGCAGCATTGTTCCTTTACTAGCTCAATTGTTGGAAATGTAGGTATTTCTTTGCCTGGGACCAGAAAGCCATGTCAAAACACTTCCAGATCTGCAGAAAACACAAATGGAGAGGATGTAGTCTCTTCTTTTTATCTGATAGTTGAATGGTTATAGAACTCATTATAAAATGGTATTGCAGGTACTCGAGGAATATTTTCCAAACCTGATGGAGTTTGCTAATCACCATATTACAGTATATTCTGATTCAGAGTCTTGCTGAATCCTTTGTGTTTTTTATAAAATGCTTAAATATTTTTGATGGAGCAGAGACTTGAATTCTACCCTGAAAACTGTGTTATCATTATGTTAGCTGTCATTCTGGCATGGTCTGTTTCTTCTCCCCTCAGATATTTCACGATTTGGAGCACAGAGGAACAGTTTCAACGGGATGCTTCAGGATTTTGAAGAGGTTGGATTGAGTTGGTCCCTAGTGCATGGTAACTTCTGGACACTCCATCCTCAGAGAGATGCCTTGTGATGGGGAGAGACCCTTCATGCCTAATGTGTGGTTGTGAATTTCATCAAGTAGAAGGTTAATTACAAGCTGTCTGGTGCAATGAAATTCTTGTGGATTGAGCCTAATGCTAACAGCAGTTTAAGGTAATGAAATGAACAGCTCTATTTCCTGCATTTCCTTTCTTTTTCTAGACATAAACTATGAAGTATCCGATGCTTGTTATGGAGGCATGCAGCAAAATTAAGTGCTGGGATCTGTAGGTTTAAGTGAGAGGAACTCCTTCTGTCTCTTCTTCCTTTGCGCACTGCAAATCAGACAGTGATAACTACAATTTATCTCCAAATCACACTAAAAGTAAATTCTCATATCCTTATGCTGTTAGTTTGCATTTAGAAGTCTGCACTTGGCACATATTTGGGGCTCTACATATCTCTTATTACTAGGAACAATTTCTTCTTTGCTAAACTTTCTGGCTTGTTTTATATGAAAATGATCCCATAGGATGGAATGAGGCCAAGTGTTGCATTGACCAAAATACGGGGTGATGAATATAATTGTTTTTTTTTTTATTTATTATGTTACTTGGCATTATGATATTTGAATTATCTACACAGGCCTACACAAGCCATCTAAGAAAATAAGCCTGCTAGCTGGATTCTGTGCCTGGAATTAATCAATCATCCATATGTTCCGCTCCTCATCACTTTAAGTGCACAGATGCTTTCGGCTGTCTGGAGGGTGAAATGCAATGGGATGAGGGCCTTATCCTGCCTGTCCTTGCACTCTTTTCAAGGAAGCTTTTAACACCATTCTACCTTTCCAGATCCTATTTTTTTTTAATCCAGTCAAATTACACTAATATCTTTCCCTAAAAAAACATTTTCATTTTGGAGGAAAGGAATGGACTTACAATTAACTGTGGTTTTCATTTTATTAGAATTTGTACATCTATTTTAGCTAAGTGTTAGGAATTTTATTTTCCCAGTTTGGGATATGCTAGCTGTAAGCCCAGTTACCATCTGTATGAGTTGATTTGTGTTGTTTTCCTCACATACCAGAATTGGAATTTTTGTTCCACAAATAATGCCATTCTCATTTCTTCAAATTTGTCCCTGTTAGTCTGTCTAGATATCTCCAGTATATGGCATGGTAAGTACCTTTCCATGCAAAACTGGAGGGGAAAATATACTGATTCATAATCAGTATAAGTTTCCACAAGTTATAATTTACTTTGTCAGCCAATTCCACAGATCATGGTAATTCCAGGAGAGGAAATATGTTAAGTCTCTTGTCAGAGAAGGCTAGGAATCAAACACAACACATTTACTAATAATTTTTGATCACAAAAAGTGCAAAATTCCTTTGTGTGTGTATTTTCCCTCATGAAGTCAGAAACATATAATCAATAAAATCTGCAAAAGTATTGTGCTGAAAAATAATATATTAATGGGATTAAACACATGAGAAATGTGTTCTATATAAAAATTGTGATATTTAATAATTCAATTAAATTTATTTTATTTGCATGTAGTTGGTGAGAATGTTGTGACTTTCAAAAAACATTTGGCTATTCGGAGTAGATCTGGCTGTTCAGACTGCTTAAATATTGAGTATGCAGAGTGTATTTACTGCTCTTCCTGAAAAACAACACTTATCAACCTGCTTTGTAAATAATAACATTGTACATTATAACATTATAACCAATATGATTATACTGGGAAAAACAATGATGGTGCTATGGTCCTATGAAAATGATTCATACTAACAGCATAATTCCTGTATCCTCAGAGGAACACTATTTCTGATAAAATCGAGTATCCATCCTGTTATAGGTATAGAATAGTTCTGTCTGCAGAATAATTAGAATTCTTAAAATTAGAATTCCACTGTGAATATTCAGATATATACAATAGTTTCTATTTCAAGAAATATAATTGTTCAATACAGTATGTAGCTGTTTTGAATTGGAAAATGAGAAAACAGTTTGAATGAGTATCCTCACTCATGGTTTCCCAACACATTATTCCCAGAAAATAAAGTATAAATGAATATGAAATGAGTGCAACCAAAATAAATCAGTTTAAAATGTCTTTCTCTACCCCAATGATTTTATCACTTTTAGACATGCCTTCTCAGCTCCATGGGAAATACATGGTATTACTTGGAAATATGCATCTTTTGTTTTGCTAACAATTTGTTCACTGATTTAGCATAATTTACAGGATTGTGCAATAAGTAACCAGTGACTTTACAGCATTATCCTAATAAATAACAAAAATAATGATCAAACAAAGAAAGAAAATTAAACTACAAATGATGTTCACACCTGTGGAAGAGCCACTGACTATGCAATAATCCAGTACTTTCCTTGAAATTTCTGCTACGCCTGAAGGAAATATTCTTACATTAGGAGAGAAAATAAGGTTATTTGTATTTATTAAAATATCTGCTACTGAAGTGTTTTATATGTTAGTCATCACTATATAATTGCTTTCCACTTAATATTGGTATTGTCTTGATTTTTTTGGCCTCCTATATATTTTGGCCTCACATTCAACAATTTTGGAAGTGGAAAAAAAAGGAAATTTGACAAAATAACGAGAACATAACGAGAACACATATGTATGCACATACATCTACAAATAAATATATATTTATCACTTTTTTTGCATGTGGTTCATGAAGCTCTATTAAATAACAATTGGCTTTATGATATTTCAGTGGTTTAAATATAAGATGACAGCTACTAACATTACTCACACTAAGAAACTTTTCTTATGGATTCCTCAGGTTTCATTATCATTATTCACAATGTAAAGTCTTACTCAATGAGAGCAAGTGTAAATCTGCCCAGAATTAAATAAAAATAGAGGTCCGTTTTTTCAGTACAGCTCCACATTGACTTCATTGGTGAAATTTATTAAAAAATAAATAAAAAATAAAACAATTGTATGGCTGGCCTTATGTTATTTATCATATACAGCACAACTTCAAAAACCTATAGAGTTCTGGTTGTTTGCAAATATCCAGACATCTGAAATTATTAAAGTCCTGAGTGGAAATATGTACTTTATTAATAATATGAGCTAGCTTTTTCTATTAACTCATGAACTGCATATTAAAATGTAATGGATCTCTAAGTTTATCAAATTAGAAAGGAAACCATTGGGAATCTAGCCCATAGTAACTTAAACACAGTATATACTGCAGCCTCTACAGACACCCACAGCACTTGAGGCTGAATGAAGTTTTCTAATACACTGCACAATTTTAGTCCCAGCAGATAGGCTAAAAATAAAACTGTTGAAATATCTACCTAACTCCCACAAAATGCTGCAGAAATTCATTAGTAGGGTTCAATGTAAAGACAGTTTGGCTTGATCCCTAACCTAGTGATGTCGAAGAGTTTTTATATATTGCTTTCATAATGCTTTATGCTTGAAGGTATGTGGGGAATACCAATACAGCTCATCTGCATTTTTACTGGAAGAGGATAAGGAAGACCAAAAGGTAAAGTAGGCAGGAGAGAGAAATACAATTATCGACTTTGAAAAATAAATAATTCTGTAATTTCTATAAAAATCATTATTGCAAAACCTACTAAAATTATACTCTTTTAAAAGCAGAGAAAAATCTCCCCTTTCTGTTTCATATTATTCATTCATTTATTATGATTAAATATATATGGAAATATCCAACAGTCAACAGTGTCATGAACTCCAAGTAATCTGGTTAAAGAATTTTTGGGAACAGATCAGAGAGAAGTTGGAGAAGCTGGGAATTCAGTTATCCTGATTGAGGTCTAATCAACTTATTGTTATTTGTTGAGAATTAGATCCAAGAGAGAGAATATGTATTTAAAAGTTAGTTTATTCAGGAAGGGAGGAATAACACTTCCTCATCTTTATTTTAAATTTGTTCTCACATAAGTGAAAAATTATTTGATTAAGAGAAAGTAGAGAACTCATGGTTTACCATAGCAAACAAGGAGGCAAGAAGAATTTTGTTTAATTTAATGGCATTCGTCAGGAGGATGGAGGATATCTTTTCTGTTTGTCCTTAAGTCCAGCAGGCTCTTCTATCATCTGTTTTTGATCCCATATAGCACCATAGAGCTATTTAAGAATTTTTAGTGAACACATTTTGGTAGGTCTGGAAAAATAAACAATTAAGAGGACTACACATGCTGATAATTCAAGGCATTTTGAGTCCATTGAAAGACAATTTATCTTAATAAATATTTGATAATATCACAGAATGACAGAATGCTAGGGATTGGAAGGGACCTTGAAAGATCATCTAGTCCAATCCTCTTATTAAGTTATAGCAAGTTATAGCAAGTTATTAGATGGTATCACACCTGATCAAGAGCATCACAATGTGTCTCCAGCCTTCAGTGAGATATTGTAGAAAAATAGTCATAGTTTGAGAAATTAGGATATTTCTGTCACTGCAAACATAATTTTCCTTAGGGTAGACTGCCCAACTTCTCTCAATTTATTAAATTTAGTAGTTCAAAGAATAATAATAATAGGCTGAATGTCAGAATCCCACTTTTTAAACTTATTACTTTTCACTTATTTTTTACTTATTTTTTTCAATGATTTTGCTCAGTTAATCCATCACTTTATCCACTTTAAAACTTTAACAAAAAGAGAAAGCTCTCCACATAAATTACATCATCTGAAAGCTGTCTTCTAATATTCAGCCTTTGATGCAATATTTTCCTGAAAGGGTTGTCACCTACTCTCTAAAGCTTTTTTACTTCAAATCACTAAGTTAACTGAATGCACATAACTCCAATTAACTGCAGCCTGCTGGCTCAAAAGCAATTTGGTCTTTCGTTAATTACTCAGGTAAACACGGGGAAAAGCTCTTTTAGTTTGCCTGAATTCACAGAACAAACATTCCTCTTTCTTTGATGATCCAAGACAATCTTGTCTTTTGATGCTTATCACTTAGTCGTTCAATAAAATGTAATTAAAAACAAAGACAACAACATCTCCCTATCACCAACCCTGAGTTACAGTTAATTGTCAGGCTTTCAAACTTACTCCTACAGTGCAAAGCTTTATTGCCCTTCAGGTCATAAGACTATTTGTTTAATCTCTTTCCTTGTGGATTGACTCTTCTGAGTCTCACAATGGGATTTCTAGACACAAAATTTAGTTACAGCTGCTTGGATGCTTTTCTCAATTGGTTTTGTATGGAATATAAGAAAAAATCCAAAAAGATTTTGCCTTTTTTTTTTTTCCCCAATGTATAAATCAGTTCTGCCAGAAATCCAGAACTATTAATGATGCTTAGCAAGCCATTTGATCAGTTTATTCTGCCTTTCAATTTACAAAACAAAACAAAACAAAGAGTAGCAGTAATGGTTAAGGTTACTTCAAATTTCATATAGATTTTAAAAGAGGTGAAGGCCATTAGAAAATGTATAAATAAAAAAATCCAAGTAAATCCAATCCAGTAAATGCAAAACCATAGAAGGTACTGAATTGTTTAGTATGCCGAATCATGCCAAAAGTTACCAAGGCCTTCAGAAACTAAATTGCGCAGTGATAAAGGTATGCAATAAGTAATTATAAAATTAATGGACTGTTATTCATCTACTTTTTTTCATGTTAATGAACAAATTAGTCTTGCATGTGAGTGTACCACATCTGTTTGTGCCAACATACACACACAAACACATCCACATGTCACCCAAGCTGGTTTGATTGCACTTTGCTGGACATATTTGTGTCCAGCAAATGTATATAATGTATAAAATGTATATTTTATCACCGTCTCTGTAAACAGCAGTTTCTTTCAGTATGTTCCATGCTCTCTGCCTAGATCTTAATGGAAGTGTTAATTAGAAGCGCAGTAGGAAAACAATTTATGCTTCTAAACATGTCTTGTGTATGGAGTTTGAGTAATGAGAAAAAACAGGCCAGAACATTTATATGAACAGATTCTAATTACTGTTTCTGAGTCTAACAAGTTCACTCTTATTGCCAAGAGTACAGCACAGAATGATGAAGGAAACAGCTTATGAGAGATTTTAAATAATCAATAAAAACACCCATAGTCCCCAATATCTGTAAAAAATAAATTTACATGTTTAGTTGAAGGTTTGCTTTCCTAAAACTTCAGTCTTCAGTTTGCTTCATGTATCTCCTGAAGTCTCTGCATGCTTACCTAGATGAAATTATTCATAAAGCTATAATGCAGTGGCAGGATTTTGCCTGATCCTATCTATTTGGTTCAAATGTAGTTTGTATATACCCAAGTGATACCTTCTGTAGTCAAAAATCAGGTTCTTGGATGCTCAGGAAAAAACAATGCCCCATCCTTTATTCCTGAAATTAATTGGGAATTTATTGGGAAAGGGTAAAAAGGGGTAGAGTAGAGTGGGGTGGCGTGTAAGGGGTGATAACAGGATGGACTTTTGTATGATTAGGTAGAGAGCTTACATTGACATGTTTATGGTGATGGATGATTAACTTTATAAACCAAAGAATGTTTAACCCTGAAAATAAACTTGTAGAATAGCAATAAAAGAATCCCAAAAGGGGAGGAAAACAAACAATGAGAAAAATGTTAAATAGATAATACATAATAATAGATAATACAAATAGCAAAAGATACAGGACAATAGGAAATAAAAGATGCTATCACTGCATGGGGCTTCTAATTGATTACAAACTAGTAGAATGAACACCAAGTTTTATGAAGAATATAGTTTGATTATTTACCACCTGATTTCTTTCTTTCTTTTTTTTTTTTTTTTCCAGGAATTCATTGTACTTCATATATCACATACTGTTGGAGTGGAACAGCAAGTGTATAATTTTCCACTAGTTAAACACACTATTTGTTGTAAATTGAAAACTTTCAGCTTGCTTTAACTTTCCATACAGCCAGACAAAATGATCAGCAATTTAGTCATCCAGAACTATGGTGGGTTCCTTCAGAATTATATTTCCTGTTTACTTGTCTGGTGCCTGTAAGCTACTGTTATTGGGTGAGGTAATACAGACATTGCTCTCTTCTCTCTTTCCCCAGAGATGTAGTGAAATCCATGATTTTCACTGGTAGGAGTATTACAGATTCCCCCCACACACCCTTTTTTTTTTTTTTTTTTTTTTCCCTGTGACTATAACTATAATTTTTTAGATATAGCAGGCATCATCAGCATATTCTAGATAAAAAGGAAATGAAATTTCAGAGATGGATACAGTGTTTATATATATATATATACACATATATATTTATGTGCATATACTGAAAGACACACATGAAAGTACTGTTAATAATTCTACACACAAATCTTTACTAGGTGTAGGAATAATCTTCAAATTTCTTCATTGTCTTGTCAACATGAAAGCCAATAGAGAAGCCATTGGCCATATTTCAGCCAACTGAAAAATCTAAGGCCCCACTAAAGTAACCACTGAGGATGTTGTTATCTCACTTACAATCAGATTATATGAATGTAGAATTTGGAATATCACATACCATATCAAATTCTTGATGGGGAGCAGGGGGAGAAAAGAATGATGTTAAGGCTTCTGAGAATACTCATTACAAAATTACAAAATACTCATTCCATTACAAAACTTCAAAGGGAACTCTATGGCCAGATGATGGACTAAAAAAGCGGAGGGTAGTGAAGGTGTCATTTCATTAAAATCTGGAAAAAAAAAAAAAAAACCAACACTCCTTGTGTAAAGCCACATCTAATATCATTTCCTGATGACACTGGTACAGTTTGCCAGTTTGGATGAATTTGTATGTCCTACAATGCAGAAGTGTTTGAGTTTTTTAAAGTGTCCTCCTTCATTCTCCAATGTAGATGAAAGATAGCATAGCAAACAGATGACAGAAGCAGGTGGACACTGTCAACAGTAGCTTCTGAAAAATGGCTATCAGATTGTGTGGCTTGAAGAAAAAAGAGGGGAGAATAAAAGAAGATGAGAGGATTAAACAGATGAAAAGTTGAGAAAGAAAATTAAGCAGGGGCAAATAAGTAGGACATTAAATGTTGAAGATATTAAGTCATCATCAACAATTTATGTCCTCTAATTTGGCCAGTCTTTCCAGCTTCTGGCCCCATGTTGTGAGTCTTTAACATCAAAAATTTGTTTCTGAATTATTAAAATACAGATACTCATCTTACCCCACTGTCAGCACTGATGAGGCAGAATGCTACATCAGCACTAGTCATCCATGTTTTCTTTGTCATCACAGTGAAGAAAAATGGGCATTTTTAGGGCATGATTAATTTAACCTATTTTAGATACTGACATTAAAATGAGACAAATAGTGCCATGAAAGTGCTTGTTTTTCTCCATTGCATGGCCCTTTCTCACATTACTACTTCACGTACAAGCAACTACAATAGATCAGATTACTTAGCTGTTTTGAACCTTTGCATTTAAACAATCCGGTGGCTTGTAATAGATGTCTGTGAGGAGATGAGGGTTTTGGCTGACTGTCAGAACACATATTTCTTAAATTTGGTAGGGTCCCAAGGTCCCAAGTTATTTTTTATTCTTCCATTTTATGAGCAAATTGAAGCACTAAAAATAAAGAGGAGTTTCAGGTACACCAAAATGTCTTGCATAGTCTAAAGCAAATCTTTTATTTTTTCTTTTATAGACATTTTAAAATATTTATGGCATGTGTAAAATTTGTAAAAAATCCAGTTTTATTTTAAAGTTGAAAAGACATTCTGTTGCCTTTTGAAATGTTATCTTTCTTCTTTGAAAAATGTTTGGAAAACTAATTTTGGCTTGTCTTAAAAAGTACTTTTGGCTAGTATAAGATTTGGAAAAAAGAAAAAAAGTTTGCTTAGCTCTAATGGTTAAATTAATTGTGCTTTTTCTCTGAGTATGACTGTAAAATGATTGCTTGTTCTTGCTATGAGTCATGCCCAAGTACTGTATGCTAATTTGACTATACAGTAGCTGGCAACCAAGCAATTGGCTGCAGAATATATTTTACATATTTATGAAGTCCAGAGGCCTTATAGGCAGGTTGCTAATTATTGTCCATTAGCAGGACATGAAAACTGTGGAGACTACAGGAATGTTCAGTGTTTGGAAGAAGCTGCAAGATTCAAGTAGTAATGATCTTTCCACACAACTTCTGTTGTGGGGTTTAGTGGGGTTTAGATTCTTGCTGGGATATTTAGCACCTGTAGCCTATACTGACAGAGGCAGCCTATAAATCTTTCCCTTCAACGAGAGAAAATGTCATGTTAGCAGCAGCACAAGAAGTGGGACTATTACATTGTGCTGGGGAACAGGTAGAAGCCATGGGACTTCACTGGAAATCCCCCTAGCAAGGAGAAAGCTTGTTCGATGCTTAAACAAGGCAGAGAAAGGCACTAGTGAAGAGCTACATGACACAGTTAGAAAAGATAAATACATATAAGCTAGCTGCCCCACTAGCAGCTGCCTACCTCGGAAAGCTAAGTATCTTTTATTTCCCACATGTCAGTGTGTCAACGTGGGAATTTTCCTCTTATTTTTCTAATCCTTACATGCTCTGAGGAATTACCTGCTTGTAGTAGTATTTCTGCAAACAGAACTGGGAAATCATGTTTTTTACTGTAACTGTATCTGCCAGGTAAATACCATAATGACTTATTCTTTGTGTTAAGATTTGGACTTTCCCAGTGTTGCTGGCATTCAAGTGTTATTAGCATAATGTATTTTTAGTGAACTCTGTCAGCGAAGCACTGTATGGCTAATCAAGCACTCATTGGGGATAAATGGTAGACTTAATATTCTTATCAGGCTACTGGAGCTTAGAAGTTACCGACCCTTGTTCCACTTATATCAAAGCCACTTACAATGCTACTAGCTTGTAGCAAATTCATTTTCTGTTCATGTCTGATTGCCTATGATGGTGCCTAGAAACAGAAAACAGAAAATGGGAAATGGGAAGGAACGAAGGCCCCTGTTGCCTGAGGTCCTAATGCAATTGCAAGATATTGATCACATTGGATACTTCAACCTAATCCTTACAGTTTCAGAGGATTTGCAAAAAATGTTTCTCATAAGTACATTTTCAATTGTGTTCAAACCTTAGTGACTCAGTGACACTACCCTCTAAGAGGATCTATTTAATATCTCTGGAAGCTGCCAATTAAACTGGGGATTGTGTTAATTTTCTCTAGTATTTAATCTTATCTGCTGTCCCTGTGAAATCTGGACAGTGTAGGTCAAGGTGATGTAATGGATCAAAACTAGGCATTGCTTCCCTCTACTGCCCTATCTTTTCTCTAAGAAAGAGCAGAAGTCATTGCAGCATCACTTCACATGTATTGATGTATGTATTGGGCAGTAGATATGGCATGAGTTTCAGTTTTCCAGTAAGAAGAGGAACCATGGCAAATAAAGCAAATAAATTTTGAGGGGTGCCTGTGTCACAGGAAAGGAACTGTGCGGTGTGTACACTGAGATCCTTAAAAAAATCTCTTGGAGAAGACATTAGGACACAGGAACAGCAATAACAAGTGTCAAACTTATCCTGTAATTTTGTTTTTGCATTCCTTGGGATAAAAAGAACCATGGCTTTTTGCTGTTCTGAGATTTCAGGCCAATTAGATATTATTCTTCATTCTTCTGTGGGAAGTCCAAAAAGCCTGCTGCCTTCCTGGGTTGGAGCTGTATGTATGAATGTGTGCAAGAAAGTCTATGTACAAGTTAGGTCTTCCCAGCACGTGTATGTCCATCTATATCTGTGTGCATGTCTGCATCTGCATGTGTGTGCACATGTGTTTTCTAAAATTTGGGTTCTGTCCTGCAGGTACTGGTGCTGGATGACAGCAATTCACATTGAAATATTGATAACCTCTGCTAAAATCTTGTTGCCCACCCTCCATAACATGATTTAGCTGTGTTTCAAAATACTTCTTTAAGGTTTCAGGGAGATTCAAACATATGTTGCGGAGGGAAAATAAAACAAAAACAAAACAAAACAAAAAACACTCTAGCAGCAAATATACCAAATATACCATAAAGTGGATTTCTTCATGAGACTTTTCTGTCTTCACTTAATTGGTCACCGCCTGATTTAAGGTAGTTAACATGCTTCTTAAAGGCTACAGTATACTACATAATTTTCTGCTGTAGGCTTTGGATGTTTCTGCTTTGCCCTAAGCCAAGACGATATTAAAAGACTGGCAAATTTTCAAATATTGATTGTGTTGTTGATAAATGTAAGTTTGATTCTTCTAGAGTAAAGTTGTTCCTTTGAAAGCTGGAAGAGGTATAAGGGTCACTGTTCTGCTAGCTTTTATCCAACTTTAAAGGCTGCCACTAGTTATTCAGTAATCAAATAAATATACTAGAGCAGTGTAGGTAAACCTACTATAGCAGAAGCCTTAATGGTTTCTAAGATTAAATAACAATTAAAAAGTTAAACCTTAGAGACAAAATGACCTAGTTGTAAAGTGTTGTGTCTCATAACTTCTACTTATCTGATGTTTGTCTCACTTTATGCAAATGAAAAAATCATCTAAACAGTGTTAAAACTGATCTTATCTTGGAAGTGAACTACTAAATGAAGATCAGTTTAAGTTTAAATGAACATTTTAAGTTTTCAATGAATACTTCAAGTTTAATATGATTTAACAGCTCCTCAAATATGTATTTGGTTCTTTAGATCAAATTTTAGAATCACAGAGTCACAGAACAGTAGGGATTGGAAGGGACCTCAAGAGATCATTGGGTCCAACCCCCCTGCCAAAGCAGGTTCCGTAGAAGTAGGAACTGGTTGCCCAGGTAGGCATCCAGATGGGTCTTGAATATCTCCAGAGAAGGAGACTCCACAACCTCCCTGGGCAGCGTGTTCCAGTGCTCCATCACCCTCACCGTGAAGAAGTTCTTTTGCATGTTGGTCTGGAACTTCCTGTGATCCGCTGTTTGGCCATTGCCCCTTATCCTATCACCTCAAACCACTAAAAAGAGCTTGGCCAATTCCCACTGTCTCCCACACTTAAGATATTTGTAGACATTGATAAGATCCCCTCTCAGTCTTCTTTTCTCAAGACTGAACAGACCCAGGTCTCTCATTCTTTCCTCATAGGAAAGATGCTCCAGGTCCCGTATCATCTTTGTGACCCTCTGCTGGACTCTTTCCAGGAGATTCCTGTCTTTTTTGTACCAGGGAGCCCAGAACTGGACACAGTACTCCAGGTGAGGCCTGACCAGGGCAGAGTAGAGGGGGAGGATCACCTCCCTTGACCTGCTGGCCATGCTACTTTTAATGCATGGTAGGATCCCATTGGCCTTCTTGGCCACTGGGGCACACTGCTGGCTCATGGCCACCCTGTTGTCCACCAGGATCCCCAGGTCCTTCTCCACAGAGCTCCTCTCCAGCAGGCCATCCCCCAACCTGTACTGATACATGTGGTTGTTCCTTCCCAGGTGCAGGACTCTACACTTGCTCTTGTTAAACCTCATTTGGTTTCTTCCCGCTCAGCTCTCCAGCTGGTCCAGATCTCGCTGAATGGCAGCATAGCCTTCTGGCATGTCAGCCACTCCTCCCAGCTTTGTGTCATCGGAGTACTTACTGATGGTGGTCACTATTCCCTCACCAAGGTCATTGATGAAGATGTTGAACAAGATCGGACCCAGCACAAACCCCTGAGGAACATCGCTAGTCACAGGTCTCCAGCTGGACTCTGAGCCACCGATCACCACCCTCTGAGCTTGGCCAGTCAGCCAGTTCTCAACTCACCTTACTGTCCACTCATCTATCCCACACTTTCTCACCTTTGCTAGCAGGATGTCATGGGAGACAGTATCAAAAGCCTTGCTAAAATCAAGTTAGATGACATCCACTGCTCTCCTGCCATCTACCCAGCTGGTGATGCCATCATAGAAGGTTACGAGGTTGGTTGAGCACGGTTTTCTCTTGGTGAATCCAAGCTGACTGCTCCTCGTAACCTTTTTCTCTTCCAATTGCTTGGAGAAGGCATCCAGAACAAGCTGTTCTAACACTTTTCCATGGACAGAGTGAGATTGACTGGCCTGTAGTTTCCCGGATCCTCCTTCTTGCCCTTCTTGAAGACCGGAGTGACATTGGCTATTCTCCAGTCTTCAGGCACCTCTTCTGTTCTTCAAGACCTTTCAAAGATGATAGAGAACGATTAAGTGATCACCTTCAATAACTCCTTCAGCACATGTGGGTGGATCCCATAGGGGCCCATAGATTTGTGTGTGCTGCCCTAACTCAGATACTCCCAAACCTATCCCTCATCAACCAGGGGGGAGATCTCCACTTCCCAGACTCTTTCTCCTCCCTCCAAGGTCCAGGATTCCTGGGGGGTGGGGGGTGTGGGGAGGAGAGAGGGGAAGGATAGTGTTTGAAGCAAAGACTGAAGCCAAGAAAGCATTCAGTATCTCTGTCTTTTCAGCATCCCCTGTTACCAGGACACCTCCCTCGTTCAGCAGGGGACCCACATTATTTCTAGTCTATCTTTTACTGTTTACATACTTTTTTTAAAAAAAAACCTTCTTATCCTTTATCTCTTCTGCGAGCCTCACCTCCAGATGGGCTTTAGCCTTCCTCATTGCGTCCCTGCAGGCCCTGACAACACTCCTACACTCCTCCCAAGAGTTCAGACCCTTTCCCCACCTTTCATAGACCTTTCTCTGCCTTTTCATCTTGATGAGCTCCTTGCTCGTCCATGCAGGTCTCCTGTCCCCCTTCCCTGATTTCCTACTCTTAGAAGATTAGTTCCAAAATACATTGCATGATTACAGGTGGTGCTACATGAACAAGTCACCACAAGATAAGTAAATTACAGATTCAGTTACTTTGAAATATTTGTGTGCTACTATCCAAAGCAAATAAGATAACTTACTTCTAACATTTGCTGTAGGATAAGTATTTGCAAGCTGAAAACTTGATAATTTTCAGTGGAGTTGCTAATATGTCACAAATCTCTACTGTAGCTTACTACACGGTAACTAATATCTGTAGCTTTTTATTAAGAGTGATACCTTAAGCACTACTCAAAATTTGATGAAGATGTATCTCTCTCACACTTTTCAGGAAATTTTATTTTTAGTTGAAGACAAATTGGTTTCCCAAGTACTGAAGTCTGTGTAAAATAGTATGTTTTGATACACAGAATCAACCCCCTTCCCTTCCCTTCCCTTCCCTTCCCTTCCCTTCCCTTCCCTTCCCTTCCCTTCCCTTCCCTTCCCTTCCCTTCCCT